>CM053605.1:151599826-151679439 GCA_028646535.1 Procyon lotor
CCATAAAGCAAACAAATAAAAAAAGTCATGATAATTAAAATGTGGTGAAATGCTACAGAGTGACAGGGTGGCTACTTTATGCTGGATAGTCAGGGTGTCTGAGGAGACACCATTTAAGTTGAAATCTGAATAAGAAACATTCAGTTTTAATATGTGGAAGGAAAGAGCAATCCAGAAAGGAGAGAGCAAACAATAGCTGAACTAAGGTGGGCATGAGCTTAGAATGGTAAGAAGGCCCATAACACTATAGTGTGTGAAATCCAAGCAATGTAAGCCACACTGTGTACAGCTTAACAGAAAAAGACTGCTCTTACTTTTTTTTTTTTTTAAGATTTTATTTATTTATTTGACAGACATAGAGATCACAAGCAGGCAGAGAGGCAGGCAGAGAGAGGGGGAAGCAGGGACCCTGCTGAGCAGAGAGCCCAATGTAGGGGCTCGATGCAGGGGCTCGATCCCAAGACCGTGAGACCATGACCTGAGCCAAATGCAGAGGCTTTAACCCACTGAGCCACCCAGGCGCCCCTGCTCTTACTTTTAATTCAAAAGACTAAGGGACAGGAGTGATCTGCTTTATGCTTTAAAGGTTGATTATTGCTGCTTTGTGTAGACTGAACAGGAAGAGTCAGGGAGGGGGAGATAAGGTGGTTATCATCTCCACTAATCCAGGGAGAATCTCACATTCCTGGAGGTAGGAGAGTCGGAAAGCTAATAATGAAAAGGTGACTTAGAATACCTTTTGTTGGTTTGGTTGTGGGGAAGAAGAAAAAGAGAATACAAGCTTGGAACTGAGGTAACTGAGGATAAAGTCGGGTCCTTTTTTGAGGATGAAAGATAAAGTAGGAACAGGTTTAAGGACAGAAATAATAAATTCAGCTTTGACAATATTAAGTTTGTGTTGTTAGGCCTCTAAATGAATATCCGTTTCCAGTAGAACAAACAAGTTGAAATTCTTGTCAGGACTGCAGATGCAGATTTGGAAATAATGGGCACAGAAATGTGAGGGGAGGCAATAAGGTAGCAAGAAGGGTGGGTGGCTGAAGTGAAGTTGAGTTCTTTGGACACAGAAAGGTCAGTGAACTGAGGGACTGTGCTCTCTGCATGTTCCATCCACTTGCACGGGCTCTCGGGGTGCCTGTGCTCAAGAGAACCAGGCCTTTTTGTTAAGACCAAAAACCAATGGAGACTTAAGAAGGACAAAATTGGTGGAGAGTTTGGTGTGTGAGCTAGGGAGAAAAAGCAGAGTTCTCTTGGACACTGAATGTGGAAATATGGAGAAGCTTCCATTTTAAATGGAAGGAAATGTAGAATATGAAGAGCGGTGGCAGGAGTTCTGACATTTACCTGAATCCTTGGAGAGCTTAGCTGTGGCATGCAGGGCTATAGTAAATATATCCTTTTCCTTATGCCCTATGGCAGAGTCAGCAAACTACCACTGATTTTCGTAAATAAAGTTTTATTGGAACACAATCATGTCCCTTTGTTTAAATAATGCCAATGGCTACTTTCACACTACAACAGCCAAGTTGTATAGTTGTGGCAAAAAGCACATGGCCCACAAAGCTAGAAATATTTATTATTTGGCACTTAACAGAAATACCTAATCTATAGGGCTGTAAAGTAGGAACAGTGACCAGAGAAATCAAGTATAAACCTTATCCCCTAAGACACAGACTAAGTGCTTCCTGTGGTCTTTCAATAAATGGACCTTCAAAGAAAGCTTATGCAACTAATCACATAACCTAGACGAAAGTTCAGATAGCATGATGATATATTGGAGAGAACTTTCCATTACACATGTCCTCAAAAAATCCCTGATCTTCCTCATCAGTCCTAGGAAAATAGGACTTGGGTTCTTCCTTGGAACAAGGCTGTGCAACCATTGGTCTCAATGCTAACTGCACAAAAGTTCAGTTGCCACTGTTGGCAATGTAATCCTCTTGGCACTTGGTAGAAAACAGTGCCCTTTGTATGTCTTGATCAAACAAGAAGAATCTCACCACGAAGTTTCCTGGGATCCAATTTACTTCAACTGTTTTAATTTATAAGCACAGAGACATTGCCCAAAAGCAAAAACATGCTGCCCATGTGGCTGGGCTGGGTATGAGTTTTGAATACCAGTGTGGCAAAGAAAGTAACGCTTAAATGTAGATGAGGTCACAGAATCGAAAGGCTTCAAACACTAAATGGGACCAAAGATGAACAGCATGGACCAAATGTTACACTGTGGGGTGGATTGGGAATTGTAGCACACTGAAGAACTCTGGCCCTATCGAACTAAAGTCATCGCTATTCAACTCCGGCTTTGTAGTCGTATAGGAATAATAATCTAGCCAAATAAACTGATTATTCAAAAACAATCATAAATTTGGATTTGACATTATATTTCTGCTTTCTTTTTATCAACCATCATTGCCAAACAAAACCTCTCAACTCTGGCCCATACACTGCTAATTGTAACCCAGTTTCTAGAAGAAATAAAAGAAGCCAGTTAGGTTGTCCTTGGTACAGAACTAAGACCTGAGTCTCAAAAGCAGTCTTTGTTGCATTTATGTGTGGAATACTTTAGCTCACCAGGAAACTACCAAGGTGTTAGAATCCTAAATCCTGGTCCAGTCCCAGTCCTCTTCATAGCTTTCCTCTTGGGCTTGGATGGCTGAACTCCACCAGATATTAGTCATGCCTTTTTTACTGAGAGCCTGAAAGAGAAAGCACAAGCTGGTGCTCAGCATTTCCAAATCTGTGAACCCCCCCTCTGCTCTCATAGTTTCAGGGAAAGGACTTTAGATGAAAAAGACAAGCCAAATTCTTTAGCATGATATTCAAGATCTTCTATAACTTAATTTTAACAAACCTTTCAAACCTGTCATCATTGAATTCTTCTATACTCCACTCAACTGGAACGCTTATTGTACTCAAATATATTATACATCCTGATTTCTGTATCAGCCTCCCTTTACCTGAGTTAAGTACTTATTGTCATATTTTTTTGTGATCTCTTCAACTGTATTGTTTCCTCATATTTTACATTTCTAAATAATATTGTTTTTAATTTTCCTCAAGTATATTTGATTTCCTCATCAGTGTTTTAGGCTAGGTCCTCCAGAATAAGATGTCAAGATTAGAGTAAATGTGCAAAGATTTTTACTGGAGGAAATACCTGTGAAAGAAAATAGGAAGCAAGCTGGAGAAGGCTGGGAGAACCATCCAAATGCAAAGGAAATCTGAAGGAAAATGGGAAGAAAGGTTGAGTGGGAGCATCCTAGATTACCTTGTTGTCAAAGGAAGTCCTGTGATTCTAAAGGGCAGAATGGGCCATGGGAGTCCCATGGCTTCCAGGATAGGCCTACCTCAGTATCTCAGCCATACTCAGCCATTGTTTGGGAACAGCCTCTAGGAAGCATGGACTCAAGGCAAACATGGCAGTGATGATGAACTTCCAGAGCCCAGGAGCAGAGATCCTGGGTTGATTGTGCTCCCTGTATTTGTGAGACTGAGATGCACATTCTCATGGCTGCCATTAAAGGAATAATAACCTCTTCAAAGGGAGAAAGTCTTTTTAACATATTTATTTTTCCCCTATAGCAATTAACAAAGTGCCTTGTTCAATAAAAATATACATACATACATACATTGCCATAAATTCGTGCGTACATAGATCACTAGTTAATAGAATATATAAGCATGTAGGTTTAGGTTCAACTCAATTGTGTGCTGATTTCTTAAAATGGAAGAATATACCAGTATGGCTATATTCCTTCTATTAATAAAGCTACCTGACTAATGTAATATTATTTCATTTTGTTTCTCTAAATTTCTCCATATTTATTTGTCTTTGAGAAATTCACAAACAAAACAAGCAGCAACAAGCGTTACATCTGTGCTGACCAAAAAGCTGTGATGGCTTAAAAGAATTATTCCTGCTAACACCCAACATTCTATACCCCTAAGGAGCAATGGAACGCAAAAGACTAGCACTTGCTTGAAGTATTTCAATAGAATGCACGTACATAGCATTTTAAGTGCTCCTTCTTTTTAATTTCCTCGGGTTCCTTACTTTTTACTTAATCTGCATGTAGAAGTCATGACAATATCACTTAGATTCTTCCTGCATACTTCCCACACTTTCATTAAACTAATTATCTTGAAATATAATTAGCTAATTACTGAGAAAGGTAGATAATGATAGTGAATGGAATGTAAGATAAGCGTTAATGAACAACAACAGGATCCAAATATTCCAGTCAGAGAGAAGACATTCAGAGTTGGCAGAGAGACAAGGAATATTCAATAACCTTTTGATCAGTTGCACTTGAATCAGAACTAACAATGCTACACTGTGTTATTGCAACTGGGTAGGAATCCAAGTCCTCAATTTTTAAATCCTAACAAAGCCCCTTTACATTTCAGTGGTACTGAATGATGTACTGAAGTGCCCTGGTGCAGACCAATTGCAGTTTGTCAACCGGACTTTTCAGTCTTTCTCTTTTTTGCCTTTTTAGAAAGCATTATGTGGAGAAGATTTGTTTTCATTGGTACCTATTGTCAAGCCACAGAATTTATTATAATTAAGTTACAATATGTTTCAGAAGGGCCAATATTCTAAACTTTAAAATATTCACAATAAGGTAAGGGCATATTTGTTTGAAATAAAATTAAAAAAAAAAAACTGATTGAAAATAGATTTTTAATTAACTGGCTCTCGATCAGAGCACTTTTCAAATGAAAATACAATAAGGCATCTAATCAGATAAGTTATTTACCCAGAATAATTGGATCCATGCTATAGCAAAGTCCTTTAAAATGTGGCTTTGTTGCAGTGTTTTTCAGTTATTTCAGTGTGTTCAACTGGTTACAGCAGAGAACTAATGTAACATGTATCATAATAAAATCCCTGTATGAACCAGCAGTCTCATATGAGAAAAAGCATGCCAAGGCCAAAACCAACCGAGACACCTCATCTCCTCTAATCATTGGATTGGTCATAGGAGTAGTATAACTCCCAGACTTGCTGCACGATGTATTTATCATATTACTTCAGAGTAGTTTACTTGCCCAAATTCCCCATTAGCATGTGAGCTATTTGAGGACAGTTAGCCTACCTCACCTTTCATCCCCCCATCTAATCCCTAATAAGCCCTCAATAAATGTTAGTTGATTTAAAATGCAAAGAGTGCAGAAGACTAAGACTAATTTAATTCACTATATTATTTATTTATGCTGAACACAGAGCTGGCTACAAATGAAAGAGAAACCTTAAGTATCATCTGGGAATGTATAATCTTCTTGGAAAGATAAGACAGCCACTCATGAAACATCTATCACCAAATAGGGTGCTTTATAAGCTGTATGTGTTAATGACTGATACATAACAGAAGATCCTGACAGATATCAGAGAAAGGAGGCATCTTTGTGAAGTAGAGTGATCAGCAAGCACAAACACCATAATTAGGAAAGGAAAGGGGAAAAAGAGGGAGAACATCTAGTAGGTAGAATAAGGTGAGTCATACATTCACAGGACAGTTGGGAAATGGGTCTGTCTGGAGTGGATGATTCATGATGAGGAGTAAAAAAGGGAAGGGTATAGAGGTAAGGTTGGAAATAAAAATGAAGCCCTAAAGCCATTCTGAGAAGTCTGAAATGTGTCATGGGGAAAGCACTAAAATTAAATCAGGAGATCTTGTTCTAGGCCTTACTTTGCCTCTTGCTTGCTCTGACATTGAGTAAGTTAGTGTACTTCTCTGGCTTCAGTTTCCTCGTGCATGAAGTGAGAGATGCCAAAAGACCATGATAGCTCCAAGGATCCTGTGGAGAGAAACTATGAGTGAGGGAATAGCATGAAGGAAGAAGAAGTTTGGGCCAGATGGGTCTGGAAGTAATGCATAGAAGTGGGCTTGGATGTGGCCAAGGGAAAGTTTGCAATATCAACCAGTTACTGGAGGATGTAGTGTTGGAGTAAGGGACTACCAAAGGAAATGGGAAGGTAGGGGAAATTTAGAAGGCATTAGCAGTCAGACTTGGAGACTTGTAGAAGTACTGACTCAAATGTAATGCCATTATTTTGAACCTAGGTGATTGGATATTAGAGTCGAATTAGAATAAAACTATATTAATGGTAAAGGCAGTATGAGACAAAATCAAATAAAAGTCTACTTTGGGGGCACCTGGGTGACTCTGTCAGTTAAGCAGCAGACACTTGATTTTGGCTTAGGTCGTGATCTCAGGGTTGTGAGATCAAGCCCCATGTCAAGCTCCACACTGGGCGTGGAGTCTGCTTAAGATTCTCTCTCCCTCCCTCTCTCCCACCTGCAACCCTGCCTCCAGCCCCACACGTATGCACACTCTCACTTTCTCTCAAGAAATAAAAAAGTCTCCTTTTGGCTCTGTCCACCCTAACTACCTTCCCTCCACTCCAAGAACTGCCCTTTAATTTCATCCTTAGGTTCTACACCAAGGACGCCTAGAGTCTGAACTTGCTCAGGACCCTTAGTATTTACCCCTATATAATCAACTAAGCATACTGGGTACTCAGTCATCCCAGTGACTTTGGAGGTATTCATTTTCTTTTACTGTGTGACAAACTACCACAAATCCAAAAAATAATACCCAAGTATTCACTCACAATTCTGTAGGTCAAAAGTTTGGCCAAGGCATGGCTGAAGTCTCTACTTAGGGTCTCACAAATCTCAAATCAAGACTTTGACCCCTCAAATACCCACTTCCATGGTCATTCAGGATTCTTGGAGAATTCAAGTCCTTGTGATTACAGGACTGAGGCCCACATTTCCATGCTAGCTGTCAGCCAAGGATTGCTCTCAGCTCCTAAAAGCCACCTGCAGCCTCTCTGCTCTCAGAGGCTACACACATTTCAAGCCATGTGGCTTCTTTCATCTTCAAAGCCAGGCATAGAGAATCTCCCTCATATCCAATCTCTCTCCCACTTGGTTCTGACTTTGTCTCTGACCCTTAGACCCAGACTCAGATGGCTCATGTGGTTAGCTTCTCAAATGAAATCAGAAGTCCTTGTTGGGTTTTAGAAGGTCCTTCATTATCTGACACCAGGTTTCCTTTCCAGCCACATTTCCAGTCACATTCTGCTTCTCCCATTCATTCACTCCATTTGTGTTCCTGGAACGTGCCAAGCAAACTTCTGATTCATGCTTCTTTCATTAACTGTCCTTTGAAGGAAATGTTCTGCCTCAAAACAAAACCACACAGAAACTTCTCCCACTTCACTTGGTTTTATCTCCTCAGAAAGGCCTTCCCAGAACCATCTTGAGCACTCTTCATCACTTTTATCTGCTTCATTTTTATCAGTTATATACTTTAACTCTTTTTTAAACATATCTTTAATTTTGTATTCACTTGCTTACTTATGTATTTATTTGTTGATTTGCCTGTCTTCATCCCTATAAAATAGAAACTCGGTGAAGGCAGGGGGATTTGTGTATTATATTCCCTCTCTTGTGTTTAGCATAGTTTTTTGATGCATAAGTATCCCAACATATTTGCAAAGTAAATGATGTAAATGTTTCCCTTTCATCCTTAAATCATTGATTCAGCTTTCATTTGCACAGTAAATACCATGTGATCATGATGCAACAGTCTCTGTGCCAGGTGCTGGGTAAATATGATACACATGGTTCTTGTCCTTTTGAATTTAAGGAATTGGGAGCCTGGTTGGCCCAGTCAGTTAAGCACCTGCCACCAGCTCAGGTCATGATCCTGGGGTCCTGGGCTTGAGCCCAGCTTTGGGCTCCCTGCTCAGCATGGAGCCTGCTTCTCCCTCTGCCTCTATCTCTCTAACTACCTCCCATGAATGAATAAATAAAATCTTTTTTAAAAAATTTTAAAAATATGGCTCAATGGGTTGAAGCCTCTGCCTTAGGCTCAGGTCATGATCTCAGGGTCCTGGGATCAAGCGCTGCATTGAGCTCTCTGCTCAGCAGGGAGCCTGCTTCCCCCTCTCTCTCTGCCTGCCTCTCTGCCTGCTTGTGATCTCTCTCTGTCAAATAAATAAATAAAATCTTTTTTAAAAAATTTAAAGAATGATAAAGGACATAGAAAAAAAAAAAAAAGAAGCCACAAAGATCCTACATAGTATGTTTTAGGAACACAAAAGGGCAAAATCTTTCTAAAGAACAAAGAATTATACCTATAAGAATTAGCAGAAAAATTGAGATCTGAGGGAAGTGTAAAAGTTAAGGGTTGGAATTAGGTTGGGGTGATGATAAAGATTGGTCTTTCATTTGTATGAAAAAATGGAAAAGTTCAAATAAAATGGTTTTTAATGTCCTCAAATTTTACTTAATAACAAATTTAATCCCCTAGTTTTTGCCCCAATCAAGAAAAGTGTACGTCTGTATTTAGTAATCTCACTTGCTACTTCAGACCAAAGACATTTGGATTTTTTTTAAAAGAAAAAATAAAAAAAAAAAAAAACAACTTCCAAATGAGCTATTTTTTCCTTTGAATCATCACATCATGCACTACCAAATCCATTTAATGCAATAGATAGTTACCAAGGATATATCATTTGCACAAAGATAAACAAGTCAGTATACCATTCCCCCAGGAATGTATAATTTTTTACAGAAGGTGGGTCTGTATGCACATAATTAAAATACAAAACAAGCAATGAAAAAAGTACCTTAGGAGTGATTCAAAATCCTTTGAAAGTAAAGAAGACAGGGAATAACATTATTTGATTGGCTAAAGGAGCTTAACACATATGCAGATACAGAAAAATCTAATTCTTAAAGCCTTCAAAAATAAAGAATCTTTAAAATTCCTTGAAGTCACTGGAGACTCAAAGCAAAAAAAAAAAAGTATATATTCAAAAGAAAGGTTAAAAATGGAAAAAAGAATTAAGGAAAAGATAGTAAAAGTAGCTTTGTCTCATCTTGTCTGAGATTGAAGGTGAAATTTCGATAATGAGGATAAAAAATAAATATGTCATATTTTATATGATATATTTGAAGCTAAAATGAAGAGTGAATCTTCCCCTATAACTATCAGAGGATTATCCCAGGTTATGTGGATGTTCTCTTATGAGAAACCAGAGGTATACTCTTTGTTGTTTATATATTCCCCAACAAAATATATGCAGAATAATCAAAAAACTTAAATGAAAATAAATTTTCCTGATAGATTCCTTACCGTTGGCAAGCCTGTTTTATAACTGAATTCCTCTATTATCTTTCCTTATCACAGTAATATGAAAATGTAAAAGCCCATCCATATTTAGTAAAATAGAACTTTCATAGTGCTGCATATAATTTCTTGGAAGATTTTAGCAGGAAAATATTTTTTATTTCCAGTAACAGTTACATGAAAATTGTAGTAGTAGATCTTTGGTTGATTCCTTATAACATAGTGCCATCTAGAGATTAAAGCTGATGTTGCTACAAACTACATTAACTACAACTTAGCTTCCAAATTATAACATCACATTTTATTACTAATAAGTCCAGTAGGAGGAACTGTAGTAAGGGATATCTATATGAAGTACATTTGAAGTAAATTAACGAGCACATAATGAGCAAATTTACATCTAATGTATCAACATCTGATCATCACATTGTGTGGCCTCTCCTTTGGGCAGTATTCTGTTCATTCCTATGCCAATATGACTAGTAGTTTAGTGACACACCATAGTCTTGAAGGAAGTAACATGGAGGCATAAGAATGTATATTTGATTAGATTTTCTGAGGAGGCTTAACCAAATTTCCATGAAGAAGCAAGACAGTTTTTGTCATAAATATGACGTATGTATTAAGTGCCTACCTATTAAGAGCATGTGTGTAAGTTTCCTGAGGCATGCTATAATGAATCACCAGACACTAAGTGGCTGAATTCTATCATATCTATTATTCTATCATAGTTCTACAAGCTAGAAGTCTGAAGTGTCGGTGTAGGTAGGCTGCACTTCCTCTAGAGACTCTAGGGGAAAATCTTTCCTTGCCCCCGTGCCTCTTGTGGCTATTGGCCTTCCTCGAATTCCTTGGCTTGTGGCCACATCATTCCAATTTCTACCTTCATCTTCCCATCACCTCCTCTCTGTGTCTAGCTATGACCTCATCACTTCATAATTGAGGAAGCAGCCTGTATGCACAGATCAAAAATTATCCAGATCAGAGTTTCTCAACCTAGACAATATTGACATTTGGGCCAGATAATTCTTTGTTGTGAGAGATGTCCAAAGCAATTTAGAATATCCCTGACCTCTACCCATTAGCTGTCAGGAGCACCCCCCTCTTAGCTGCAACTTAGAGCCTGCTAAATCAGACTGCAGATTTTGAAAGGGCCCAGTAGCTGGCTCTAGCCCATCGCAGCCAGAACCCTGTACAGTCCTGCTGGCTCAGAGACCATGCAGGAGATGCTTCCCTGTCCTTGATCCCAGCTACAGCCCTGGGAACATCTCTGTACCACTGAGGACTGAGTTATAGCCCTATTTGGCTTGATCTTGTCACCAGCATCATACACCAAGGGACCTGAGATCACTCAGGCCCACTCATGCATTGGGTAATAGGAATTCAGAACTTGATCCCAGCTGTGGACCCTCAAGTAGCACATGAACTAGCTCCAGCCCCTGTTAGCCATGGTCTGAGAGTCCCTGGAGATAAACCTGCCAAACTTGGAGAGACTGGGGACTCTGAAAGGGCTTGTAACTGGGCTCTTATCCCAGCCACAGTGAATGGTCTTGCTGGCACAGAGATGGTGCAGGAGACATTCTTATCTCTGCCCCTGGAGAAGCTGAAAGGGCCCTATATGTGGCTCAAGCCTTCTCCCAGCCATGGTCTGCCAATAATCCTGTTCGTCCATGGTCCCAGTGGAGCACATTTCCATCTGCACCCCAGAGAGCCTGAAGGACCATCCAACCCCATCACAGTCACACGGTTTACTAGCAGGCCTGCCAGCCCAGACACCCAATAGAAGACATTCTTGTCTGCATTCCCAGAAATCATAAAAGGACCCTATACTCAGCTGTAGCCTCTCCAGCTGCAATCTAGTCCAATCCATCCAAGGACCTGGCAAAAGACTCCCATTCATGTCTCCAGGGCTAGATCTGCAGATGTCAGTTTTGTTCATTGTTTTTTTTTGGTGGTTGTTGTTAATTTCTTTTCACAGATGTAGACAATGTGTCACAATGTCACATTCTGGTTTTTTGCATATGACACCAAAAGCACAAGCGATACGAGCAAAAATTTATAAAGTGAGTCTACATCAAACTAAAAACCTTCTGTACAACCAAAGAAAAAGTTAACAGAATTAAACAGCAACCTATAGAATGGAGGAAATACTTGCAAAGTATCTATCAGATAAGGGGCAAATATCCAAAATACATAAAGGAATTCATACAACTCTATAGCAAATCATCATTATCATCATCATCATCATCCGATTAAAAATGGGCAGAGGACATGAATAGGCATTTTTTTCAGAGAAGACATAACAGTTGGGTATATACCTGAAAGAAATGATTATAAATTACTATCTGGAAGACATAGCTGCATGCCCATGTTTTGCAGCATTATTCACAGTAGCCAAGATATAGAAACAATCTCAGTGTCCATTAGTGGATGAATAAAGAAAATGTGATATTATAGAGAATGGAATATTATTCAGCCATGAGAAAAATGAAATCCTGCCATTTGCAAGAACATGAATGAACCCTGAAAGCATTATGCTGAATGAATTAAGTCAGAGAAAGATAAATCTGTATAATCTCACTTGCATTTGAAATAAAAAAAAAAAATAGCCAAACTCACAAAAACAGAGTAAAATGGCAGTTGCCAGGGGTAGGCATGGGGAAAATGGAGAAATGTTGGTCAAAGAGTACAAAGGGTATCCCCATTCATTCATAAGATGAGTAAGTTCTGGGGATCTAATTAATATTCAGCAAGGTGACAGTCGTTAACAGTAATGTATTATTTACTTAAAAGTTGCTAAGAGAGTAGATCTTAAATATTCTCCCCACACACATACACAAAACTGTAATTATATAAAAAGATGGATGTCTAAATTAATTAGCATTATGGTTATCAACCTTACTGAATCATTTTGCAGTACATTCATGTGTCAAATCATCATGCTGTATACCTTAAGCTTACCTAATGGTGTATGTCAGTTACTCATACTCCAGCTAGAAGTGGGCAGGAACAAGTTGTCCAGATGATTATTACAAACACTATGAGCTAGAAATTTAGAGGAGGAAGAAATCAAAATGGACTGGATTATTAAAGAAGATTTTATGGAGGAAATCAGAAGTGAACTGTTCATTGGATTAAAAATAGCACTTGGAATTGTGAAGGAGATCTGGAAAACATTACTGGCTAAGGTCTTCTTACTGAAAAGCACTATGAGCTTGTTAAGACCAAGGGCTTTATGACAGTCCTCTTTCTATGCAGTTCCCAGCACAGCCCCTGGCATAAAGCAACTCTCAAAAATGTCTATTAAGTCAAGGAAGTCAATAAGGTTAAATTAGTAGATAGGAATCAGAAGTGAAGGGTCTTTGATAATAGGGAATCTTACATTTATTTTGTTGGTTATTGGGAAATCTTAAAGGGTTATGAGTAGGAAAGATAAACTAAGTAAAGAAAGCAGGGGCATATAAAAAATATTGGACAGGCCAGAAATAAGATTAAGCTAAGAAATTATTCAAATAGTCTTGCTATGAAGTAATGAGTTTGGGGACCAAGATAATGACAGTGGGAATTAAATCGAGGTATCAATGACAGGAAAAAAATAATTGTCATTTTTTTTTAATTATTGGATTTGGAGAAGATGGAGAAAAAAAGCACAAAGGAAAACTTTCAAGTCAGATAACCAAGACAATAGGTTTTGTTCATTTGATAAAAATAGGGGAGTAGAGAGAGGGAGACAGATGAAGAACATGAGATAAGGAGGCACATCCAAGAAGAGCTGTTCACTAAGACGCAGAACATACTATTTTTTAATTTTAGGGAAATCTTCAAAAAAGTAACTATAGTGGAGAATGGAGCTAAATAAATCTAAGATAATTCATAATCAATTTTAAGAATTGCTTATTAGATATTATTTCCTTAGAAACTCACTAGATCCAAGCTCCTGGGTGGCTCAGTCAGTTAAGCAGCTGCCTTCAGCACGGGTCATGATCCCAGGGTCCTGGAATGGAGCAGCATCAGGCTCCCTGCTCAGCGGGGAATCTGCTTCCCCCACTTCCTCTGCCGGCCGCTCTGCCTACTTGTGCTCTCTCTATCTCTCTGTCAAATAAATACATAAAATCTTTAAAAAAAAAAAAAAAAAGAAATTCACTAGATCTTTTGGACCTCTGGAAAAAAGTTCTTTTTGCAAAGACTTCTAAAGCAGTTAGTCTGAGTTCAAAATCATGAGTTCTGTTTTTCCTCAGTGACTCTAAAGCGTAGTTAATTCCAGATTCCTGCATTATTCACATCCTAACATGCCAGCCACCCTTTCCTCTGGATACGTTGATGTTCAGGACACAGAAAAGTTCAAATCAACAATTATTTTAACATCACAAACAAGTTTGAGGAAAAAGCTTATGTAAAAGAGAAAAATTTTAAATTCATTAAACAATTGGTTTTTTTTTTCATTATTGCCAATAGTTTATGTAAACTGATTACTGAGGACTTATAAAAATAACTGTATACTTTATTTTTTCATTTTCTATTTTGTGATTTTTAGATTGTCATCCCTTATAAGTATTTTAATGTTTCCCGTTACCATATGTTTTGTTTTTTTTTAGTGGAACATCATACTTAATTAAGAAAATAAATTCATTTTAAAAAATTATCACTAGGCTAGGAATTAGTGAATGGAGAACATAGGCAATTCAAACTCCAAATCTGCTTCCAAAAAATGGAGATTTTCTTCTATTATCTAGATGATTACTTAATTATCTGTTTAGAAGTAGTTTTAAAATCATAACTTGGTCCATCCATGTTGTCACAAATGGCAACATTTCGTTCTTTTTATGGCTGAATAATATTCCATTGTATATTTTTATCTTCTTTTTCCATTCATCTATCCATAGACATTTAGGTTGATTCTGTATCTTGGCTATTGTAAATAATGCTGCAGTGAACGCAGGGAGGCACATATCTCTTCACATTGGTGTTTTCATTTTCTTTGGATAAATATACAAAAGTGAAATTACTGAATGGTATGGTAGTTTTATTTTTAATTATTTTAATTTATATTTCTTAGGGAGGGCGGAAGAGAGAGGGAGAGAGAATTCCAAGCAGGCACCATGCCCAGCACAGAGCCCGATAGGAGGCTTGATCTCATGACCCAGAGATTATGAGCTGAGCCAAAATCAAGAGTCAGACACAACCAACTGAGTGACCCAGAAGCCCCAACTATTTTTAATTTTTTGAGGTAAGTCCATATTTTCATTGTGGCTGAACTAGTTTTTATTTTAAAAATTTGTATGGTGATAGATGATAACTAGACATATTGTGGGGGCTACTTTGTAGTGCATAAAATATTAAATCACTATGATATATACCTGAAACTAATAGGATATTGTATGTCATTTATACTCCAGTTAAAAAAATTGTAACTTAATATTCCTCTAGTCAATATATAAGTACAAACACACTGAATTCTGATGTTTTGGTTTGGAGAACAATTATTTAAGAAGAATCAACTATCAAAATCAGAGCTAAAGCCATTAAGTTTGTTGAAGTTTATAATTAAATTTACTGTTTATTTGTGAAAGAAAAAATATATGTGTTGTTAAAATCTGAACCAGATAGCAATATAAAATAAGATGAAAATTAAGATGGACTGAAAATAACTTTACATTTAGATCTCCCTCCCCTCAAAAATTAAATAAAAAGCTTATTTTTTTTTAAAGATTTTATTATTTATTTGACAGAGAGAGATCACAAGTAGGCAGAGAGGCAGGCAGAGAGAGAGAGGGAAGCAGGCTCCCCGCTGAGCAGAGAGCCCGATACAGGGCTCAATCCCAAGACCCTGAGATCATGACCTGAGCTAAAAGCAGAGGCTTTAACCCCCTGAGCCACCCAGGCACCCCAAATAAAAAGCTTTTAAAAAAAAGAGTGCAGTGTTTCTTACAAATGCTCTTTAGTTACATACTAAAGACAATTTCCCTCAAGAGCCATGTGTTTGTCCAGTAATTTAATTAATTAACAAAAAAGTACAATAAAAAATGTCATTAGTCTCACCACCTTTTTTAAGAGTTTATCTGAATTTCAATCATCACAGATGGACCCCATTTCTAATGCCAGGCTTCACTGGGAGCCCAAATATGTATAAACCTGGAAAGACAACTAATTCTTTAGGTCTTGCAGTGCTTTGGTTCATTATTACAGAAGGCTTGCATTTTGTCTAAAGCCCTCTAGACTTTATGCCTCAGAGCTATACTCCACAGTTTGGTTTGGGATGGGAGAAAGAATCCTTTTCTTTTGTAGAGTGGAAGAGGGGTTGTTGTGAACTCAGGCACATTGTTGGGCAGACTAATTTCATGAACCAACACCCAAACTTAAAAATGTGGCAGGTGATTCCCTTGAAATCACTCAGGGTGGGTACTCCCTTCATGCCCCCCCAGGCTCAGAGAAACTGGTGTAAATGATAAATTGGGCAAATCATAAGTGAAGCTGCCCACACTGCATGAGGATGGGGACTCAGCTAGAGCTAGGCCCACCAAAGGTCAGATCTAAGGAACACAAGACGACAGTTGCCTCTAGGAGTGGAGGAGGTGTTGGCTCATCTTCAAATTTAAGAAAATCTGGCAATCCTAATGTCAAATAACCTACCTTTAAAATATTAACTCAAAAACCTTTAAAAAACATACAGAGCATACCAAATAGATCAGTACTGCTACTGATTTGGCCCAATTTATGCTTCCTGTTGTTGATTGTGTTATTGTTGTTATTGTTTTCTGCTTACAATACATTCTTTTATTTCAAGGTATAAGATACAATGATTATAATTCCATATAACAAGTGTATAAGGGGCGCCTGGTTGACTCAGTTGGTTAAGCATCTGACTCTTGATTTCGGCTCAGGTCATGATGTCAGTGTTGTGAGATCGAGCCCAGCCTTGGACTCTGCTTGGCAGGGTATCTGCTGGAGATTCTCTCCCTCCCCTTACTTGCACACCCTCTTTAAATACATACATACATACATGCATGCATACATACATACATAAAATCTTTTTTTTTTAAGATTTTATTTATTTATTTGACAGAGAGAGAGAGATCACAAGTAGGCAGAGAGGCAGGCAGAGAGAGAAGGGGAAGCAGGCTCCCCGCTGAGCAGAGAGCACGATGTGGGGCTCGATCCCAGGACCCTGGGACCAGGACCTGAGCTGAAGGCAGAGGCTTTAACCAACTGAGCCACCCAGGCGCCCCTATAAAATCTTTTTTTAAAAAGTTTGTATCACCTCCTGATATAAATTGTATAGTTTTTTTAACTAGATCAATTACAAATGAAATTCATGACAATTCAGAATAAATTTTCATAGTTGTCATTTAGAAAATTCACTCATTCGTTCGGCATACATTTACTGAATGTTTATTATTTACAGGTACATCCTAGCTATCCTCAGGATACAAATAAGAAAAATATATGGACTTCCAATTTAATATGAAAATAAAGTTTGCAAATAAGTAATAATGATCTAAATTTGTGAGCTTTCTGAATTAGGAAATTTTTAAAAGCAGGAATATAGACTCAAAGGGAAGTATATGATTATCCCAAATAGAATGCATTATTCATTAAAAGATTCTTTGGGGGGAAAAGTAATTTCTGCTTTAAAAAGGGGTGTATTTGGAGGTGCCTGGGTGGCTCAGTCGGTTAGGCATCTGACTCTTGTTTTTGGCATCAGGCTTTGCACTCAGTAGAGAGTCTGCTTGATATTCTCTTTGTCCCTCTCCCTCTGCCCCTTCTTCCTTGCCTGAGATAATTAATAAATAAATTTTAAAAAATGAAAACCAAAAATTGATGTATTTGGGTCTCCAACAATGTTAGATTATGAGCAGCACTAAATTTCCGCACAATGTTTAGACAAAAAACACTAAAAGCAAGAGAAAGCAATCACCGCTAGTCTTGAAAACATTTAAAAAAATTCTGACATGCATTTTATAAGTTATGGAAATAAACTTTTTATATCCAATAGAAAATCTGACATTTCCTACATGCTAAAACGTGAATGCTACTTTATAAGCATACCCTTTCATAAAAACCGTGCTAATAAAGACAATGGCAGGATATATAAAATTTCCATTGCTTTTCAAGTCATGTGCACTCAAAAATATTAAGTAACAGCAAATTGAGAAAGAAAGAAAATAATCTCAAGCTCCTAATTCTACAGCAAGAATAAAAAAAAAAAAGTTGACAGTTTTTATCCTTTTATTTAGTGAAGCTATAGATAATAATGCTAAAAAGCAAGAAGTTTATAATCAAGGATGCCTGAGTGGCTCAGTCAGTTAAGCATCTGACTCTTGATTTCAGTTCAGACCATGATCTCAGGGTCCTGAGATCGAGCCCTGTGTCAGCCTCCCTGCTGAGTATGGAGCCTGCTTAAGATTCTTTCTCTCCCTCTGCCCCTCCCACTCCTGTGTGCACACATGCATTCCCTCTCTCAAATAAATAAATCTTTTTTTAAAAAGTTTATAAGAAAAAACAGACTTTTTAAACCAGACTGTATTTTAATCTAGGCTCTAATTCTCAGGAGTAGAGTCATCTTATCAAAGGGTTAGGTTTTAAAGTCACTGAATGAGATGAAAATAAGGTACACAAAAATTACCTTTGAAATATCTTTGAGAATTGAACCACGCTGGAAAACAATACACCATCTCTTAATAAATCATAATCGCCAGTTTTCTTTGTGTCTTCTTTCTTTTGTTAAGTGCCAGATAAATTAGTCAGTATATATTTTAAGATCACATTGTACAAAATAAGTTAACTCTAGATTCTCACAAGTGTTGAGAGTGGAATAACAGGTGGGATCATCAAAATTTAGTGTTGTGTCACTTTCTATCTTCTTCCTTACAAGTATTATTGAATTCACAGGACTATGCATGTATAGTGTGATACCATTTTAAAGATAGATAGGCTTCGTTACTAATAAATTAATGACAATAATATCTCTCAGAACTTTTTGAGAAGATTACATTTTATGTTATATAGTAATACAGTACTTAGGACAGTGCAACAAATAATTTTTCCTACAAATAAACGTTAGCAATGTTAAAGTATTTACTTTTCAATTTTGAAGATGGGGCAAAGGTCTTCCTACGCCCCAAAACACACACAAAGCTATATTCTTAAGGGAATAATATGATCAGTCTTGTGTAGAAGGATGTGATATATTATCTATTTACCTCTCCAGATGCACCCACTTTCTCTTCCACCCTGCTCTGTGCCCTGGAAGGCCAAACTTTATGGACCTCATCTACGGGGCTCCCTGGCGTTCCTTTTCAGTTTGACCAATAAAAGGTCATGGCAGGATCCTAAAGGGGAAGAGGAATAAAGGTCACTATCTATTTCCCTGTTTCCCTCCAGGCCATGGATCAACAATGCCCTGTTACTTTACCAAAGGCCACAGATTTGTCCTGTGGCCTCCTATGGTTAAAACTCTCTCTCCTGTTTGGAAAGGTGCTTCTGTCCCTGGCTGCTACGGGTAACTGCTCTCCTTTTTTCATGGAGGATAAATTGGAAGGGAAGAAGACTGGATGCAGAGTCATAGAAGGGTAGACAGGAAATAATAAGGATCTGACCAAAGCAGTCGATGATGAGTCAGAGAAAACATAACAGAAATAAGATGCATTTAGAATATGAGACAAAATAAATTGTAACTAATTGAATGAAACAGCAAGGGAGACAATAAGTCCAGGATCCAGGAGGATTCCCACGTATTTTGCTTTAGCAAATCCATGAAGATTGAAGTTGATGCCATTCCCAGACAGAGGTGTTACCAATCTGATTTGTGCTTTTTGCCTGCTTTCTATAATCATTCATTTGGAAGTTGGTCATTTTCTTCCTTGAGTTGGCTCTTATATTTTATTCAGCATTTACTAGGACCTCACCTAGTCTCCCTTGTGAGACTATGAAAATTATTTAGATAAAAGGCTTTATTTTTGAGTTGTCAAAAATTTTAAAGCATAATTAAAAGAAAAATTTTTTTTTAAGTTTTAAACAGCTCTATTGAAGTGAAATTGCATAAAATAGACTGCATTTATTTGAAGTGTACAATGTGACAAGTTTTGACATATGTATCTGTGTGAAACCATCACCACAGGCAAGACAATTAACATATGCGTGACTACCCAAAGTTTCCTGTTGGCTCTTCATAATCAGTCCTCCCTTCCCATGTGGACATTGGGGTTGTTTCCAGGGGGGTTTTTTTGGTTTTTTTTGTTTTGGTTTTTTTTTTGGTCTAGATACATAAGTTTGATGAGAGTGGTTATATTTCTACATAAACTCCTAATCCTGGCATAAAAATTAGCAGATGCTCACACTCTGAGAATCTCAAAATAAAAAGATAAGATTAAATGGAACTGGGCCTCTGAAAAAGCTTTTATTACTTTCTGTTTTTATGACTTTTCTGTTTTTAAGTAAACTAAATTTGTGTACCCGAAGGTTCATTTTAAAAGAACCCTGAAAAAACATATCACCCACTTGCCTTAAGGACACAATGAACTAAATAGAAAACATCTTGATAGTAACTACTTCAGTTTTATCCCTATATCTAGCATTACATACACACAGAGTACTGTATTTGTTAGAAAAATCATCCTCCTCTTTCAATCTGGTGGCCTTGAAAACAGTAGATGAAAACACAAGGATATCATGAAAACAGAAAATAACATTGAAAAATGTGTTGAATTAAATTTAGAGGTTTCCATACATGTTTGTGGGCCTAAAAATTCAACTAATATTGAATTTCAGTGTAATTTTCCAGTAGACTGGACCCCAACATCTGGACTGCTCTTGATCAGTATGAAGTTTTGTTTGGGTTTCCACCTCCTGTTGTCTAGTTATCTGTAGATCATTCTGTAAAGAATCATGTATGTGGAAAAAAAACCAAATTTGTCTTAAATAAGTATTTTCTTCTGTATGGTTTCAGAATGATTTTCTTCCGTGCCTGGAGGAGAATGAAAAGCACTTATTCCTCCAACAGGAAGCCTGGAGAAATACCCAGCTCTGCTGTGTGGTCACGTGCCGCTTCCTGTTACATTCCAGGAATTGCTCTTGGGTGTAAACAATCATCTTCCAGGGGACAGACCATGGCTGCATCTGCCTTGGGTATCACTCAAAACTTGCAGAGCATGTGAAATATCTGGCCATTGATGTTAAATTAATTCTGGTAGAGCAGAAAGTCTCCATTTGTGGAATGCGTCACACTTGTGTCAAGTTCATTCTGGTAAGCACAACTTTTAGGCAAGCAAAACGCATTATTGATTGGATTCTGTGCATCTTTTGCCCCCCAATAAAGCATGCTTTGGTTGTTTTACCATATTGAAAAGCATGTTTGAAAAGGAAATTTCCACAAATCCCTTTTTAAGCTTTCCAGAGTCTATCAACAATAAACATGATAATGAAAACCTGCCTATAAAAATACCCACAGCATCATAAGAATATGAAAATATTTAATTTGAGTTACTTAAAAATTGAACATAACCTTCAGAGTAATGTATATTATGTTAGTCATGACTTAGGAGTTTACCGCACAAAGACATAGAAATCTGATGACTAGAATAAAGGTGTAGGTAAGACATGAGGCGCATTCATTCCAAAGCTGATTAAGGCTGTGAACTGTAGTGATCAGGATAGGAGCTACTATGTTAGTATGAATGCAAATTAATTAAAATGAAATAAAATTATATTTCAATTCGTCAGTCTCACCAGCCACATTTCAGGTGCTCAGTAGTCATGTTTGGAGAGTGGCTATCACAGTACACAGCATAGCTATAGAACAGGTCCATTATCACAGGAAGTCCCACTGGACCAAGAGGGTGTACAAAATATAATACAAAAAGAAAAATTAAAGGAACTAGGATTATTGCTCTTAGAAAAAAAGGAAGGAGTGACTTTGACAACATATGAAGAAGTTTTATGCCATTTCTATACATTTAAAAAAATTTGAATGACACATCTGAATTTTTTTTTAAGATTTTATTTATTTATTTATTTGACAGAGAGGAGAGAGGTCACATGCAGGCAGAGAGGCAGGCAGAGAGAGAGGGGGAAGCAGGCTTCCTGCTGAGGAGAGAGCCCCATGTGGGGCTCCATCCCCGGACCCTGAGATCATGACCTGAGCAGAAGGCAGAGGCTTTAACCCACCACTACCCAGGCGCCCCACATCTGATTTTTTAAACTACATTGATTAGAAGTGTTTTTGTTTTTTAAAATATTGTACTTATTTATTTGACAGAGAGAGAGAGAGACAGAGAGGGAACATAAACAGGGGAAGTAGGAGAGGGAGAAGCATGCCTCCCGCTGAGCAGGGGGACAGATGTGAGGCTCCATCTCAGTCCTGGGATCATGACCTGAGCCAAAGACAGACGCTTAATGACTGAGCCACCCAGGCGCCCTGATTAGAAGTTTTAACTATCATTATATAGTATAGAGGGGCAAAACTAGATTTTATGGGACCTCAAGCTTACATAGTTTGGGGGACACTTTTAAGGGAAAGAATAATAAAATTAGTCATTTGAGAACATTTTTATAGAATGATTAAAAAATCACAACAAATTATAAATTTGAAAAAAACTGACAAGTATCACAAACAAAAAATTCAAGAAGCAGCATGTTTGTCTAACACTCTTAAATTGCCTACATCTTGCCTCTTCATATGACAATCTTTTGATATAATTTCATAGGAGAGAATAGAGAGACAACTGATTTTATCTTCAAGTGTGGTCAAATAAAATTTATTTTTTATTATTGAAGTTAGGATGCACAACCATACAGTTTTTATAATATTTGTATATTTATGTCCTACAAACATATTCTGATAAATTCTCCAACAAAAAGGAAAAATATATGTGATGCATTAATACTTTTATATGCTGTATTTTCATGTATTCCTCACAGAGAAGAATTTTTATTTTAACTAAGTGTTGATGAGAACCATTTCTTATAATTTACAAATCTGAAAAACTGAAGACTTTGCCATAGATTAGCTTCCAGCTCCACACTCTTTTTAAACTTCGTCTCTTCTTCCCACATAGGTCCAATGGCAAGGTCCATAGCACGAACTCATATAATTTTACAGTGCTTGGCCCTAAATCATCATTTCATGACACCAGGTAAGTCACCAGTGGGTGGTAAATAGGAATATTCCTGGAAACGATTCCTACCATGGGCTGATTAGCAACAACTGAACTACATATGGAAGTGACTATGAATCATAGAAAAGTATGTTCCACTACACTCAAACTAAGTGTGTCTAACACTCAGCTTCCCTTCACCTGAATCCCAAAAATGCTTATGCTGAGTCTACTGCCGTCACCAAGGGAAAGCATGACAGAGTGTACACACTGATAGTAGTGTGATATCAGTGATATCAACACAATGATAGCAGTTTAACTGAACACAATTAAAAGAGCTTACTTTTTCAAATTTCTCAAAACATGACCATGTGACAGAGTGCTAGGATACCTCTCAGGGCCTTAGAAAGGATCTATGCAAAAGAGCTATGAAGCTAGATTCGTTTAGTTTCCTGGGAAATCTGTCTCTGACAAAGGACGCATTCTTCACTGACATGCCAAGTAATAAAGGTGGAAGTATAAGGATTCTGATTAAATATAAGGTAGATTTCCTGACACAGTTGTGGAATGTTGACATTATGGCTTAATAGATACAGACTCACAAGTTCAGTATTCAAGAAGCTGTTTAGTCCTTAGTTCTTTTACCTTTGTTTAACATATACTGCCACAAGATAAGTGATACCTTCTAAAATCTTCATGGTCTAATATCCACATTTCTATAACATAAGTTAACTGAAAGAGGGTCAAAGTGATACATGTCTATGTTAAATAATTCTTTATAATATCAGAGAAATAGAACCATTACTGAGTGAAGTCTTTTAAAGAAGCAAATGTTAAAAGAAACTAAAGGTAGCACTAGCCATCCATTTTACTTATCCTCAACTATTATTGATGCTTTACTAAATCTTTGTTCAACCCTTTACTAAGATCAGAACAGTTTTTTCTACTCTCTCTGTTGTCAGGTTATATATAGAACTCTAGTGTTATGTGGCTACAAAAGCATTTAGGTTTTTCTTTTCTTTTCTAAAAAGAAATATCCAATGTTTCTCATTTCCTTTTCTTCCCCCCAGTCTCATATAATACAAGCAAAACTAGCTACCCTAGGATAATGATGGCTGGATATCAAAGAACAGCATCTCATCTGCACTCTCCTCTTTCCAGCTTTCCTGCATGAGCAAGGAAGAGACCATGGATCATAGACCCCCAGCAACCATGGACCCCCTATTTGAGTTTTCTCTCCTGCAACTGCTATTCTGTAGTTTCATTACATAGACTATATCACTCTAAACTTCCTCCCCCTCTACCCTAAAATCACCATATTAATAACCTAGCCCCATTCATTTGTTTCTGGAACAACACAGTGGAACAGACACATCTGCTCATTGATAAACTCACCTTGTGAAGGAGCATATACAGTAAACCCCCCCCCCTTATTCATAGGGGATACATTTCAAGATGCTGAGTGGATACCTGAAACCATGGATAGTACAAAAGCCTATTTATTTTGTTTTTCCTGTACATACACACTATGATAAAGTTTAATTTATAAATTAAGCACAGTAAGAGATTAACAATAATAAAATAGAATGATTATAATAATATACTGAAAGAAAAGTTACGTGAATGTGATCTCTTTCCCTCTTAAAATATCTTATTGTACTGTACTTACCCTTCTCCTTGTGATGAGGTGTGATGATAAAATGCCTACATGAGATGAAGTGAGTGACATAGGCACTGTGATGTAGTATTAGGCTACTACTGACCTCTGATACTGTGTCAGAAAGGGGATCGCATGCTTCCAGATCATGGTTGACTGTGGGTAACGAAAACTGGGGAGAGAGAGACCACAGACGGCGGCATGGGGGTGGAGGGGACTACTGTAGCTTAAAATGTTAAGCTTATATTAGAACAGAACTTTAAACAGATGCATTTGATCAGAGCACATCAAGTTTCCTAAAAAGTGACATGCAGTGGTTTCTCCATAATTAGAAAAAGATTACTAGCTAAGACTGAACTTCTACAAAGTATAATTTATAAAGATGGTTTTAAAATCAACAAATACTTCCTCTGTAACCATAAGTATTGCATATCATCTACAAAATTAACTAGACCCTTCTCCTATAGAAGACTGCAGCCTAGTTGAACAAAAGGATGTCAAAGGTCTTTTAGGTAATAATAATAGAATTAAGCTGACAACAATGAAAGTCAGGAAAATTCACACAAAAAAAATAATAATAATCGTTATATGACTGTATACAGATTTCGAAAAATGATCCAAAGGAGTTTGAGTTACAGTTGTGGGGGTGGATGGTAAGAAGTGAACTAAAGTAAAGAGGCAGAAAAGCATAAGATTTTTCTGGGGGGAAAGAGTGGATCCACTTTGTTTCTGGTCCAAAGTGACCATGGGAAATATCAGAAGAAAGTCTTAAATATTAAGGACAAGAATATAGATGTGGGGCTCAAATTCAAACTAAATATTTTATTCTATAGATAATGCAACTCCAATTGGAAAAAACTTTATAGATTAATGAAGCAATGGGTAGCAATATTTTAGCAGAAGTAATCTGGCCATGCTATCAATATGATACCAAATATAGAGGGAAGATCAGAAGTGAAGAAATTTATTCTATTATTAGAACCCCATATGTTGAAGCATTCCTGAGTTCAGAGAAAAATTTATTTGGTCATGAGGACATATTTTTCACTTATTAAATTATATGAAATAGCATTTGATGTAAGTTTTATGTCTATACACAAGGATGAGGTTGATCTAAGTTTTTCTTGATGGTGGAATCCTAATCATTTTATTAATTATATAATTTATTGAGTGATTCTTATGTGTCTAGGACTACGTCAGTTGTTTTCCATCTATTTGTATGTCATTTCATGCTTGTAGTAAGCCCTTTTTATTTTACAGGAGATGAAATTTAAGCCTACAAGTGGCTACTTACCCAAAGCTACACAAGTAGTAAGTGGCAGAGCAAGAATTTGAACTCAGTCTGGCTCATTTACAAGCTGGCACTCCCACCACTATTTTATGTTGTCTTATATAATAAGATTTATTATACAATAAATCAAGAACTTTTTGATCTTTCTATTTATTCTAGAACGAATTCCATGTGATGAAAAATATCAGTTTCTTTAAATGATATAGAAATCCTCTGGAGAATCCATTGTGGCTAGCTGTGTTTGCATGGTACACAATATTTAGATATGAATTCATTCAAATGTATCTACAGAGTACCTTTTATAGTCTAGACACCAAGTACCAGAGCTAAAGAAATGATATGACCACATTCGTCCTCTTAATATCTCACGTTCTGATGGGAACGTAAGATTGTAAACAAATCCATTAAAATATCTGGAATGAAAAATGTACTGGAGTTACTCAACAGTAGAACAGGCAGAAAAGAGAATCAGCAAACTTCAGTAGAGCCCCGTTGAGATTATCCAGTCTAAGGAAGAGAAAGTAGAAAGGATTTTAAAAATGAACACAGCCGGGGCACCTGGGTGGCTCAGTGGGTTAAGCCTCTGCCTTGGGCTCAAGTCATGATCTCAGGGTCCTGGGATTGAGCCCCACTTCGGGCTTTCTGTTCAGCAGGGAGCCTGCTTCCCCCTCTCTCTGCCTGCCTCTCTGCCTACTTGTGATCTCTCTCTCTCTGTCAAATAAATAAATAAAAATATTTTTTAAAAAATGAACATAACTTCAGATAAGTGATGGACACCATTAAGCATATCAGCATATGCATAATGGAAGCCCCAGAAAGAGAAAAGAGACTTAAATGGGCAGAAAAAATATTTGAAGAAATAGTGGCTGAATTTATTCCAAATTTGAAAAACACTAATTTACAAATAGGAGAATCTCAATAAACTCAAAATAGGATCAACTCAGAGATCCACATCCAGACACAGCATGATCAAACTGTCAAAAGACAAAGAGAGGATCCTAAAAGCAGCAACAGAGTAGTAACATATCATATACAAGGGTAGCTTATTAAGGTTAACAGCTGAGGGATACCTGGGTGGCTAAATAGGTTGAGCATCAACTCTTAATTTCACCTCAGGTCATGATCTCTGGGTTGTGGGATTGAACCCTCCCACCCCCAGTGGGCTCCATGCTGGGCATGGACCCTGCTTGGAATTCTCTCTCTCCGTCTCCCTCTGCCTCTACTCCCTCCTAAAAAACAAAATAACTTTAAAAAATAAGATTAACAATGGGGGTGCCTAGGTGACTCAGTTGGTTCAGTGTCTGCCTTTGGCTCAGGTCATAATCTCAGGGTCCTGGGATTGAGCCCCATGTCAGGCTCCCTGCTCATTAGCAAGTCTGCTTTCCCTCTCTCTCTAGCCCCACCCCTGTCCATCTCCCACTCATGCATGCTCACGGTCTCCCTCTCTCTCTTTCAAATAAATAAATAAATAAATAATCAATCAATCTATCTATCTATCTATCTTTAAAAAAAATTAACACCGATTTCTCCTCAGAGATCATGAAGCCACAAGGTAATGTGTTGAATGGCCTGTCAAATGAGAATTTTATATCTAGAAAAACAAATCTTCAGTAGCCAAAGGAGAAATTCAGGCATTTCCAGATAAGCAAAACCTAAAATTATTTATTGCTAGCAGATTATCCCTACAAGAAAAATTAGAGTCCTAAAACAAAACATTGAACTAACTCTAATCCCATGAAGAAAGAAAGAACACTGATAAAACTAATTACATAAGCTAATATAAAAGACAATATAAATGTATTTTGGGTTTTTTTCTCTTACTCTATTAGAAAACAATTACATAAAGCAATAATGATGAAACTGTGTTGATAGATTTATAATGTATATAGATACAATTCTAATAGCAATAACAATACAAAGGAGGGAAGAAGAAATGGAGCTGTTCTGGAGGAAGATTTTACATAGTATTCAAATCAAATTGGTATTAACGTGAACTAAATTGTTATAAATTAAGATAATTATAATCTGCAGGATTTCATAAGTATGAAAGAAATAACAGTAATTAAAATGGTATGTTAGAAAATATTTAATTAAATTTAAGAAGATGAAATATATAGAACTAAAGGGATAAATTAACAATTCAACAATAATATATGCAGATTTCAATGCCCCACTTTCCTAACAGGTAGAACACCTAGAGACAAGATTTATTCACACTTCACCAAATGTTAATTAATCACAGTCCTTACAAACTCATTCCAAAAAATAGAATAGATGGGAACATTTCACAACTCATTCTGTGAGGCCAAAACCAGATGAATATTTGATGAAAAAATGGCTGAAACATCCAAAATTTGAAAAATGTTAATTTACAAATACAAGAATCTCAGCAAACTCAAAGTAGGATAAACTCAAAACCCTGAAAACCAAACCTGGACGAAGACACCATAAAAAAGTTATACGTTGATATACCTTATGAATGGACACACAAAAATCCTCAACAAAATATTAGCAAACCTAATCTAGCAATGTATTAAAAGGATTTTACACCATTAGCAGGTGGGATATGACACAGGAATGCAAAGTTTTTCAGCATATGAAAATCAGTGTAATACATCATACTTATAGGATTAAGGACAAGTGCCATACAATCATCTCAACAGACACAGCAAAAGCATTTTATAAAACTTAACATCGTTTCATGATAAAAACACTAACCAACTAGGAGTAGAAGAGAATATCCTTAAATCTGATGTGTGCTTTCTACAAGAAACCCACAGTTAGCATCATACTTTATGGTGAAAGACTGAAAACTTCCTCACTAAAATTGGAACAAGTATTTTGTCAGATGCTTTTTCTCAGTTGAGAGAATCATATGGTTCTCGTCTTTTATTAATGTGCTTTATCACGTTGATTGATTTGCAAATGTTGAACCACCCTTGCATCCCAGGAATAAATCCCACCTTGTTGTGATGGATAATCCTTTTAATGTACTGTTGGATCCTGTTGGCTAGGATCTTGTTGAGTATTTTGGCATCCATGTTCATCAGAGATAATGGTCTGCAATTCTCCTTTTTGATGTGGTCTTGGCCTGGTTTGGGGATCAGGGTAATGCTAGCCTCATAGAAAGAGTTGGAAATTTTCCTTCTATTTCTATTTTTTGAAACTTCAGTATTCTACTGAAGCTTCAGTAGAATAGGTATGATTTCTTCTTTAAATGTTTGGTAGAATTGCCCTGGCTTTGTTTTTGCGGGGAGGTTTTTGATTACTTCTTCAATTTCATTACTGGTTATTGGTCTATTCAGATTGTTTATTTCTTACTGTTTCAGTCTTGGTAGTTTATAAGTTTCCAGGAAAGCATCCATTTCTTCCAGATTTCTTAATTTGTTGGCATATAGTTGCTGGTAATAATTTTTAGTAATTGTTTCTAGTTCCTTAGTGTCAGTCATGATCTCTTCCCTTTCTTTCATGACTTTATTGATTTGGATCTCTTCTCTTTTCTTCTGGATAAGTCTGGCCAGAGGTTTATTGATCTTATTAATTCTTTCAAAGAACCAGAGCTTCTGATTTTGTTGATCTGTTCTACTGTTTTTCTGGTTTCTATTTCATTGATTTCTGCTCTATTCTTTATTATTTCTCTTCTCCTGCTTGGTTTAGGCTTTATTTGCTGTTCTTTCTCCAGCCCTTTTAGGTGTAAGGTTAGCTTGTGCTTTGGGATTTTTCTAATTTTTTGAGAGAAACTTGAATGGCTATGTATTTCCCCTTTAGGACCACCTTTGCAATATCCCATAGGTTTTGGACTGATGTGTTTTCATTCTCATTCGTTTCCATGAATTGCTTAAGTTCTTCTTTAATTTCCTAGTTGACCCAGTCATTCTTTATTAAAATGCTCTTTAAATTCCAAGTGTTTGGATTACTTCCAAATTTCTTCTTGTGATTGAGTTCCAGTTTCAAAGCATTGTGGTCTGAAAATATGCAGGGAATAATCTCAATCTTTTGGTATCTGTTTAGAGCTGATTTATGACCTAGTATGTGGTCTGTTCTGGAGAAAGTTCCATGTGCACTTGAGAAGAATTAGTATTCTGTTGTTTTAGGATGGAATGTTCTGTATGTATCTACAAAGTCCATCTGGTCCAATGTGTCATTCAAAGCTCTTGTTTCTTTGTTGATCTTCTGCTTAGATGATCTGTCCAAGGCCATGAATGGAGTGTAGAGGTCTCCTATTATTAATGTATTATTACCAATATGTTTCTTTATTTTGGTTATTAATTGGTTTATATAATTGGCTGCTCCCATGTTGGGAGCATAGATATTTATAATTGTTAGGTCTTCTTGTTGGATAGACCCTTTAAGTATAATATAGTGTCCCTCTACATCTCTTATTATGGTCTTTGGTTTAAAATCTGAAATGAGGATTGCTACCTCAGCTTTTTTTTGAGGTTCATTAGCATGGTAAATGGTTCTCCATCACCTCACTTTCAATCTGGAGGTGTCTTTACGTTCAAAATGAGTCTCTTGTAGACAGTGTATGGATTGCCAGGGGAACGTTGAAAAAGAAAACCAAAGCTGGGACCATCACAATGCCTGACTTCAAGTTATATTACAAAGCTGTGATCATTAAGACAGCATGATATTGACACAAAAACAGATAATTAGATCAGTGGAACAGAAGAGAGACCCCAGAAATGGACCCTTAACTCTATGGTCAACTAATCTTTGACAATCAGAAAAAAGGCCAATGGAAAAAAGACAATCCCTTCAGTATATGGTGCTGGGAAAATTGGACAGCCACATGCAGAAGAATGAAAGTGGACCATTCTCTTACACCATACACCACAATAAACTCAAAATGGATGAAAGACCTCAATGTGAGACAGGAATCCATCAAAGTCCTAGAGGAGAACATAGGCAGTAACCTCTTCAGCATTGGACACAGCAGCTTCTTTCAGGACACATCTCCAAAGGTAAGGGAAACAAAAGCAAAAATGAACTTTTAGGACTTCATCAAGATATAAAGTTTCTGCACAGCAAAGGAAACAGTCAACAAAACGAAGAGGAAACCCATGGAATGGGAGAAGATATTTGCAAATGACATTACAGATAAAGGGCTAGTATCCAAGATCTATAAAGAACTTCTCAAACTCAACACCCAAAAAACAAATAAGTCAAAAAATGGGCAGAAGACATGAACAGACACTTCTCCAAAGAAGACATACAAATGGCCAACAGACATATGAAAAATGTTCAATATCCCTAGCCATCGGGAAAATACCAATAAAAACCACAATGAGATACCACCTTATACCAGTTAGAATAGCAAAAATTAACAAGACTGGAAGCAATAGATTGTTGGCAAGGATGTGGAAAAGGGGAACCCTCTCACACTGTTGGTGAGAATGCAAGCTGGTACAGCCACTCTGGAAAACAATATGGATGTTCCTCAAGATGTTAAAAGTAGAGATACCCTATGACCCAGCAATTGCACTACTAGGTATTTACCCCAAAGATAGAAGTGTAGTAAAAGGAAGAGGCACATACACCCCAAAGTTCACAGCAGCAATGTCCACAACAGCCAACTATAGAAGGAGCTGAGATGTCCTTCAACAAATGAATGGATAAAGAAGATGTGGTTCATATATACAATGGAATATTACTCAGCCATCAGAAGAGATGAATACCTACCATTTGCATCAACATGAGCAGAACTATAGGGGATTATGCTAAGTGAAATAAATCAAGCAAAGAAAGACGATTATCTTATGGTTTCATTCATATGTGGAACATAAGGAGGACCATAGGGGAAGGGAGGGAAAACTGAATGGGAAGAAATCAGAGAGGGAAACAAACCATGAGAGACTCTGGACTCCGGAAAACAAACTGAGGGTTATGGAAAGGAAGGGGTGGGGGAATGGGGTAGCTGAGTGATGGGCATTAAGGAGGGCACATGTTAAAAAAAAAGGGCACATTTGTGATGAGCACTGGGTGTTATACACAACTAATGAATCGTTGAACAATACATCAAAAACTAATGATGTACTATATGTTGGCCAAATGAACATAATAAAAAATAAATTTAAAATAATAAACTAAAATTGGGAGAAGTATGTCTGCATTTGCCACTTCTATTCAGTATTGTACAGAAGTTCTTAGGATAATTAGACAAGAAAAGGAGGCATCCAGATAAGAAAGGAAAAAATAAAACTATTGATAGGTGACATGATCATATATATGGAAAATTCTAAGATAACCATTATAAATTATGAGTAATAAGCAAGTTCAGCAAGGTTTTAGGTACAGGATCAATGTACAAATAATCAATTTTATATCTATAAATTAGCAATGAACAATCCTAAAATGAAATTAAGAAAAAATCCATTTATAGTATTATCAAAAGAATGAAATACTTGGAAATAAATTAAGAAAAGAAGTGTGAAACTTATGCAGTGAAAATAGCTAACATTATAGGAAGAAAGAAAAGACCTGAACAAATGGATGAATGCACCATATTCAAGGATTGGAAAACTTAAAATTGCTAAATTGCAACACTCTCTCAAACTGATCAAAAGATTCAATGTAATCCCTATCAAAATCCCAACTAGCTTTCTTGAAGAAAATTGGGAAGCTGATCCTAAAATCCATGGAAGATCAAAGGACCCAGAATAGCCAAGATAATCTTGAAAAAGAAGGACCAAGTTAAAGGATGCAGACTAACCAATTTCTAAACTTAGTACAAAGATCACAGTAATCAAGACAATGTGGTACTGGCAGAATGACACACATATAGATTGATTTAATAGAATTGAGAGTCCATAGATAAATCCTCACATTTATGGTCAGTTCAGTTCCAACAAGGGTGCCAAATTAATTCAATAGGGAACAAATAGTGTTCCCAACAAATGGTGCTTGATATCCACATGTGAAAGAATGAAGTTGGACCCCCTCTACCTTACAACCTGTACAAACATTAACTCAGAAAGGATTGAAGATCCAAAGGTAAGAGCTAAAAATACAAAAATCAATGACAAAAACCACCCTTCGCCCACTGCAGTGGACAATGTCTTAGTCCACTTGAACTGCTACAACAAAATACCACAGACAGGTGACTTAAACAACGGAAATTTATTTTCTCATAGTTCTGGAGGCTTAGAAATCTGAGATCAATGTGCCAGCAGACACAGTTCCCAGTGAGAGCTCTTTTCCTGACAGGTAAACGGCTGCCTTCTTGTTGAGTCCTCACACAATGGCAGGAAAAGGAAAGCAAACTCTCTGGTCTTTTTTTCTTTCTTTCTCTCTCTCTCTCTCTCCCTCCCTCCCTCCCCCTCTCTCTCTTCTCTCTCTCTCTCTTTCTTTCTCTGGTCCTTCCTCCCTCCCTCCCTTCCTTCCTTCCTTCCTTCCTTCCTTCCCTCCCTCCCTCCCTCCCTCCCTCCCTCCCTCCTTCCTTCCTTCCTTCCTTCCTCCTTCCTTCCTTCCTCCTCTTCTTCTCCTTCTCCTTCTCTTCCTCCTCTTCCTCCTCCTCCATCTTCTTCTTTTTCATATACTTGATACACAGTATTGTATTAGTTTCAGGTGTACACCTTAGTGATTAGACCAGTTTATGTTTTATGCTATGTTCACCACAAGTGTAGGTACAACCATCTGTCACCATAGATCACTATTACAATATCATTGACTACATTCCTTATGCTGCAGTGTCTCTTCTTAATAAGGACACTAATCCTAATCAGGACTCCATTCTTAAGAGTTCATTTAACCTTAATTACTTCCTTACAGGCCCCATCTCCAAATACAGTCACACTGTAGATTAGGCTTCAACACATGGATTTGGGGGGTGACACAAATGTTCAGTCTTTATTAGACAACATCCTCTGTTGGATTCTTCTCTTTTTGTTTCACATGCCTCCTTGTGTTTCCTAAGATTGCTTCCCAAATAAAACATCTATATACAAGTAAATCAAATTCTGCTCTTAGGGGAACCCAAGCTAAGGCAAGCATTACTTCCAGGAATTTCCATAGCAACATTGTTTGTAATGGGAAAAAAAATACAAATAACAGAAATGTCAGTTGGCACAAGAATGGAAAAATAAATTGTGGTACATACATAATGGAATTAATCCTGGAGTTGAAATGATGTAAGACGTAAGTTACAAAGGATATACAGTATAATTCCATTCATATAGAGTTCAAAAACAGACAAAACTCAGTAACGTGTTATTTTTGTTTAGGGGATATGCTCACATGTGGTAAGACTATAAAGAAAGTCAAAGAAATGATAAACACAGCATTCAGTGGTTACCCCTGGGATGAGAAAAGAGGGCTTCAAAGTTGTTGGTAATACATTTCATAAGTCAGGTTGTGGGTACATGGGTGTTGGTTTTACTACTTTTTTATATCATACATATATCTTTACATCATACATAAATCACATAGTCTTCTATAAATGTATGATATATTTCTTAGACATTTTAATAAAAGTAGCTAATTTTTTAGAAACAAAAATATTAGCTTGAAGCACAAAAAATGGGGTTTTAAAGTACAAGCTTTATTAAATGATACATTCACTTAATTTAAAATTAGGCAACATACATCATGAAATCTACCAGTAGAAAACCATCCGCCAAGAATGAATTTCAGGAGGGAATAAATTTTATAATTTACCATCTAGATGGCTGCCAAACTTTAGTGACTGAGGCTCTAAACCAAGAAGCAGTAGATTTAAGGTGCTTTTTTCTTCCCCTTCACGTTCCAGTTTGCTAACTGGATACAAGCCAAGACCTTTTGATGACTCAATTTTTCACTCTGTAAGATGAAGACAATACTTGCCATCTTCCAAATAGAGGTTATGAGGATTAATCTGTCCATAAAGTATTTGAAGGTCCTTGCAATAAAGATTAAAACCATATATAAAATTTGTTGTATTTTATAGGTGTGAGTTTGCAAGACCAGTTACCTTGAAACTGTTTATTCCGTAAGAATTAGGCCTGTAGTTTAAGATTCTATGACACCAAATATGTGGCTCAATCTTAGTTAGAGATTCATGGTCTTGAATAACTAGGCTTCCCATTGACACGGATAATTAAGAGAGATGATAGCAATTTTCCACTTACCATTTCTGCATGCATTTACCCTTCCTGAAATATAAATGAAATTATAAATATGGAAGCTAGTTACTGCTTGCTCCTAGACATCATCCTGGAAATGGCACGGATGGGTAGTGGCTAAGATCAAGTGTAGTATCTGTTCTTATCAGTTTAAAATCTGGAAATCTAAATTGTTACATAAAAGGCAGGTATAAATATTTACCTCAAAAAATACTCCTCACCTAGCCAATTCTTCTTAATTGAAAATCATGTTACTAACATTATAGTTTACCGATTGAATACTGGTTAATATTAGTATTTGCATATTATATTAGCTTCAGGAAGAGAATACATTTTATCAACTCCTGTCTGCCTCTTCTCTAAATTCGTTAATAATTCTGTTCAACATATTGTAAAGGTATTTTTATTTTCAAAACCTAAGATATTGAAAAATGCCTTACGGCACTTCAACTTCAGGGTTAGAGGACATCAGTTTAGTTTTTTGAGATGTAGAAGTGTTACAGCCTTTTCCATTCTACCTGCAGTTTAACAGCATCTCTGAATACTTTTAACACACTCTTCTTCCCTTAAAATTCATTTTTCATTCATTTATTCATTCATTCGACAGACATTTACTAAGTACCTGCCTACTATGTGCAAAAGCTTTGCTAAGATAAAACATCTTCCCTGCCTTCAAAGACATTCATAGTCTAATAGGCAAGATAGAGAAGGAAATATGTGATTATCATTCAGGATTGTTTTTAAATCAAGAGTTCAGAAGAAAAACAAATGCATGTTTTGTGGCCATGTGTAAATGCTCATGTCAAACCTCTGCTTAAAACCTCTCCATGGCTTCTGTGGGTTTGAAATAAACTTGATACACAGGACCATCATGAGCATCCCTTGCTCAGCATTGCCAGGACAGCCCTCTCCTCATCCACAATGACTTCTTTTTTTTTTCTTAAGATTTTTTATTTATTTATTTATTTGACAGAGATCACAAGGAGACAGGAGGCAGGCAGAGAGAGAGGGGAAGCGGGCTTCCTGCTGAGCAGAGAGCCCCATGTGGGGCTCGATCCCAAGACCCCGAGATCATGACCTAGGCAGAGGTTTAACCCACTGAGCCACCCAGGCACCCCCACAATGACTTCTCACAGCCCAAACTGTGTCCTCTATCTCTCTCTTCCCTTGCCTATGCTGTGCCCTCTGCTTGGCATGCCTCATGCCAATTCATCAATTATCTTTTTCTAGATAATTCTTATCCTTAGGTCTCAACTTAAGAATCTTCTCTAGAAAGCCATTTCTGACTCCTTTAGTTTTAATTAGATACCACTCCTCTTTGCTCCGATGGATTAGTGTGCATATTTTATAGTATTTATATTTCTTTTTAAATTATTTCCCCTGGTGGACTACTCAGTCTTTGAAAGCAACACTATTTTACTTATCTTTGACCTTGTTAAATATCACAGTGCTTTTCTTTCATACTATCTACTCAATACATTTTGTTAACTTAATGATTTGCAAAATAAATACATAACTGTATATAGAGATATATCTAATAGAAAAAAAAAACAAACAGCATAAGAGAACAAAAGAAAAACACATAACTCAAAACATCCAGGGGTGCCTGGGTGGCTCAGACACCCACCCCAGAGAGGCGGTATTCCTTGGGCCAAGCTCGGTCGGGATAAGCCAGGCAGGGTGAGGGGAGGGGAAAGCCTTAACATGAACTAGTGTCTACTTGCATAGAGAACTTCACGTGACATGGCACAGAAGTGAACATGAGTCTCTCTAAGGCTCCTTGGGGATTTGACCTTTGGCTGCCGCTTTACAAACAAGATGGAACTAAGGGCCTCCCCACAGCCAAAAGTGGAGCGTGAAGTAGTCACATTTTCCCTTTGGTCCCACCTACTCTTAGGCTGTAACTTGTCTGCCTGACTAGGTCAGATGTCCTCCTCACCTCTCTCCTTCCCTCCCCGGTTCTCCTGCCTCCCCATGGCCCCCACTTGCCCCTCATCTTCCTTTTCTTACATTCCTTCTTTCTCTTAAAACAATGGCTGATAACAAGCGTTTCTCCCCTCATAGTTCAGAACCCTTTGGGACCTTAAAGATCACCCTGCCCAGCTCCTTTTTACATAAGAGGAACATGGGGATCAAAACAGATAAAACTTTCTAACTTCTTAGAGCCATTTTGAGTCTCCTCACTTCTAATGTAATAAGTAGCCTTAGAATCTGTATTATCAAGCTGCTACAATCCAGATGAATTTTTAAAGTCTTTGATAGCCCAGAAGAATAGCTTTAAAGCACTAGTTTCTCATAGCAGGACAAGAGTATTTCTCAGTATGGACTATGATATTCACTTCCTGGAGACTGTGATGATGCGACCGTGGGAAGCAATACTATTTTTATATCAGAGCATCATGTGTGTGGCAGAGTGGGAAGTTACTTATTAATGGCCATCAGAGGCATTCATCTTAGGAATGCTGCATTAAATTGGCTGGCCCAGGTCATGAGAAATGAGGAATAACGGAGTAGCTGGCAGAGATAGTTATACCTGAAGAAATCTCAGCCTTCAGTAAAATTATTAAACATTTGAAATGTCTGGTGTGGAGTGAGCTTTGGTGGAAACTGATGAATGACAAAACTGTTTGCTCAAATTCGTTTAAATTAGAAGTAAGAAGGCATTCATGTGGCAGCTATCACTAACACCTGTCCAATAACCGTATCCCCTTCTTTTTTCTATTTTTTGTTTATTTTAATTCTAATATAGTTAACATACAGTGTTATAGTAGTTTCAGGTGTACAATATACTGATTCAACAATTCTATACATCAGTGCCCATCATGAGCGTTGTCCTCTTAATCCCCTTCTTAATTAACAGAGTCTCTCTCTTTTTTTTCCCCCAGGGTGAAATGTGACCAAGTACACAATGCACATCTCTGAAATGTAACTGGAGGACTGCTGAGGATATGGGTTTCCTCACACAGGCAACTCTTTGACAGCCCCTTCTCTTTCTCCTACTGGAATTGTCATCAGGAGATGAAAGGTGAAGCAGCCATCTTGCAACCAAGAGAGTAAAAGCCATGTACGGAGGATGCAGGAGCAGAAAGCAGAAAAGAGTGCAAGGCAATGATGACACAGAGAGCTAGGCTGAAAATAGTCACGTATTTGAGCCACTGCTGTTGCATTTCTGCTACACCATGCTAAAAGTAGGTCCAACTGATACACAAATGTAGGAGAGGGAAGACACAGGACCATGAGAAAGTAAGTGGGAGGGGAATTTGTGAAAATCATGAGGAGGGCTTTGAATTCCCATAGACCATGAACTGGGGAGTCCAAACAAATTATACCCCAAATCTGAGGAAAATGGAGGTTCCAGTATACCTCTTTGCAGCATGGCATAGTAAAGACTTCAGTTTAAACCGAATCTATGTCTATCCTAAGCCTTGGGCATACCTGGGTAAATCTATAAGTCTTAGGAAGTAGGAATATCAGGAGTCTATTTACATGAGAGTCCAAGGAAGCTTCTGGAGAAGAACTCATTCTTAGGGGAGAGAACATAGATATGTAGGAGATTGTTTCAAGGATAAAAGATTGTCATCACAGGGGAAATATTATGCACAGTATTTTTATATTAGATTGCTCTCTGGCCAAATGCCCAAGGACTTCTGCCTGAGTCCTAGGACAAGAAGGCTGCAAAAGGAAAGAGTAAAGCTAAAATGAGCTTCCTCCAAATACCCTCCTGTGACAGGCATAATGGTCCTGAAAATAATCACTGCGGTGGTGGCGAAAATATTGGTGTAAGGGACAGGCATTGCAATGACAATTTCAGTGCTCTCAGGTGTACCTGGTGCTCCTGCACATCCTGGTGCAGAAGTCTGAATGTACCCTACACATAACACTAGGACAGATACTATCTGTGGTAGGCAGGATTCTAAAGGTACTCCCCCCCCCACAAACCACAACCCACCCAAGATCCTTATCACCAGGTTATTCCAACACTAATCTAGGTTCTGCTGTGTAGGGATTCCGCAAACGGAATTAAGATTAATAAATAGCTGATTTTAAGATAGGGTGGACCCAACATGAAATCCTAAAAGCCAGAGAGAATGGTAGAAGAGTAAGACATAAGAGATGAAACAGAGAAATCAGAGAGATTCAAGGTGTGAGAAGGACCTGGTCTGCCTTTGCTGCCTGTAACGATGAAAAGGTCCATGAGCCAGAGGATACAGGTGGTCTCTAGGAGCTAAAAATAACCCACCTTGCAGCCAGCAAGGAAAGAGAATCTCAGCCCTCCGGCCACCTAGAACTGAATATTCCCCCCAAAAGCTGAGTGAACTTGAAAGCAGATTCTTCCCCAGAGCCTCCAGAAGGTAATACAACTTCCCAACACCTTGATGTTAGACCCGTGAGTTCCACATTAGACTTCTGGCCAACCAAATTGTGAGATGATAAACTTTGTTCTAAGCTAAGTTTGTGGTAACTTGTTATGGCAACAACAGAATGCAAATTCAGTATCTTACTGCATTGCAATCATTTCTCTATATCTCCATCTCCTCTGCTGAATTCCCACCCTTAGGGCAAGGAAGATGTCTTTGTCATGCTGTTATTTTCTTGTCTATTTCCTTTACTCCTCCAAACTAAAGCTTCTTGTCAATATGTTTTTCCACTTTGGTATAGAAATTCTACTGCCTTTCCTTTAAAATATTCACAATCTGTTTTCAAATACCTTTGCAAGAACAATGGTTCGAATACATTTGCAGGAACAGTGGTATTTGATTACTGCTAAGGTCTTTTGCACAAGAGACATTATTAGTCTGCTCAGTCTACCATAACAAAATACCAGAGACTTGGTGATTTAAACAACAGCTACAGGGACACCTGGGTGGCTCAGTTGGTTAAGCATCTGCCTTCAGTTCAGGTCATGATCCCATCTTGCTCCTTGCTCAGCAGGGTGCCCGCTTTTCCCTCTTCTCCCTTCCCGCCCCCCCCCCGCCCCCGCCTAACAAATAAATAAATAAAATCTTAAACAGCTACATGTAGCTTAAACAACAGCTACATGTAGCTTAAACAACAGCTACATATTTTCTCACAATTCTGAAGACTACAAGTCCCAAATCGAAGTATAGTTGGTTTCCAGTGAGACCTCTCTTCCTGGCTTGGAAACGAGCACCTTCTTTACTGCCTCCTCACATGGCCGTTCTGTACACAAGCACAGAAACAGAGATATTTGGTGTCTCTTCCTCTACTTAGAAGGACACCAGGTTTGTCAAATTAGGGCCCCGTCCTTATGACCTCTTTAACCTTAATTATCTCCTTAAAGGCCGTATCTCCAACTGTCACCACATTCGGGGTTAAGGCTTCAACATATGAATTTTCAGGGGATACACAGTTCAGTCCATAACAAAACAATAAGGTCTGGCTTTATTTGCATCTCAAATAATTAGAGTTGTGCTTAAAATAGCCATGTGTATGTTGTGCTCACTTACACTTTTGATTTTGTTTCCTATGGATACATTGGTTGCTCCTTACAATGGAGTTCACTGGGGAGACCTGGAGAGACAGTGTTACTCCTCTTTCAGTCCTCAGTGATTTAAAGACTGGTGTTCTCTTAGGATCTTTTATAATTATATTGCCTCCACATTTGTGTTTAATTGATATTCCCAGAGAAAATATATTGAAAAATATCTTTGTTTTCTAAAAACTAGGCAAAAAACCCACGACATTTAGAAAATCACAAAATTGAAACTATTGTTTCTATTTTAAAGGATAATCCCCCCACCCCCAAATTTAAAAGGTCAATAGTGTTAAGCTTGAGAAAACTCTATTCTAAGTTAAGTTTCTTGGCACAACTGTTAGTCTCTATCCCTGCAATCAGTTGCAGAGTGAAGAACATCACCATCTCTTCCAGGCTCTGCACCAACCCATCCTGGAGGCTCCCCCCGGCCGGCCTGCCCAAATGATGCAGTTCTCAATCAAAGTCTCTCAGAGAACATCCAATTCGTGGAACCTAAATCACATCAGGCATCCTAACTGGAAGATGGACTAGCAAAGGTAGGGTTATTTGTTGTTGTTGTTTTTAACATATAATGTATTATTTGTTTCGGGGTACAGGTCTGTGATTCATCAGGCTTACACAATTCACAGCACTCACCATAGCACATATCCTCCCAAATTTCCATCACCCAGCCACCCCATCCCTCCCACTTTGCTCCCCTCCAGCAACCCTCTGTTTGTTTCCTGAGATTAAGAGTCTCTTATGGTTTCTCTCCCTCTCTGGTTTCATCTTGTTTCATTTTTCCCTCTCTTCCCCTATGATCCTCTGTCTTGTTTCTCAAATTCCTCCTATCAGTGAGATCATATGATAATTGTCTTTCTCTGATTGACTTATTTCACTTAGCATGATACCCTCAAGTTCCATCCACGTTGCAAATGGCAAAGGTTTTAGTTTTTCGTTCTCTGTACCCTTGAAGAGGATTGGAAAGGACAATGAGCAACTAAAACCAAACTATCTATCACAGATGCTTATTAGAAGAAACACATCAAAGGAATTAAAAATATTAATCCACATTTTCTGTAAATTATTTGTAACCTGCATGTTGAATTATGTTATTTCTGAAGTCTTTGATTAACTTAAAAAGAACAAATTTCAACTCTGATTCTATCTCAATAGTCTCTCTCTAAAAACCCTTATTTTGAGAGAAGTGAAACTTACCATTATTATTTCAAAAAAAAATGCTGTGAAATAGCCTCTCTTTATGTTCTTGCCAGTCAATACCAGCTAATATTAAACATCTAGAATTTTTAAGTTCATATGTCTAATAACACAATTAGGTCTGGCTATCAAACTAACTTACTCTTTAAACTGCGTTATTTATTCTTTTTCTTATTGGTAGAGGCAGACTCTGGAGGCGCAAAAAGGAATTTCTATTTTACTTTTCAGTCAACACTTTCAGGAACCTGTTTGTTAAATCTTTAAAAGCTACATATTAAGTACTCCAAAAAGCTTTAAGCAAGTATTTCTTGCTTTGGATTTGTGATTATCAAGAATATGTTTAACTAAAAATCACAAAAATAGTTTCAGATGAGAATTTCAGATGAGAACACAATGATCATTTAAATCAGATGTTGGTGTGTGTGTGTGTGTGTGCCTGAGTGAGAGAGATCAGATAATAAATATTTTAGACTTTGGGGGTCATAAGGCCTTTTCTGTCACAACTATTTAATCTTGTCATGGGAGCACAAAAACAGCCGTAGACAATAGAAGTGGGTGTGACTGTGTGCCAGTAAAGCTTCATTTACAAACTAACTCCAAGCAGTGGCTGGGTTTAGCCCATGGCTTTAGTTTGCGGAGCCCTGATTTAAATCAGTGTTTCCAGGAGTGCAATTGCAGGGTCATAGGGTAGCTCTATTTTTAATTTCTTGAGGAATCTCCACACTGTTTTCGGAAGTGGCTGCACCAGCTTGCATTCCCACCAACAGTGGAAGAGGGTTCCCCTTTCTCCATACCCTCGCCAACATGTGTTGTTTACTGTCCTGTTGATTTTGGCCCCCAAAGAAGCAGATGCAGTACAAAGAAGGGCCACATGTACCCCAATGTTCATAGCAGCAATGGCCACAATCGCCAAAATGTGGAAAGAACCAAAATGCCCTTCAACAGATGAATGGATAAAGAAGATATGGTCCATATATACAATGGAATATTATGCCTCCATCACAGAAGTCAGATATCCAACTTTTGTATCAACATGGACGGGACTGGAAGAGATTATGCAGAGTGAAATAAGTCAAGCAGAGAGAGCCAATTATCTTATGGTCTCATTTACGTGTGGAGCATAAGGAAAAACATGGAGGAGGAAAGAAAGGGCGAATGGGGGGAAATTGGAGGGGGAGATTAACCATGAGAGACTGTGGACTCTGAGCAACAAACTGAGGGTTTTGGAGGGGAGGAGGTGGGGAGTTGGGCAAGCCTGGTGGTGGGTATTGAGGAGGACATGTATTGCATGGAGCACTGGGTGTGGTGCATGAACAATGAATCTTGTAACACTGAAAAAATAAAACATATTTGGGGAAAAACAAATAAATAAATCAGTGTTTCCGGTACCAGCATCATCATCATCCTCTGGGAGCTTGTTAGAATCACAGATTCTTAGATCCCACCCAGATGCACTGACTCAGAAACTCCAGGGGTGAGGTCGAAATCTGCGTTGTAACAAACCCTCCCTAAGACTCTGAAGTTTGAGCAACAGTGAGTTGAACTATTAGTAATGTATGTTGATGTAGACTTTCATTAACATGTAACAGCTTTACTGATATAATACTGATTGTAAACTATTAAAGACAGTGATGATTTTCAATATAAGAACCACAGAGAGTTTTTGTAGTGCTCTTGTACAAATTGAATCTGGCTGCTGTATTCAGAAATAATGGGCTCTTACGTACACAGACTTTTAACTTACTCCTCTTTCTGTCCTCTGCTCCAAGCAGCACACAGTAGGTGCTCAAGGAACACTTATGAAATAAATAAAATAAAAAATAAGAAAAGATGAAAAATAATGTACTTACCGATTTGCTTCAGAAATAGAGACTGACAAGGAAATGGATTACCCATGCTTACTGCGGTTCTTTTGCTTTCTAAATATTGAATGAATGAATAAATGAATGGCTAAAAGAGGAAGTAAGGAAAACAATCTGATTTTTTGTGAATCTTAAAATAATATTTTCTATGCCTAAATAATTTAAAAGTGGCAAAAATAGAATATGCATAACTTTAGCACCAACAGAAGATTGTAGAATAAGTCCAAGGTTCACAGTCTCCCAGTTTGAAATTTCTCATGATTCTATACTTCCAAAAAGTGAAAACAAGGTACTCAGAAGGGAGAAAGATTTCCCAAATGGAAGTACAATTCTGGAATAAAGTTACTAAGGGAAAACAGTGTGAATGGTTCCTCAAAAGAGTTGCTTTCTTCATATCCACCCTCTCCTCCCACCCCTAAACTGTGCCCTTCCTAAAACCAATCTAGACCCTTTCCGTGTCCCATGGAAACAGGCTGGACTTGATCCAAACATGGTAAACCAACATCCTCCAGTAGAGGGCATTTTTCAGCTTTTTTGGGACCAGTCTCAAATTTGGCAGATGTCAACTGCAGAATGTTTCCTGAAATCATGGTGTCTAGAAATCTGCCATAGAGAAGCTCTTTTAAGTGCTCCAGAATTTACCTGTTAGCTTTTTCCTCCTATTTTCCTCACAGTTATTAGTTTTTAACACTGTGATGTCACATAGTAGGTGTTTAATCGATATTCATTAAATGAATGTGTAAAGCCACTATATAACTATAGCTGTAGCTATAGATATACATGTTATGTATCAGTGTTTTTTATAGATACAAAATTATAATAGACACTGTAATAAATATATTCATCTATCTACCTTTGGAATTTTTAGCACATATGCAGTCCTTATCACATTACTAAGAGTGCCATCAGCAAGATGATGGAATAGGAGATACTAGCCTTCATTCTCCTACACAAAGACAAAAATTAGACAGCTGTTCCTGCATAAAAATAGCCCTGAGAGGGCTCAGGAGTCCAGTTAGGACCTACTGCTACACAGTGGGGCCAAAAAATATATATGTAAATAACTATAAAGAAGTGATCACTGGGAAGATGGATCTCAATAGCCAAAGCAATTCTGAGAAAGAAGAAAAAATTGTAGGCATCACACTTCCTGATTTCAAACTATACTACAAAGTTATAGTAATCAAAACAGTATGGAATTGGCATACAGACCAAAGGAACAGAATAGAGAGCCCAGAAATAAACTCACATGTATATGGTCAACTAACATTAAGAAGGATGCAATAACACAGTGGGGAAAAGATAGTCTCTTCAATAAATGGTGCTGAGAAAACTGGATCTCCATATGCAAAAGAATGAAACTGGACCCTATCTTATACCACTCACAAAGAGTAACTTAAACTAAAGACTACATTTAAGACTTGAAACTATAAAACTCCTAGAAAGAAACATAAGGAAAAAAGCTTGTTGACATTGCTCTTACAGGGATTTTTTGGTTACGATACCAAAAACACAAGCAACAAAATCAGAAATCAACAACTGGAACTACATTAAACTGGAAAGCTTCTGGACAACAAAAGAAACAATAAACATGTGAAAAAGATGACCTACAGAAAAGAAGATAATATTTGTAAACCACCTATGTGATAAGGGGTTAATATCTAAAATTTATAAGGAATTCATACAACTCAGTAACAAAAAAAAAAATCTGATTAAAAAATGGGCAGAGGACTCGAATCAACATTTTTCCAGAGAAAATATGGCTAACAGATACATGAAAGAGGCTCAAGATTACTAATCATCAGGGAAATGTGGATCAAAATCACAACGAGATATTACTTCATCTATTAACTTGGCTGTTATCAAAAAGTCAACAGAACAAATGTGGGTGAGGAGGTGAGGCAAAGGGACCCAAGTGCACGGTTGATGGGAATGTAAACTGGTGCAACTACTATGGAAAACAGTATGGAGATTCCTCAAAAATTAAAAATAGAACCACCATATGATCTAGCAATCCCATTTCTGGATATAATCTGAAGGAAATGAAATTAGTATCTCGACAAGATAGCTGCACTGTCATCTTCACTGCAGCATTACTCACAAGAGCAATGACAAAGAAACATCTGAAGTATGTTAGTAGATGAATGTAAAAGAAATTTTCAGATAGACAGATGGATAATGGAATACTATTTGCCCATAAATAAGAAATCCTACCATTTGTGAAGACATAGATAAAACTGGAAGGTTTTGGACTAAGTGAACTAAGCCAGAAAGAGAAACACACATAGTATCACTCGTATGTGGAATCTAAAAAAAAAAAAAAGAAGAATATGAAGAAGACGCCAAACTCCTGGAAGCAGACAGTAGCACGGTGGTTGCCAGGGAAGAGGGAAAGAAAATAAGTAGTTGTTGGTCAAAGGGTGCAAACTTTGAATTATAAGATGTATAAGTCCTGAGAAGCTGATGTTTAGAATGAAATTTAAAATGGTTGTTGATTACCTGGATATTTATAAATAATGAATCTGGTTGTTGAGAACCAGACTGTAATTTATTTATTTGAGAGACTTTTTTGAATCTGTTTGGATTACATAGAAATAGCGTCAGGGGCGCCTGGGTGGCATAGTTGGTTGAGCACTGGGTTCTTGGTTTCTGCTCAGGTCTGATCTCAGGGTCGTGAGATCAAGCCCGGAATCCAGCTCTGTGCTCAGAGCAGTCTGATTGTGTTTCTCTCTCCCTCTCCCTCTACTCCTCCCCACTGCACTCTCTCTTTCTAAAATAAATAAAGTAAATCTTAAAAAAAAAATAAATAGCTTCAAATTGTAGCAATACAAGTAGTTTTGGTTATATATTCAAAGAACTGGTTATTAAACAATTTCAACCATTACTAATTTGTGTAATAATTTAATTAAATTCAATTATCAGTTTTGTGCAAAGTTTATTATGAGTGTGTCGAGTGTTAGAGCCTTTTCATAATATAATTGCATAAATTAAAGATGGTTTTGGTTATTACAAATGTGTGCTATTTGCTTTTATTAACAGACCTCAGAGTGATGACAACTGTATGTAAATAATCCAGCATTATGAATCCATTATTTTGCCCACCAGTTGTGCTGTCAGCTGGTTGTCCCTTAGAACATTAATATTAGGGACGTGGGCTAACTGAGAATTTAAAGGACTTAATCCACTATTGATACAGGTTTCAAAAATTTCATCGCTGAAAATACTTCAGCTGTCTTGTTGAAAAATTAAATAGGAATATTTCAGAATTGCGCATCATTTTTCATATTCTCTGAGCAAGAATAACATCAAGGCTTTCATCTTTGGTCAGCACAATGTGTCATTTAGTGAAGTCAACTGAAATCTTTCTACGTAAATTATGGAACAGAAACATTTATTAACTGAATATCAATGAACAGAAGCGGTATTTGTTACAACTGATAAGAGAATCTTGTGTCTATGGGAGAAAAAGGTTGTGTTTCAGTGTCTGCAAACATCAGCCCAGTGTTTGGTTAAAATAAGAGCTGTTATATCAATTATATTCATCAGCGGCAATAGTAAATAATTTGAAGTGCAAAAAATAGTGAAAAACAAAAGTGAAGTAAATAAAGTGAAGAAACGCAATTTTTATTGATGTTAAAAATTGTCTGTAAAAAATCATCTTATTACTAGTTAGTTCTCCTGGAGAAATTATAATCAAATATCTTTCTATGAATTCTCTGAAGGTGTTAAGTATCAATCTACTGATCTATTTTTCCTTAAATCACTGTTTTTCAGACAATACATAAAAACATTAACAATGCATACTCATCTAAAAATAGCATTCTAAAAGCAATAGAATGTAATGTTTTGTAAGTAGAAGGTTACATGCTGATTTTTTTAAAAGTTTGAGTTACAAGCTCCATTTTTGGCATTTTTCTACTGAAGTATAATTAGCATGTAGTGTTATATTAGTTTCATAGTAAGCTTCTTTTTTTCAGTTTTAAATTCCATTTAGTTAATATATAGTGTAACATTGGTATCAGGTGTACAATTTAGTGATTCAGCACTTACGTACATCACCTCCCGAAAACCCATCACTTATTTAATCCATCCCCGCACAGTACCCAGTAAGCTTCATTTCTGTCTCAACTTTTATTTCATTAAAATACTCGTAGCAGGATTACATTTTTAAAATAGTTATAAGGGGGCACCTGGGTGGCTCAGTGGGTTAAGGCCTCTGCCTTCAGCTCAGGTCATGATCTCAGGGTCCTGGGATCGAGCCCCGCATCAGGCTCTCTGCTCAGCAGGGAGCCTGCTTCCCCCTCTCTCTCTCTGCCTACCTCTCTGCCTACTTGTGATCTCTCTCTCAAATAAAAATAAAATAAAATAGTTATAAGGTATGCATTTTTTATATTTTTTCATTTTTTATTTGGAAATAACTGCAAACTTACAAAAATTTGCAAAAATTTTTGTAAGTTTGCAATTAATAAAAAAGTTCATCCTTTCACATATTATTAAAATCCTATCCCATTTACTTTATAATAGATCTGTGTATGTGTGTGTGTTTTCTAGAATGTTTGAGAGTCATATACTTAATGACACTTCCCCTAAATATCTCAGTGTGTATTTTCTACATTAAATAGTTGTCTTAAGTACAGGGCAGTTATTAACTTAAATAATCAAAATAGCTAGTTTACTTTTATTGAACCAACCATCATTCTTCCAATCTTGTCAATTGAGGTTTAACAACTAAGTGACATATCTAACTCTTGTTTGGATACATTTAATCAAGCCTCATTAATCTTTCTTTAGGAAGACTAGAAATGAAATATTTCTGTTTTAGATTTTTTTTTTTTTTTTTTTTTTTTTGATAGAGAGATCACAAGTAGGCAGAGGCAGGTGGGGCGGGGCGGGGCGGGGGGCGGCTGGCTCCCTGCTGAGCAGAGAGCCCAATGCAGGGCTTGATCCTGATCCCATGATCCTGGGATCATGACCTGAGCTGAAGGCAGAGGCTTTAACCCACTGAGCCACTCAGGCGCCCCAGAAATGAAACATTTCTTTAGCTTTTCTTCATCTCTCATGACTTTGACACTTTGAAGACTAGAATCCTGCTTTTTTCAATAGACTGGTTTTCACTGTAGATTGATCTGATATTTCCTCATGATTAGACATAGTCAGAATACTGCATTGGTTGAGTTGTGTCCTCACAGAGTAACATACGATGTCCATTTGCCTCTCAATCAGTGATACTAATTTTGGTCACTAGTCAAAATGTCTTCTGATTTCTCTACTGTGTAATTACTGTTTTTTTCCATGTAACTAATAAACAGTTTGTGAGGAGACTCTTTAAGATCATGCAAATTTCCTCATCCTCTAGACTTAGTAGCCACTGGTGATTCTTTCCATATTCATGATGCATGGTATAGTTGGATATCAGTATCAAAAATGACTATATTAATTATAATATTTTAGCACATATGACATGCACAATGGTATATACATATATACAGTGTTATTTAAACAAATCTTTGAAAATATAGTTTCATAATAATCTAGAAGGGTAGATATAACTGTCCCTATGTTATATAGGAAGGTACTGAGGCTAAGTAAAATTAAGAAAGACAGTAAGTTAAGGAATGAAATTTAAACTTGCTACTCCAAAAGCAATGAGATCTTCTCAATCAATAATGTAGATTCAAGATATACAAGAAATTTACAACTTCTATTTATAAAATTAAGATTTCCTCCCAGGTTATACTCTGTACCAAACACTGGCTATTCTTTTCTAATCAATTCTTTATTGAACATTTACTGAAGCAACTGAGTGGTATCTTCAAAATAATAATAAGGAAATAATAACAAAAGCTAAGATTTAAATAGTGCTTACAGTGTTTCAAGCACTGTCCTAATGTGTACCCTTAGCCAAATTTCACCATTATCCATAGCAAATATATATTTCAATATTAAAAATGTGTGTACATATATCATGTATCAGTATAGAGTCAGAAATGTTTTTATGTCATTAACTCCATTTCAGTAATTAGATAACCTAAGCTGAAAATGAGAAATGATATAAACAAGACAAATTTCTTAGAGTCTCATATGATTCACTCTTCCCTGCTCTTAGTACTTTTCCATGGGGAAGTTAAGTGGCTTTTCTGCTGTGGTTTCATAAGTATTGGGGAAATGTCCGGTTTGTGAACTACTGAATAACATGGGTCTTTCTGTTTAAAATTCTTTATACCTATACCCTATCTACTAAAAAGCATTGCCTTTCTAATATCCTCCCTTAACACACATTCCACGTTAAATTATTAGCCAATTATTAGCCAAAAACGAGAGAGAAATAGTTAGGATTTTCTTTCTTGTTTTATAGTATATGAACTTACTGGGGAAAAGAAAGACCACCAGTTTCTTTTTCCTTCTTATCATCACTGTGCTACATCATCTATTTGCCTTCATAGGCTTGTAGAAGAAGCATCCAATGAGCTCCTTAGAACATTCATTCATTCATTCACACATCCATGCATTCCTTTATTTGTTACCTACCATATGGCACATACTACTTCAGACACGAGGCATCCGGTGACAAGAGACAGCATCCCTGCCCTTATCGAACTAACAATTCCATGCAATTATAAAGACAATACATACATTAAAAATAGGAATTTAATGCAACATTTTAAAAAATACTTTAATAAAAATAAAGCAGTATCATTATTTCCCTCATAAGTCTAATGTAAAGCTGAATTGCAAGAGGAGAAACAACAAGAACGCCAGGCCATCATCCACCTGCAAAGTAAAGGTGGATATATCCCTGGGGCCTTCTCTGTAGTGTAACTCTAAATTGTCATTTGCTCAGAGAAAGGAAACACTCTGTAAGTTTTATGGTTTCATTTGAATTGCAGGACACCTGCAATATCACTTTTGAGAAAATTCTTATTAATCAAGTCTTTCGTAAGATGGGAGATTAACCTCTTCAGCCTGTTATTTCCTATAAACGCCTGGCTTCCGAGGATACTCCTTTTATACTCAGAGACAGCTTGCTGGGAGAACTTAACTGTATTTCCATGAATACAGATATATATCTTTTCTCTTAAGTAAGTAGCAAGTGTATCTCCACCGTCGAAGACTATTTGCTTCAGAGAGGCAAAATGCTACCATCAGATACGGCTTGTTCTGCGCCCTTGGGGCGTTGCTAACAGAGGATTGTTCTTTGGAGAACTGCCCTTGATTTTTTCTTTTAAGAGACTTCACCCAAGTGTTTTAGATTTGCTCTCACAGTTAGTCTGTTTGACGCTGCATGTGCTTGACTCTTGTGAATAATCTTACACCATACTTAATCCCAGATTTGAGATTTATTCTCATTCCAGTGCCCTGAAAAAAAATCAGCCAAACTCCTCAGCCTAGGCTCTCACAGAGGAGAATACTAAGGCCAGTACTAAAGTTGGATGGTCTGAATTTTCATAAAGAAGGACCTTTTGTTCTTCTCCCAGGAACTAAACAAACCGTGTCTCTAGGCCAACTCCTGGAGCCAAAGTTAGGAAGCCAGGGAGAGGCCATTTAAGGGATAGGCAAGTTTTTAAAGGGAAGAGAGAAATTGGGAAAAAAATCAACACGCCTGTCCTTCTCACTTGTACTCTTGGATCATGCTTATTTTAATGCTACCTGTGTTTTCCAGGATAATTTCGTTTTTTCTCTTTTAATAATTCATTTTGTGGAAATGTGGTAATGGCACACTACTTCAAAGGTGCTAATTACCCAGTTACCCAACTCGCCCATTTACTTATACATCTTTTGTCCATAATTTAATTCATTCGATCTCTACCTGTAGTTTATACCTGAGCTTCAGTACATCTGTGACAGTGGATACTTATTTGGCCCCAGCCACACTTTCTGAGACTCACTGTTATGGGCACTAGTCCAGTGCCAAACAGTGCCCTAGGTCAGATAGATCGGGACCTGCCATTGCCTCTGTTTTTAAGTTCTAGTTCTGCCTTAATTCTAGTCCACCCTAGAACTGAAGCCTTCCTAAACTTTTACTAATCCCTGTCCTAGCATCTGAAACTCCTCTAATTTTTCTTTGTCACTGTCCAGATTATTCCCGCCTACAGAGTATAGAATAGTAATACATTTAGATAGGCAACCAGAGGGCTCAGGAAAAATCTAGAAAATTGTATGATTACAACATGGCACTTCTAAAATTAGCTTCATTACCAATGCTTGCTTTCTGGAAATCTTGCATTATTTTACCTATAATGGTACATTATAAAATCAAAACACCTCATGAATTTTTTACTTTCATCATCAAATTCCTAATGAAATATCTTTCTTTAATGTCAAAGTGTTTGTTCTTCAAAGAACATAATCAGAAAGGAAAACTGTAATGACACTCTAAAAAATAAATGCAAAAGTTTCAACTTTGTTTATATCTGTGAGATTATACTTTCACTATCTCAAGTTAAAATCAATGCAAAAGCATTTGAAACAAAACATTTTGAAACCTAAGCATCTTAAAAACAGTAAAATACAAATATTGCCTAATAAAGGATGTTAAGAAATACTCAAATATCTTTAAGAAATATTCCTATTTCTGGGAAATAATGCAACTCAGAAAAGTGAAAGTATGTCCTATTGTTTGACATGACGGAGAGGCAAGATTTTTCATAATTGAAAACATAAAGACATTTCATTACATCAAGATACTAGTACCTTATCTCTCTGTGTTCTAGTATTTCATAGCAAAGTTTGTATCATCAACATCAGGCAGAAGAGTCTCACAAGTAGACAAGAAAAAGAATAAATGAAGAAAGAATATTGATGAACCGTTCTATGTAAACAGGCAAATTTACAAAAGTATTCATGTTAATACTATAATACTGAAATAATTCTGGCTTTAATTGAATTTTAAAAGTACCAGCCATGAATTTTATGTAATTATTCAGACCCTCAAAATACTCTTATTTGTTTCTGTGTTGTTCAAATAATAATGAAGATACTTGATAATTCCTGATACTGAGACTTGAGAGAAATTTTCCCTATGGATACTTGTTAGGGAGACATAATAATATAAGTATGCCCTTAAGAAACATTCTTAGGATAAATACAGCTATTTCATTTAACATCCCTCAACGTAAAGCAATGGTTATATAATGAAAACAAAAAATGCTCCATGAAAGAGTTTTTATAGATGGTGTATAAAACAATGTGGTTCAGATATACATTTCTGTTGGTCTGGTTTAATGCAGATTTAACCTATATCTTGAACAGTTTTTCCAAATTTTTTTGGAAATCAGATACTGATAAGAATGGAGTGGGGAGCTGAATGGAACATCTCCAAAGAGAAATGCACACAAACAATCTTTGGCGTATAGATAGAGCATTTTAATAAATTCCATGATGCACAACATGGACTGAATCAACTATTGCTTTTCAAATTGCAGATTCCCTACTCATCCAATATTCATGAGTTAATTTATTAGTCTGGAAATGGTAGCTTAAAAAACAAAAGGATTCTGGTAAGATTCTGGCGGTAGCAGCTTAGAGAACATACACAGGGGGTAGGGACATGGCTGCCGAGAGAAGCCTGGAGTGTGCAGTGTCCACATTGGGTGGGCTGCAGAAGGATGCTCACCATGGCCAGGCATGCAAGATTCCCAAGGGATTCTGTCCACTGGGTGCAGGGCTTGGCAGAGCTATACCACAGGTCTGCACACACCCACATTACTGTCTAATCCCGAAGCAGGAGCCAGAAAATGAAAAACTGCACCCACAAGAACCATGAAAAGTTACCCCCTTTCTCCTGCAATGTTTCTCCCACTCCACTGGCTGAATTTACATCATGCTCCCTGGAAAGAAAAATGCTTATCGTTCACTATGGACTCTCAGAACAGGCACTAAAGGGTAAATTTGGAGCTAAGAGGCAATAAGTTGATAACCGGCATGGCGAATAATTAAAGACATCTTTGAAGTGTCTGCTAAAGGTAAGGGATTATAAGCCGTGGGTGAGATGCTAGGAAGAACACTATCACTAGGAAGCTATGTGGTATAGCAGGAGGAGGAGGGTGAAAAGGAGAAACAGATGGAAAGAAATTATGCTCATGAAGAATATGCCCAGAAACCCAGAGTCCCCGGTAGCTGGGGAAAACAAATTTCATTTGTATAGTACTTAAAAACTTTAGACATTGCTATATATTATCTCATTTTGATGTTCACAATTATCCTGTGAGAGTAGTTGAGTCATTACTATTGCCACCGATTTATAAATGAGGACACTGTGACCCAGAGACATGAAGGCACTTACCAGAGTCTCAAAATTAGTATCAGAGGAATTGATGTTAAATTTTTAGAAATGCCTGTCTAGGACTGTGGTATTTCATGTGGCTTTGTCAATGAAATTAGACTAGAGTTGTCTCAGGGTTCCATTGCCCAGAAACATGTTGCAAATTACAAAGAGTCTATCAGCAAACATTTAAGAGGATGCTCTACAAATCTAGAGATCTTTGTCCACTTAGTCCACTGGGACTACAGCTACTTTTCTCTTCTGCAAGTGTTCTGGATAATCCCTATTTTTTTTCAGGACTTGCAACACATGCGCGCGCGCACACACACACACACACACACACACACACACAAACTGCCTGGGCACAAAGGTGGTGACCATTGTGGAAACTTTAAACCTTATAAAAGTAACCCCTGTTTAGATGTCTAATGTGCATCCATCATAGGAAGAATTTATAGAGCACACAGAAGTAAAATTCAGCAACTCACAAATGCTAATTAGACTGCTAGGTATCAATATACCTGCCATACTCCCTGATTCAACGAGTTCTTTCCTTGTTTAAATAATTTTTAACGTCATGTAATTAATCTCAGACTCAATGCATAGAGCCTTTCCTATTACTTAAATCTTCAGTTCTGCTGACAACACCCTGTTCTAAGTATTTAAATTATGCCCAATGCCAAAAAACCACAAAATCTATTTCTGCCTAAAATATCCAGAAAATAGAAAGGAATACTCTGTTTGAATAACGCAGGTAACTTCCTCTCCTTTCCAAGCCATTTTAGCTGTTTTCTAGTATATGTGCTGCCGAAGCGAGCACCATTTTAGCTGTTTTCTAAACGATCCCCATCAATTGTGGGATCTTTTTATATCCTTCTTTGGGTATTAATGGTACGATTAAATTTTCACTGTTATGGTGCTCATTGTCCAGTTTGGGTGTGATGTACATCCTTTGCTTTCCCCTCTCTTCTCTCTTCCCCGTCTCTACATAGACAAATCATTATTACAAAATACCACTCCCACAGAGAGGCAGGATAAGGGTGCATCAGTGAAAACTAAAAATCGCTACTGGAGAGGCTGTGGCAAAATTTTAGAAAGAAGCTGAGACCACTGACTAATTTACAATTACTCTTTGTCTAGGAAACATCAGAAATAATTTTAAAATGTGTACCCTTCAGAATCTTCCTTTATATGAATGAGCATAATTATACAATGAAGAGGACAGAAGAGCCTATTTTCTGTTGCTCCCCCTTCTTTCCTTCTGTATAACTTCTTTGACATCTGGATAAATCTCATATTTGCAGCAATTTCCCAGAAAAGCCAAATTTACAGGGCACCTGGGTGGCTCAGTCGTTAAGCCTCTGCCTTCGGCTCAGGTCTTATTCCAGGGTCTCGGGATCAAGCCCCGTATTGGGCTCTTTGCCCACCTGGGGAGCTTACTAGACCTGAGTTTTCTAAATTATTCGAAACAAAATGGCTTTTCAAAAATTCTGGGAACCTAGGGCACCTGGGTGGCTCAGCTGGTTAAGCAACTGCCTTCGGCTCAGGTCATGATCCCGAAGTCCTAGAATCAAGTCCCACATCAGGCTCCCTGCTCAGCGGGGAGTCTACTTCTCCTTCTGATCACTCCCCTCTCATGCTCTCTCTTTCTTTCTCTCTCTCTCTCTCTCTCTCAAATAAAATAAATCTTTAAAAAAAAATTCCGGGAATCTAAATACAGGAGGTATTTAACAGATTTTCTTGACAAGATTTTTTACTAAATAAACATTTTGATCTTTTTTTCAGTCATGCTGTTTTACTATTGAAGGACAGTTTCCCATGGTGTCCTCGCAGATCTGCAAATGCCAAGTCAGAAATGCTGGGGATAATACCCAGACCGAGCTACATGCAATGAGTAGTACTGGATAAATGATGGACCGAAAGTCCTCTGTCAGAGAATATTGAATACTTTTTTTTAAAACATGCATTAACTGGAACAAAGTTTGTTACTCCTGAGCGAGAGAAAATAACTCCACGTGTTCACGCTAAAATCAAAGGACATTTAGACATTGAAAAGAAAATGTGAACAAGAGTAGTCTCAGGACACAGGTGGATATTGTAGAGAGAGAGAGCTGTTCAGCCATTCCCTGCTCCCATTTCTGCAGACGCTTCTCGTCCCTGCCTGACAGGCACAGGGGGCGGGAGGCGGATTTTGCCCCACTCCCACCTACAGACCCACACAGATTTTCAGGTAAAGAAAATGTAAATGTATTGGTTAGTGTTGGATGATCTTGTCTTTTCTTCTTTTACCATTTTTAAATGTTGCAGATTTTCGCTATTGCAAATTTTGATTTTGTTGCAACGGTTAAGATAGTATTTTCTTGTCTTAAACAACTAAATATGTAGTATTTTACCTAATTTTTTTTCCTGTGTTTAGGTAAACCCCAATGTTTGCAGATGACACAAATGACAACAAATACTCAATAGAGTCCCTCAACTATTTGTATTATATATGATTTTTAAGGCACTTAGAATTTTAAAGCTAATGACTTATGCCTGATGTCAACCACATCTTGAAACTAAAACATATTGTTTCTATCTTTTGAGTTATCTAGACTTCAGAATTATTTTTAATTCTGAATAGGTCCATTCTGATAGTTCTGGGCAAAAAACTTTCCAACCATCATTTGTTTTCATTAACACTACTTAAGGAATTTTGGCAGTATTTTTAATGAGAAATCGTTAGGATTTAATTCCTGTAGGTAGAGATGTATGCTTTAAAAAAAAAAAAACTTGCTTTCCTGGTGGATAATCTAATTCTCACCTTCTTTTGTATGTGCCTACCACTAATTATTTTAAAGTCTGAAAATTTTAAATGATTATTTCAAAGTATGTATATTGTTGGTCATTGTGAAAGAAATTAGGAAGCACATGACAGTTAAGATATGAATAGTTGTGTTACTTCAGAACATGAAGACAAATGCAGTTTTCAAGGCTTTTTATTGTGCAACTCTATTCAGAAAAAAAAACATTTAGGTTCAGTTAATATGCACCACATGCTTCACCCTTTTCTTGACTATTAAAACTACTAATTAGCAGCTGTTCAATTACTTAAAATAGTCAAGTTGTGCATGCTGTAGCTAAGGACAGAATGCACAAGTAAAAGAAAACTAGTAGGAAATCCATTATTTCCCTTTGAAGGACAATTGTTAAATAGAATCTTATGTCTTGATTCATTGTCACAATGTGAGCCTGGGCTCTACAAAGAAACTGTAATTTCACAAATACTTGTCAAGCCGAACATATTTTCTTTTTACCATTAAAAATATTAGTAAAGAGCAAAACTGAATTACAAAATAACACTAATTGGCTGTTTATGTATAAATTTTAAATATTAAAGTACAGTAACAATTTCCCTTTTATTGTCAGCAAAGTTCTACAGCAAATAAATTCTGCATTCTTTGTGAAATGCTGCAGCAAAAACATAAATTCATGTTGAATTTTAGATTTATCTATACATGAAATATTTGGGGGAAATGGTTGCATTGGTTAAATATTCCCTTCATAGTTAATAATCAACATTTTCAAATGAAGTACTAAATATTTTGCCAAAAAATGTAATTTTTTACAGTATTTTATTGTAGAAATAGCGTCACTTAATTATGTATGGCAGAAATGAAAAATTATGATGTTTATAACAGAATATATTTTGTTGACTTCAGCTTGGTCACATAAAATTTTCTTTGTCATTTTCTTATAGATTCTGTATTTCTTAGAATCACTCATTTTTGCTAGTTTGGAAATTCAGATCAAAAAGTTATAAACCTAAAAAAAAACAAACAAAAACAAAAAGTTATAAGCCTAAAATATAGCAGAAACTTGAAACGAGAAGCATTGATAGGACAATCAAATCCACACTCTTCTGAAGTGTCTTTTTCACATTTGGCAAGTAAGTAACTTTGTCCCAGTCCTTTACAAAATATTTCATTAACATAATTTGAAATAATGAGGAAACAAAAGTTTATTGCTTAAAAATGCAAAATTTGCATATATTTTTATTTTACAAAGCACAAAATACCAAAAGCAATGCAAAGAATCAAAGGAATGTTATTTCAAGAAACTTTTAAATTAGGAAATATTTGGCAGTCTTATAACATCAAAGAAAAATAATAATAGAATTAACAAAAAGACTTCCTCCAAAGTCTGTAGTCAAATATCACATTTAAGCTATGACAGTTCTTATAGAATAGGGACAAATGACTTTGAGGTACATTATAATACATAAGTACTATACCTTATATTTTGGTAAACCTTCACACTAAGCAATCAAGGTCAAAGATTTAATTTAATTTAATTCAGAGGATCAGGAAAATGTATACTTTTTCTCTTTTTACTACTACTTAATTTCTTTTTATTTAATTAACATATCTTAGATTAGCATAGACACAATTGTGTGTATTCTCTGGCTCTCCTCTTCCTATAGAGAATGTAAGATTTAAAGAAAAAGAACACTGGGGCACCTGGGTGGCTCAGTGGGTTAAAGCCTCTCCCTTCAGCTCAAGTCATGATCCCAGGGTTCTGGAATCGAGCCCCACATCGAGCCCCACATCGGGATCCCTGCTCAGCGGGGAGCCTACTTCCCCCCTCCCTCTTCCCCTGCTTGTGTTCCCTCTCTCGCTGTGTCTTCAGAAAAAAAAAAGAAAGAAAAAAACACTAAGCTGCCTTTTTTTCCAATAGCAGCTATTCCACAAGAATTCAGGAGATAGATAAATCTACACATGCCTGCCTTGTTTTGAAAAGTTGAATTTAAACATCCACACACAGCTGGTAGGAGTGTAAACTGCTAAATCCAACAGGGAAAAATAATTTTATTTTACTTGGTAAAGTTGACTATATGCATACCGTATGACCATTCCTGTGTATTAATACCATGGCATGTCCAAGTTCATAGCTATATGTATCACAAGAGCAAAAAAAAAAAAAAAAACTTGTAAATAATTCAAAAGTCCAATGACAATATATGAAATAAATAAGTGGTGGCATACTTCTACACTGGAACATCTTATGGAATGGAAAGTCAATGAACTACAATTATGGACATCAACAAGAAAGGTTTTTTAAAAAAACAGTTACTAAATGAGAATTTAAGTAACAGAAGACAATTATGATTTCATTGATTTTCATTTCTTTTTTTTAAGACTTAATTTATTTAGGGGCGCCTGGGTGGTTCAGTGGGTTAAAGCCTCTGCCTTCGGCTCAGGTCATGATCTCGGGGTCCTGGGATCGAGCCCCACATTGGGCTCTCTGCTCAATGGGGAGCCTGCTTCCCCCTTTCTCCCTGCCTGCCTCTCTGCCTACTTGTGATCTCGCTCTCTCTCTAATAAATAAATAAAATATTTTTTAAAAAAAGAATTTATTTATTTGACAGAGAGAGAGAGCCAGAGAATACAACTGGGGCAGGGGGTGGGCGAGAGGGGAATAGGAGGACGGGGGGGTGTGGGGCACCAACCCATGGAGCTTTGATCCCAGGAATCTGTCCTGGGATCATGACCTGAGCCAGAGGCAGACGCTTAACCCACTGAGCCACCCAGGAGCTCCTCATTGACTTTAATTTCAAAAACAGGCAAACTAAGCACACATTGTTTAGGAACAGATTCAACTGTGGTAAAATTATAAAGAAAAACAAGGCAATGATTATCACCCAATTCAGACTATAGAACATGCCAAGGAATGAGGAAAAGGGACGTAAGGTAAGATAATGTGCACTCAAGTAACTTCTAAGGTGCTGCAATATTTTGTTTCTCAGTGTGGGTGGTGGGTACACAAATGCTCATTTTGTTTTGGGGGAGTTTTTTGATTTTTGGTTTCTGGTTTTTATAACTGCACTTGGTTTTTGAGATTTACATATGTACTATATTTCACAATAAAACAGAAAATAAGGGGAAAAGAACTTTAATTTAGTCACATAACTGGTTAGCAAATTGCTACAGACTTTCAGATTGATTTCAAAGTGCTTATTGACTAACTTTTGTCTTTCCCCAACCAATAAACAAGCAAACATGCGAAAAAGTATGTATGTTAGGGTTCAGAGTACACCAAGAGAAGTATTAATCCTATGTATGGGGAATTATATCCAAATTGGTCAGTACCAAGTTAGGATACAGATGAGAGTTTAGGGCAATAGTTCTCAACAAAATCACTAGGAATCTTCACTAAGAAAAGGAAGGAAGAAGCTGAAAGCTGATGATATGCACTGAGGATAAGTGTGGGAATGGGCAGAATTTGAAAAAGCCCTTTCCCCAGTTATGTTATTTCCCTCCTTCCTCCCTTCCTTCCTTCCTCCCTTCCTTCCTTCCTTCCTTCCTTCCTTCCTTCCTTCCTTTCTTCCTTTCAAGATTTACTTACTTATTTGAGAGAGAGCAAGCCCATGAGTGCTTACGTGGGGGGAGGGGCAGAGGGAGAGAATCTTAAGCAGGTGCCCTTAGAATCTTGCTCTTTAAATAACACAGGGGTGCCTGGGTGGCTCAGTTGGTTAATGTTGCTTTTAGCTCAGGTCATGATCTCAGGGTCATGAGATCGATCCCCATCTTAGACTCTCTGCTCAGTGAGGAGTCTACTTGAGATTCTCTCTCTCCCTCTGCTCCTCCCCCCACTCGCATGTGTGCTCTCTCTCTCTTTCTCTAAAATAAATCTTAAAAAAATTAAAATAAATAAAGAGCAAGGTTCTCTTCCTCCTCCTCTCCTTCACTCCTACCAGTCTCCCCCTTAAACCTTCTATAATGGCATACATATATACACATTTGCATTTTTTTTCTTTCAAGGTGAAGAGCCCAATCATCACATTTATTCATACCTTGAATAACTATTTACCGAGCACCTACAATGTACCAGGCACCAACTTTCTCAATAAAGCACTAAACAAAATGAACAAAACCTCCAAATTCAAAAATATCTGCATAAAGCATAAACCTCTTATCTGAGAGCATTAACATACCATGGTTTGGCCTGTTAATGGAAAAAACACATTTATTTGTGTTAAAATACTTGAGGTTGATACATATACATAGACATTAACGAATCTTCACCTATCCAGTCTAGTCCTCCAAGTATTTACACAATGAATTAGACATAAGAATAAGCTATCAATTATAAACAACAGGGAGGATGCAGCCATGTACTTATTACCTGCAGGTGATAGGAGCTCGGAGCTGGATTGGGAGTACACATGAGCCTTAGGAAAAAACTCTCTCATCCCAGGCTTATTGCAAGAATTGGATTCCGAGAGCACCTGGGTGATTCAGTCGGATTAAGCGTCTGCCTTCAGCTCATGTCATGATCCCACGGTCCTGAGATCGAGTCCCACATGGGGCTCCCTGCTCAGCAGGGAGACTACTTCTCCCTCTGCCTGCCACTCCTCCTGCTTGTGTTCTCTCTCTCTCTCTAAAATAAAATAAAATAAAATAAATAAATAACTCAATTCCATGTCCTTCTATGGCATGAGACCACAGATGTTACAGACCAGAGGAAGAGGCACTGTCAGATGTGCAGGCAAATATGTGGCTCCACAGACTTCGAAAGCAAGCTGAGTAAAGTACAATAGTCCCTGGCTTCCCATTGTATTTTAGGAGGAAAAATAAGAAAGGAGGGCTACCGGTTGTCCCTTTTACACCAGAATATTCATTCCAGGTGTGTGACCAAATGCATGTATCCACAGAAGATTACATTCTTCTTCCATTTCCTCTAGCTTCCCTTGACCTATCTACTGAGGTGAGCACTACAGGAAAGGACATGAAAAAGGTCCTGACTTCACACCTGTCAGACAGAATTGCACTTGCTAAGGAGTATCAGGACTTCCTGTGGTCTTGAGGGAGCCAAGATGGCGATGATAGCACGAAAAGGTGGGTCTCAACAACAGCCAAGACCAGCATGTCCTTTACTAGAGAGGCAGCAATGTGGAAAGTTCGGAGCACTGACTTCATAGCTAGAGAGCTAGAATGTGACTTCTGACTCAAAAGCTTACTGTGTGACTTCAGAGAAGTAAGTTAACGTCTCTGTGCCTCAGGTTTCTCATCTATAAAATGGAAACCATAACTAGGAACTGCCAATACTAGGAAACAAATAACCAAACAAAATAACCAATAACCAAACAAGTAACCAAACAAAAACCAATACTAGGAACTGCCTTAAGGAATTTTAATGAGGATTAAATAAGTTGGTATTTGTGGAGCACCTATAAAAATGTTAAGTGAAATGTGAATATTTGATAGTGATTCTTATAAAGTTATCTTTGAAGAAAGGCTGTGCAGTGATAGAAAATGAAATGTTTAAGCATCCATTACCCAATTGCCAAGGTTATTTTGTTTGGTTTTCTTTTGTTTTGGTATTAGCATTAGGGTTAGCTCTTTTTTTTTTATTCCCAGGAGAACTATAAACAGTCTTAAATACTGATTGAGCCAGGAGAAAGCCTCAATTATTAATCTAGCCTTCATTCAGTCTGATTTTTCCATTGATTTCTAACGAGATTCTTATCTCAAAATAGAAAGCGTTGTTGTTATGTTTGAGTATAGGTCTCTTACGTATGAATGGTGCATATACTCTTTATCAACAATGCCCATGACCAACAGTGGCTGTGGGTGACTCCAGAGCAATGTCTCCTCACTCCCCAAGCTTACTGATGCACATACTGACGGTTTGATTCTCTCCTTCCTCCTTACTCTAAGTAGGCTGACAGAGCTGGGAACAAATTAAAAAACATACATCTATTTTCTCCATCTTTTCTTAAAAACAAGCCTGATCATTTTCCTTCCTCCATGAGCATCCAAAGCTGTTCAAAATCCCCTTCGTGTTTCTATTTCTGTAGACTGTAGAACAATGCTTAATCAAACTTTGTCAAGATAAACATGAAAGAGTCCACCTGCTTGGATCGTTTCCATGAGCCCATATCCATGTTTTTTTTTAAATAGAATTCAGTGTAAATAAGTTAGGTAAAACAGATCATGTATAATTCCAAGCAAGCTGATAGCTTTGCTTCCCTTCTCTCTAATACTAAGTACCAATGCAAAAAAAAACCTCTAACAAAGGGTATCCAGAGTATCCAGAATTTTATTTTGCCCATTAAGAACATTAACAAAAAACTTTCCACCATCTTAATTTTTTTAAAAGTCCATTTAACACAAAATAAAATGGACTTATTTAAGAGTAAATAGTACTTAATATGGGAGCATTTAGAATTTTTAAGATCCCTACGCTGTCTTATTTTCCTCTTTTCTTCATGGGATAGTGAATTTTGCATTATCTCTTGAGAAACCAGTGTAGGAGACGTTACTGTCGATCATGTTATCTGTAAGTATAATTGTCTTAGTCCGTTCAGGTTGTTATAACAACAATATCCTCAACTGGGTAGCTTAAATAACAAACATTTATTCCTCACAATTCCAGAGGCTGGCAAGTCCAAGATCAAGGTACCAGCAGATTCGATATCCAGTGAGAGCCCTCTTCCTGCTTCATAGATGGCCAACTTCTCTCTGTGTCCTCACATGGTGGAAAGGCAAGGGAGCTCTCTGAAGTCTGTGTTTATAAGGGCACTGTTCCACTCATGAGGACTCCCCCAGGACCTAATCACCTCCCACTGGCCCACCTCCTAAAACTATCTCACTGGGGTTTAGGGTTTCAACATACGGGTTCGGAGGGACACATTCAGCCCTTGACAGCAATTTGAATACAAGTCCCATAGGCCCTGAGCACTCCATTTGCATCTCTTCAACCTGAAATGTACCAGGTCTTACAAAGTGACCTCGATTTCAGGAAATACTGTAAGGAATTAGTCACTGTTTTATAAACCTAAGTCAATCTAACTCCATTTTATAACATCACATATTACAGACAAACTTGCTAAATGCTCCAGTAATCAGTGTTTTACATTGCACACTTGGAATTAGTCTTCATAAAAATTGTGGCATGTAAATTAGCAACTTGATACCAATAGTGTGCACTAATATACAAACAAATGCAACCTGGTTAACTTGCATTCTAATCATATTAATATTACACACTTAAAACACATTAACATAAAACACCTCAGTGTGCATTTTACATTGAAATCTCCATGCAGTGTCAAGGCCTTTCCTTCAGAGATAGTTTCACTGATCAGAATTTTATTGAAATTCTGAACCACATATCCCTATGTATCTTCTGAGATTTCTAATACTGGTTTCGGTAAAAAGGAAAAAAAGATCATAAAACATTAGCAAAATCATATAAGAATCTTTATAGATTTGGGGCTTATTTTCTTCATAATCTTCTATGGTTTTTCACCCACCTCTGAGTTAACAGTGTTTTTTTTAAAAAATCATATTGTCTGCAGGGAGTCTTTCTAAAGCATTCAACTTAGTTTTCCTAGAACCAACCATTTTCTTTTCCAATTCTTATTTCATTAGTTTATGTAACATTAATGCCATTACGTAATTACAATAACAACTAGCATAAATTAGAAACAAACACAACTGGTTTTTGGCAAGCCCCCAACACTGACTGGTGGGAGCAGAAACATAGAACTGAAACTGGAAATCTGTTAGATCTAGTGAATACTCCATGGCTTTGGGTCAGTATGTTTTACAGGGGAAGGACAGAGTTTTGATTAACATATTGAAATAAGGAAACATGTGTTCAAATTAGCTGTTTTTCCATTTAACTTCATTAACTACTAGAAAAGTTAATCCCAAATAGAATACTAATGTTTTGGCATTGCTGCATCGTGAAGTGACACAGAAAGCTGTAATAATGGTATTCTTTGCAAATACAATTTTTAAAGATTTATTTACTTGAGAGAGAGAGATTGAGAGAGCATGTGCACTAGTGGGGTAGAGGTACAGTGAGAGGGAGAGAATCTCAAGCAGACTCCCTGCTGAGCATGGAGCCTTCCTCGGGCTTGATCTCACAACCCTGACAAGACCTGAGCTGGAATCGTGAGTCCTACACTTCACTGACTGAGCCACCCAGGAACCCCACAAATGTAATTTTCAAAACAAAATTATATTGTAGTATCTTGGCTTAAAACAAAGAGACTCAGGATGCCTTGGTGGCTTGGTCAATTAAATGTCTGCCCACCACTCAGGTCATCATCCCTGGGTCTTGGGATCGAGCCCCCGAATCAGGCTTGTTGCTCTTTGGGGAGCCTGCCACTCCCCCTGCTTGTGCTCTCTCTCTCTCTCTCTCTCTCTCTCTCTGACAAATAAATGAATAAAATCTTATAAAAAAGAGAGAGAGACAGAGACAGAGACTCTAGACTCCGAGACAGTAATATTAGATCTACCCTACCCCAACTTGCAGGGTGACCGGAGGCAAACCATGATATAGACAAATTTTGTTTCATCTGTTTTGCCCTCCATATGTTCTCTTTGAAAAATCATTATTTTTTATCACTCCTCTTATTTAGGGGGACTACTTCTTTCAGTCCCCTAATAAATATTTTAAAATGCTTCCTAGCTGGTCAAATGCTCTTAATTTTTACATCAAAAATTTTCCTCCTCAAAGTACCCTCACATCAGGGGCACCTGGGTGGCTTAGCCACTTAAACATCCAACTCTTGGTTTGGCTCAGGTCATGATCTCAGGTCCGAGATCAAGACCTGACTGGGGCTCCACACTCCACAGGATGTCTGCTTGAAATTCTCTTCCTCTCCCTCTGCCCCTCCCCTGCTCTGTGCACACACTTTTTTTTTTTTTTTTAAGATTTTATTTATTTGACAGAAATACAGCGAGAGAGGGAACACAAGCAAATGGAATGGTAGCAGGAGAAGCAGGCTTCCCACCGAGCAGGGAGCCGGATGCGGGGCTCGATCTCAGGACTCTGGGATCATGACCCAAGCCAAAGGCAGACGCTTAAGGACTGAGCCACCCAGGCACCCCACACCCACTCTCTCTTAAATAAACGCTTCTTTTTTTTTTTTTAATATTTATTTATTTATTTGACGCAGAGAGAGATATCACAAGTAGGCAGAGAAGCAGGCAGAGAGAGAGGGAAGCAGGCTCCCTGCCGAGCAGAGAGCCCAATGCGGGGCTCAATCCCAGGAACCTGAGATCATGACCCAAGCTGAAGGCAGAGGCTTTACCCCACTGAGCCACCCAGGCACCCCTAAATATGTCTTTTTTAAAAAGTTCTCCCACATCAAAATTTAGCTATTCCTTGTCTCAGTTTTTCAGTTTCTGTCTTGGCTAGGTTAATAGGTTAATAGTTAATAAGTTATAGCAACATGATAATAACTTGAAGATCTAACAATCCGCTCTGAGTTCGTGTGCTACTCTATGAAGATAGCATATGGATTTTAATAGGAATCTTATGGAGATAATCTCTTGCCCAAAAAGATGTGATTGGGGTGCCTGGGTGGCACAGTCACTAGGCATCCGCCTTTGGTTCAGGTCATGATCCCAGGATTCTGGGATTGAGCCCCACAGCGGGCTCCCTGTTCAGCAGGAAGCCTGCTTCTCCCTCTCCCACTTCCCCTGCTTGTGTTCCCTCTCTCTCTGTCTCTCTCTCTGTCAAATAAATAAATAAAATCTTAAAAAAGAAAAAAAAAACATGATTAATGGTAGGGATTTTAATAGCTGCTATGGAAGACTTAGGAACTAAGAGAGAATTTTTAGTGAATACACTTTTTTTACTATGGAAGCCACCTAATCATTGTTTTTTGTTGTTGTTGTTGTTGTTAGAAGAACTTACCAGAATTTTTTTTTTTAAGATTTTATTTATTTGACAGAGAGAGAGAGAGATTAAGCATGAGCCGGGGGAGCAAAAGGGAGAAGCATGCTCTCTGCTGAGCAGGGAGCCCGATGCAAGGCCCAATCTCGGGACCCTGAGATCATGACCTGAGCTGAAGGCGTAGACTTTAAACCACTGAGTCACCCAGGTGCCCCGCCTAATCGTTCTTACCATTAGGGCTGACTTAATTCCTTGTACCAAAGATACATGTAAAATCACCTGTACCGAAGAGGCAAGGTGAATTCACAAGTTGCATCTAAAACTCAAAAGCACCTTTATTTTATTTTGATCCAGAAAGTCAGTCTGCGTGTGTGTGTGTGTGTGTGTGTGTGTTTATTTTTGGCATACTTATTAAAGTATGTTTTCAATGGAAAAGAAACATGCTATATATAATTTCTAGAGGAGTACTGATCTCATTTTAGGTCCAGCCAAAGAGGTAACTCTTAATAGAATCACTGGAACCACACCCTTATTAACAGGCACCGAGTCAACTATAACCCACAAGCCACTGGCACCATGTTTCCCCCCAAAATTAGAAGCAAATATTGAAACAAACAAGACCCAAAAACTGTAAAACTCTCTAGTCCTATACAGTTTGACTGGAACTCTTCCTTCCCCTTCCCTCTTCCCCATAAATCAAGGGTAAGAAACCTTGAGCCTCAGGCCACACCAGTTCATGGCAAGTACAGTTAAATAGCTGTCATCCCACTTATATAGTAATTCTCAAGCATTTCTGGGCTCTCTATCTTCTTCCTTTGGCTTTCGACTTTCATGAAATGTACTTTTAATCTAAGAAAAAAATAATTGCCCAAATTTTGATTGAGGCAAAGTCACTTTTGCAAGTTTATCATTACCCTTTTAAAGTAGAATTATGTTTTAAAGTTCTTTTCAAACATGCAGTTATTTTTAATAACATTATTTATTACAGCTTTTTACATTATCAATTTTGTTTTTTAAATATTTGTCATTTGTCCTTTTCTGTCAGAAAGTTTTAATTTAACAAACATGCCCAAAATATCCATGCGTCTATTTTTACAGGCTTTCTGGATCAAAATAAAAGGGTTTTGGGTTTTTTTTCTAGTTTTGAATGTAATTCCTGAATTTTCCCTGCTTCTTTAGTGAGATGGCTGTGTGGTATATCTTCTATGGAAGGAATTAGGATGATGAGGTGCCTTCCAAAGGATGCTTCTGAACTTAGTCTCTACAGTTTTGAACTCTTAGAGAAAGATTATATGTTTCTGTCAGTGTAAGTCACTAAGAAAATTACAAAATTAACATTTTCTAAGGCCTCTTTCAAAATGTATTGACACTGTGGTTGATGGCCTGTGTTACTAATGGTTTGTAAGCAAGATTTGTAAAGATAGCTGATTATATACACAGTTCATTTTAGAAGACTATTTAAAGGTTTTTGAATGGCAAAAATAGTATATCTCTTTTTAAAAATATATTTATTTACTTATTTATTTCAGAGAGAGAGTGCATGCACGTGCATACATGCACGGTGGCGGGGTGTGGGGGCCAGGCAGAGGGAGAGAATTCCAAGCAGACTCCTTGCTGAGTGTGAGCCACATTGTGGGGTTAGATCCCATGACCCTGAGATCATGACCTGAGCTGAAACCAAGAGTCAGATGCTTAACCGACTGAGCCACCCAGGTACCCCAAAAGTTGTATATTTCTAAAACTATTTAATTACAGGGACTACCAATATAAAGACGCAAGTTAAAGTGTTCCATGGATCCAGATTTCTTATTCTATCAGGGTTGGTCTGTCTCTGATTGTTTCATTGAATAAATAAATTAACCCTCGGAAAATCAGAGATCACAGCCAAAGAGACAATAGTGGATAAAATTATGCCAGGTAACTGAAGTGTTACCATTTTTCTGTACCTACCATGAATAAGAATAATTTATTATCTCCCAGAATGAGGCTAAACTCTTAGAAATGGTCGTCTTTTTCTTCCATGCACACACCTACACCGTTAAAATGAATCAAAGATTTAACTTAAATAACATTTAGAATTTTGTTTATTGTTATTGTTTTTCTCCTGTGTGCCCTGCCAGTCTGTCAGAGCGAGGGGTGTAAAGGTAGGAAGGATGCTGAGTACACTTTGAGTAAAGCAAAACTGGAATTAAGGAAAAGATGGATCAAAGAATCGTAATCTTTGGGTTATGAGGAAACTGGAAAAAGATGGGCTGCCTTTGTAGACCTTCTATTCAAGTAGGGAGACCCAGAAATAAACAATAAACATAATAAGAAAGTAAATTAAGGTGGATATTTTAAGATGATGACTGCTTTAAGAAAGTAAACAAGGAGAAGATTGGGGGATTCGCAGCTTCAAATGCATTCTATAAAGAATAAGGTAAAACAACACTTAACTCCAATTTTTGGGGTGGAGGAAAGGGGTTGGGAGACAAGTCTTGCCAAAAGAGCTTTAAGAGAATTTTTGGTGAGCCCTTGTTCTTAAGTAAATAAGGAGAGAAGTAACGATCCCCTGCCCTCCTCCCACTTTCTCTTCCTCCATTCAGCAAACACTGGCAACTCTTTTAACCTCAGTTCTCTATACAAACAATACTGAAATAGTACAGGCATATCAGTGAAGATCCACTTTTTGTACTTATTTTAAAAACGTATAGACACATACAAAGAAACCCTGTATCCAGCATCTTCTCACTGCAAGGCATTGTGCTGGCTTTTTTCCCACACAATACTTATACACATGTCCATTCTAAGGATAGGTCTTGAAAACAAGCTCTCTGTGTTATACATTCTGTATCTTACTCAAGAATTATTTGTTGACTGAATAAATGAATTCATTCCTTCCATCCTTCATTCATTCATTATTGAATATTGGATTTGGCCCATGAAATTAAAAAAAAACAACAAAAAAACAACTTTTTTTCTATCATCCTCCAAAGGAGACAGTGTCAAGTTCAATTCAGAGTAAATGTATCAGGTTAGAGGAAATTTACAGTTATTTTTCATTCTCATGAATCTTAAACCAAGGAGAAGGGATTTTGGAAGAAAGTAAATCTCTCTTCCTCTTTGTACGAATTACATGACTATGTTCAAATGTATTCTTCAGCTTGCTCTATGAACACACAACCCATCTGGTTTTGTATATCCTACACATATGAGTATGTGTGTGCATATGTAAAAGACTCTATGTAGAGAGAATTTCATGTACTTTGGTAGTAAAATGGCCATTTTAAGGCAAAAAAAATACTATAATTTCTTCAATTATAATTTACTCTTATAAAATAGAATGTGGTGGGTGCCTGGGTGGCTCAGTCATTAAGCATCGGCCTTTGGCTCAGGTCATGATTCCAGAGTTCTTGGAGCCCCTCAGCTGTCTCCCTGCTCCCCGGGAAGCCTGCTTCTCCCTCTCCCACTCCCCTCGCTTGTGTTCCCTCCCTCATTGTCTCTCTGTCAAATAAATAAAATCTTAAAATAAAATAAAATTAAAATTAAATAAAATAAAATATAGAATGTGTTGAGAAGCTGGCTCAATAGGCATAATAATATAATTAAGTATCTTTATGACAAGAAGAAGAATCTAGATGTTGGCAAATAATCTTATCATAAACGTATTTTAATTTTATATTATTAGTAGTAATAACAGTTAATATTTATTGAGTTTATTGTGTTATTGTGTTATTAACTATTTATTGAGTTTGTGTATCATTAATGACTTTCAATCATTTACATGTATTAGTTCATCTAATTCTTAAAAACAGCCTGGTAAAATAGATATTATTAATATTTTTCTCTTAAAGATGAAGAAATTGGTAGGTAAATGGGTGTCCATGATTTCAGGCTAGTAAATAGAGCAGTTGGGATCCCCAGATGGGTTTTTATTGCTCTAAATTCCATTCTTTAAACATTGGTATATGTTGATTCCGCTTTAATAAATAGCTATGCAGATGCCAGATGTTTTATGGGACACCTGGGATGGTCGTGAGATGCCTTTGAGACTTCAGGAGAAGTCAGAAGGGATTACTCAATCTATATTATACTCTCAATTTTCCATTGTCTAGAATTGGCAATATGAGAATAATTATTGTCTTTCATTTCTTCTTCTACAATCAGAAAAATAGCAACTTTGCATTCATTGAATCTGATGCAACTAAAGAAGTAAGATTGTTTAAAAGTACATTTTTATGATTTATTATTTTACTACTTATTATTTATTATTACATTTGTTATTATTTCTTCTAAAGATTTACCAAAGGAGGATTTGGTGCCTTGGAAATGTTTGGATTTAAATTATTTAATTTTCTTCAATACATTCATGTTGACTAATTCCAAATGACTAGTAATCCCATATAAAATTAGCAATACTCTTTGACCTAGTTGGGCAGTTTTTATGTAACAAAGACATAAGATATTCCTAACAAGTCAAAATGAAAATGAAAAAAATATGGAGTGTTTTAAATCTCTGAATCTAGTTTAGCTGATATTATTTGAATGTACTCTAAAATATATCAAATATGATAGTACACCTATGAAGTTCTGCTGAAATGCAGCAGTTCATCCTTCCTGGGAAGATTAGAAGACACTAGTGAAGGTCCCACCTCCAGGATCAGAAAGAGTGGTGCGCAACCAGGGGAGCTCTATAAGAGATGGACCTCTGTGGCTTGTCTTAGAATCCACCTACTTTCTGTTTCTTCTGTCTCTTGTCACTCTAACCTTTATCTACCAGCTCTATCCTGTTGATTTAGGACTGCCAGTGGTTAGTCTACTCCCTGCAAAGGAAATACTGAAGAAACTCCCAGTTGGTACAGAATTTTGTCTCTGTATCAGTTTTATCAGGCAGTATGACAATAACTGGTGCTTTGTATTGGCTTTTGTCTCTCTGTAGTTCTTACCTCCTTTCCAAAATTCCACAGGAACCCAGACTTTTTTGGTGGGGAGTGGAGGGGGTGTGGGTGGGAAGTGTCTACTACTCTTAATATCTTATTTGCACTTCCCATGACCCCAATTTGATGAGCTAAATAGCATATTCGCAGATAATTATTAGTGATCATTTGAATATTCTTTAAAAAAAAAAGATGTATTTATTTATTTTAGGGGAAGAGAGAGAGCAAGCAAGGGGAGGGGCAGAGGGAGAGAATCTTCAAGTAGACTCCCTTCTGAGCATGGAGCCCAACTTAGGGCTCCATCTCACAACCTATGAAATCATGACCTGAGCTGAAACCAAGATTCGGACACTCAACCACTTAACCAACTGAGCCACCCGGGTGCCCCTCATTTGAATGTTCTGATAAAAACAAAAACAAATGCAATTAGCACCACCAGTTGTATCAGCTTCCCAAGTTAGAGAAAGTGATCATAAACCCTCACTAGCCCACATATATGAATGAATCATTATATTAATGGTCTATTAAGTTGGTTAATACTCAGATATAATATACTATAACCTGTCAAAGCTCTTTCAGAGTTCCAGTCAAAAGTTGGTCTGCTAGAAACTTATTTCTATCCTACCTCTTTAGTTTTATGTCTAGGATATATGATGCAGTATGGTGTCTCCAGGAAATTGGATCTATCAACCTCTGTAGCCCACTGCTGAATTCCCCCACTTGCCAACTTGTAAAAAATTAATTTTGATATCAGAGAATATCAGTGGTATCTAATGACTCCTTAGTGGCAGAAAAAAGCAGTATCTAATGTTATTTAAGGCAGAGAACTTTCGCCCAGTGGACCACAATTCTCTGGAAATCACTGGATTATCTCAGAAAGAAATGTATCTTCCCAAGATCCATTCATGATTCCAGTGACTGATACAGGGCCTCACCTTTGATTCTTTGATCCTGAATCAGCTGGTTAATCTTGGTCAGCCTCTCCTTTTTATCCCTAGCTGCCTGCCCACCATTTTGATTAGAGTCCCCTCACACCCTTCATTATCAATGTTTCATCCCTTGGTCCCAACTCACTTCTGATTTCATGACTTAAAAGCCTGACAATCATGACAGATTTTAATATCTAGTATCAGTGTCTCTATTTTTATTTTTATTTTTTTAAGATTTTATTTATTTATTTGACAGAGAGAGAGTGAGAGAGGAAACACAAGCAGGGGGAGTGAGAGAGGGAGAAGCAGGCTTCCCGAAGAGCAGGGAGTCCAGTGCAGGGCTTTATCCCAGGACCCTGAGATCATGACCCCAGCCAAAGGCAGATGCTTAACACTTAATGACTGAGCCACCCAGGCGCCCCTCCATTGTTTCTTAATGCTGGTTCCTTCCTATCTCTAGCATCTCATTGGTTCCTACGAAGGCTTCGACTAAGTCTCTTTGTATAATACTACATAAGTGTACAGAAAACCAAAATAAATCTGTCTCCCTTTTCAGATAGAATTATAAGTCTTATTTATTAAATATATCTGTAAGGATACATTCATATAATGGAAATCACATTCATGATTCTGCAGAAAGGACTTTCACATCCATTGATTAATTCAACAATTTTTGAGCATATACTCTATGGTAATTATTTTAGATGAACAGACATTAGACTTCAAAATAGCTCATTCTTTTTGCAAATATTAGGCATTAATCTTTCTTGAACACTGGGTATTGGCATAACCAGCTACTACCGTTAATATTAGATCTATGGATCTAAATAAGCAATGCTCATTAAAAGAGTCGGCTCACCATATAATGTAAGATATTAGTCCTCTCTTAAACATCTAATACTGAAAAACGGAATTCTCTTAACTAATGCTTTTTCAAGTGTTTTCTTGAATATTTGATATTGTAAAAGCCAACTCTTCTGGCTAACGTTAGGCATTAATAAGTTCTTAAATATTGCCTGTGAGTGAGTTATCCATTCTGTCCCCGACTCCTTAACTGCGACTGGCTCATCCATGTATAATCATTTAGAGAAAACACAAAAGCCAGCAACAGACAATATGCAGGTATTTAACCATACAGTTATTCTGTGGGTCTCATTCATCCCTGCTCTTCTGTTTGCCTTGGGTTCTTTCCTCCTTGTTGTTGTCATTGCTGTCTGTATTGTTTTGAAATTGAGAGATAATCTACATAGAACCAAGGGCATAAAATACACTAATCATAGGTGTATAACAATGACTTTTTTTCTTACATCCAAATAACCACCACCCCTTAGATCAAAAATAGAACATTTCCAGTGTCAACATTTCTAGGTTATTTTCCATCCCCCATTCCTATCCTCTGAGGTCTGTCTTCCTCCTTATTTTGATATGCTGCATGGACTTTTTTGGTTCATAACCTTCAGCTTCCTTGACTTGACTTGGCTTTAAATGCTCTCTTGGATTAGTTTAACTTGCAGTTCCCAGTAACAGCTACCATAACCTCCCCACCAGAGAAGAACAATTTGCTCTAAAATATTTTGCAGGGAAATTTTAACACTGGGCACATCTAAGTGTGTATGGCTGATCTAATATCATTTGCTTTTAAATTTATACCCACATCATTTTGGGAAATTTTTATGTATCAGACATAGTTGGTCTTCTTAACCACCAACAATGCCATCATGCACATAGTCTCAGAAAACAAAGAAAATCATTCACATTCTCAAGGAGGATTTCTGAGGCTCGGGTGGGTACTGATTTCTCTTTGGACGATTTCTCTTTGCACAATTGTAATGTTCAGCCCATACTCACTCTCTGTAATGTTTTTAATCAGCCCTTACACTCTAATCATTTCAGACAGAAATGGAATCTTCTTCCAATTCAGTTTTGTTTTACCTGGTCAAAACTTTGTAATATACTCCCTTGTTTTGAGCATTGTTATATGAAAAATAAACTAATACGTTGTTATTGTCTGCATATGGAAACAGCTTAATTCACTGGCATTTAGGGGAACAAAAGTGCACTGGTTTGCAAGATTTTCCAAAAATGTATCCTCTTTATTCGAAGTCTCATTTAAATGATACTTATGTGTTTTTATAACAATATTAATTTCTCTATTGGTTAGGCACTTACCAAAATATAGCAATTGAACCATGAGAAATCTTCAATGTGAACAGATTCTTGTCTATTCACATTAAAGTGACTTCAGAAAGGAAATTATGTTTATATAATTATAATTCACATAACCAATGATAATTTCCATAACATTAAAATAATTCTTCATCACCTTGATATATATAGAAAGTATTAGGCCTAAATGTTAAGTACTCAACATTTAGTTAGGTAAAATAATATGCCAATTGTGAAATCTGTGTTATTCTAACCAATCTTAAAGAGGTAATTATATAATCAATATCATAAGTTGATCCTGGAACTGTGAACTACCAAAGCAGACCTAGATGACTGACTGAATCAACCTGTTTCCTCTGATATAAATTAAGGTTAAAGCCTATATATTTGAAAGCAAGAAAAAAAAAAAACTTTAGAAGCTTTTAGGAAATTAAATAAAATTGATTGAAAGCGTTAGCATTTGGTAATTACTCCTACCAAGGATCTGTTTGTTGTCTTTTAGTATTTTCAAAATATAATAGATGACCCAGATGATCTTTGTGTATCCCTTTCTTACAGATGAATAATTGAAAAAAAAATTGAACTTACATCTAAACATGTCTACTACAGAGAATTTTTCAAATACAACACAATCCATATTTGGAATGATCTTTCATTGCTAAGTAGATTTCTTAAAATAAACTGCAACCCAGATATCAAATATACAATAGCTCACCAGTTTCCAATGTGCCTTATAAACTAAGGTTGCTAGTGTTAACATATATAGTTTTTTCAACATTATTATGAAGTTTTTGTCATTTTTTAAATTTTTACACCTATAACTCTTTGGTGAAGGATTTGAAATACCCTGGCTGGGTTTCTCAGTTTCTCTGAGTGAATTAGCAATGCACATATGTAATATGGATGGAAGCTTGCAGGAGCAACTATCAAGATTAACCAGGCAAAGGTACGATGAGTCAAAGGCTTTTATCTAATGTAAGAACTAAGTACCAGAGCTTGTCAGCTCTGACTTAGCATAAGCTTGACCTGGGAATTAAAAAAAAAGGGATGTTCAGGTCTCACTCTCCCTTCTGACCAATTAAATTGGAATATTTGCAAGTAAGTGCCAGGCATTTGTATGTTTTAAAGGCTCTATGGGTGATTGTAAAGTACAGCCAGGTAAAGAACTACTGAATTAAGTTAAAAACAAGAAATTAAAAATAGGGTACCTCTAATTTTTGATGTTGTGCAAATGAATGAAATAAGTGAAAAATTAGTGAAATACTTTATCATAATTTTCTATGATACATCACTTTTAAATGTTTAATTAAAATATATTAAATGTGTTTTCTAAAGCCGTACAGTTTTACATATATTGATAAATGTCAATGCATATCAAATTTCTTTAAGAGTAGAGACTATGTTTTTATTGTGACAAATAGTATCTAGTATATTAAAGTTTTCTTAATTAAATAATAATCAGTTATTCCCATCTGGTTCTACAGAGTACCACAGTGACAATTTTCAAGGATACGAAAGAAAGAAATTTCTTTGAATTGCTTCTTTATTCAAAACCACACACTTTCATCCTTCCCACTGTAATCTGTGTTTTCTTAATTTCAAAACCATAGATGGAACCCTCAAGTTCAATGATCATGGTCTTTGTGTTCACTATCAATTGATTGTCATTAATGGCACCTTGGAATGCCATTTGTAGCAAATAATCTACATATTCATATTATGTGTGGTTATCAAATAATATATATGAAGTGCAAATGTTCTAAAATTTTAATTAAGGAATAAAATACCCTGACATCAGTGGGATTATTTTATTAGACATTGGAAGGAACAAATAAAAGCCCAAAAACCTGAATCTTTTGGCTTATTTTTGAAATATTCATGATAATCAGTAATGTGCTATAATTCTTGAACTTTTCATAAGCAAAGGCTCTGTCTTATTCTTTATTAAAACCTTGATCAGTACCAGAGAATAGCAAGTACTTAATAGATGATTGTTAACTTGGATTGAATGTCTTTAAAGTCCTAAATATAAAACATAGTATGATAAGACTAGATGATGCATTTTCACACATTTACAAATATATATTGTAAAACATCCCAGGTGTCATCACTGAATTTGTGTCATTGATCACTGTTTGCTACATTATAAAGAAGAGTTCAAAATGTTCTTGACTTACAACCTGTTAATTTTCCAAGGTCAATGTGATGTTTAAATATATCCCCCTTTTCCCTTAAAATTCAAATACTGTAAAAAAATAATAAATTACTAAAGGAATCTATATTAAAAATGCCAAATTGCCAAAATAGGAAATATACTTAATTGCAAGAGCCAACTTACAGACCATCTCTAAACTAATATTCAAATTATATAGAGATACAGGTTTAAAATAACAGTTGTATTTGTCTTAGATTTCTGCATCATTCTTAAGTTTTCGCATCTCTAATGTGAATGAAATTAATTCATTACTTTCTTAAAATCCTGTAATTATGCTACAAGAATATTTAAACCGAATTTATCTTTTGAAAATTTAATATGACTAAGTCAATTGATACTGACATAGCAAAAGACAGGGAATAAAATTATGAGTGTTAATAAGATCAGAACTTTTTACATGTCCTCAAATCATATCTATAAGACTTGAAGCATCTGGGTGAAAAATACAAATATTTCTCTACTACTTGTTATATATAATATAAATAGTTAATACAAATGCTCTCATGTTGAATTGAGCTTTTCATTTCATCTAAAAAGTTATGGACTGTGTAAAATAATACCGTGTGTTTTAGCTAACTTAAGAAGACTGTGTGCCTACTTTGGCATTTCAGATAGCTTTGTTTTTACATTCCTTGGTTGCAGAAGGCATTTGTTAGTAGTTCAGAAATTTTTTCTGATCTTCAAAATCATAACCACAAACTCTTTACTTCGGTGATAGAGTATACCTAGCTGTGGCCCTAGGTGTGGCCCCTAAAATTGAGAAGGATGAGTTTCTAGTTAGTTAGTAGTGACTTTAAAAAAAAACAAGTAGGGTAATCTTTAAATTCATTGGGATTGAAAAGTTTTAAATTATTCTAATTATACTCGTAATTTGTTTCTTAATTTTGAAAGGAAGTGTGAGTGAACCCCTTAAAAATAAAATGCAGTCTACTAATTGTGAAACTTTCTGGGATTTCCAAGTACGTTGGTTTAAATGAATTTACATCTTCCAGAATTCTGATTACTGTAAAAATGTATACCTTAAGAATTAAATCTCTCTAACTGTAATCACAGAAAATAGTTACTTGTCTGTTAGCCTTCCACAGAAAAAATGTTAGATGTCTAAAAACAGCTTTTTAAAAATAGCAGGATTGCTGTGTTGACTTTAATTGGAAAGAAACTATGAGATAAATAACTCTCTCCTACTAAGAAACCTGTGTATAGGTGGGATTTCCCATGATTCAGAGAGTAATGAACACTCAACAGCACCCCTCCTCCTAGCCATTCTAATTTAAAGCAGAAGATGAAGTTTTAAAGAAAAAGGAATTGACATATCAGTCAATGCTGGTCAAAAGTAATGTAAATACAGACTTTAAAGAAAATTAGCAATCAGTTTTCCCCTTTGAAAGTCTCATAAATGACTATTACAGAAAGACTAATATCGTAAATATTGTAAAATTTCAGATTTGGCCATCTATTTTGATTTGTAAAGCAAAAATATCTAGAAAATAGGTCCTTCTTATAAAAGTGTGGCAAAAAGAAGAGTTCTTTTCTTTTTATATCTCTAGTTTGACGATTGAATTTAAGCAAACCATGACAAAATGAGTCAGTAAATATTAGCAGTATCAAGATTTGAGTGCCGAAAATTTTAACGTTTAGACCTTATAGACATCATCTAGTAATATGGTTTTTACAGTTGACTTGTAAAATCACGAAATAGTGGTATGTGCTTTCCACTAAATAGTTACTGGATTATTTAAAACCAATTTAAAATTACTGTACTTGTAGTAAACGTTATGAACCCTCACTTCTTTTGACAATTATGTTTCCGAGAATTCTGGAATTTCCTAAACCACAACATGTAGAAGAAGGTGCTCCTGAGTGGGCTTTTCTCAGCTTCGTGGTTGTTTATGTTCTTTTCGAGCTCTACTATTTGTACAGGAGAGCCAAGTGTTCTTACTAAGTGCAGCGGGGTATGGGAGGAGGATCAGGTACTGCAGCTGCGAAACCTCTGCTCGGGCATGCGTTTTGGTTTACACTCGACCGGGTTAAGGAAACACATTTCAACGATGTCTCGGGTGTAAAGCATTTATCTCTACTAAAACGATCTGTGTGCACTGAGTAATCCAGTTTAGATGCAAGAATAAGTCACTGGGTTTTATTTATCTTTGGTTCATGTTGGCATGATGCAGGCCCCTAATTACCACCGAGACCCATCGTGGGCAAGGAAAGTAATAAACAGTAATCACACCGCGTACACGTCGAGTCCCAGCGAGAGCAGAGCTCTCAGGAAGCCGCAGGAAGCGTGCGCTTCCAGGAGGGTGTGCGGCGCGCTGGGGTCTGCACGCGCGCAGAGCTTGTTAACGGAGGGCGTGCCGGAGGCGTGGCACGAGGTGTCCGGGCGAGGCGCTCCGCGAGGCGGGCGGCGGTGGGCGGGCGGCGGGGAAGCGCGGCTGGGGAAAGGCAGCGCCGCGCGGCGAGCGGCTCCCGGCTCCCGCTCTCCCGGCCGCCTAGCCCGAGCCGCCGTGGGCGGGGCCTGCAGTGATTGGCGGGCGGGCGGGGAGGTCGGAAGTACTTTGTTTTTTATGCTAATGAGGGAGTGGGGCTTGTCCGTATTTACGTTGAGGCGGGAGCCGCCGCCCTTCATTCACCCACATGGCCCTTCGAGGTGCTGCCGCCGCCGCCCGACCTGCTCCTTCGCGCCACTTCGCGCCCTCGGGCGAGGCCGAGGGGGTGGGGACGACCCCCGCCGCTTAGCCGCGGCTCGCGCCCCTCGCGAAGCCCCTTCGCGGGGCGGGCCGGGCGGCCGGCCGCACCCCCGGCCTGGGGCCTCCGGTCGTAGTAAAGCGGAGGCGGGTGGGGAGGCGGGAGCGAGAGCCCGCGGCGGGCGAGGCGAAGATGGTGGCGGCTACTCCTCCTGGTGAGTCTGCCCGCCCCTCCGCCGAGTGAGTGAAACCTGTTGTGTGCGGCCCCAGTCCGGAGGGAGGGCGGGTGGGGCGGAATGGCCCGGGGCAGCGTGGCGGCGGCGGCGGCGTGGCCGGGGGCCGGGGCGGGTCTCGGGCCGTTGGCCGCCCGGGCGTGTGGCAGTCGCGACTCGCAGCCCCCTCGCTCGCTCGCGGGCTGGCGGAGGGGCAGGGCAGGGCCGGGGAAGGGAGGGTGGGAGGGGGCGGCGTGCGCGCGGCGGCCGCGCCCGGGACCCGCGCGGACCTTGCCTGGGCCGGCCCCGGCGGGCGGGTGGGCGCGCGGCGCACACAATGGCCCCTCAGGGAGGGGACGCGCTAGACTCGCGCTCCCTCTAGGGCTCCGGGTGCACGCGGGGCGCGGGGTCCCCGGGAAGGGAAAGTTTCTCCCGGGGGCGAGAGTTAAAGCGCCTCCAGAACAAAGCGGCAGCGGCATCGGCACATGGGGCAGGCCGCGAGCCGGGAGGGGGCGCGCCCACGAGGTACCTGCGCGCTGGCGGGCGGCGTGGCGTGGGCGGGAGCCCGCGGGCCCCCAAACTTTGTGCGCGCGAGGGTGGGCGGAGGGCGCGGGAGATCGAGGCGGCGCGGCCTGGACGCCACCCCCACTCCGCGTGGGCTTTGTTAACCCGCGTGGGCAGTCCTCGGGTGGGGCTCGCAACTTCCCGG
>CM053605.1:151679539-151745055 GCA_028646535.1 Procyon lotor
CGGGAAACGGGGTGGGGGGGGGGTTGCCGCGTCCGGCAGGGCCCGACTCTGACCCACCGCCCCCTGGCGGCCGCTCGGGGAACCGCAGGGCCGCGCACCCCCTTGTGCGACATGTGCTGCCGGCCCGGGCTCCATGAGCGAGGCGGGCACTTTGCAATCTCGAGTGTTCTTGCTCCTTTTCCTACACCTAAGCCGGAGCAAAGGGGATGGGAACTGGAGAAGGCAGGCTCGTTCTTGGCAATACCACTAGAAAAAGAAAATTACCAGCGTGCCATCCCGACCACATCAGTTGGGGAAACAACTCTTTATCCCGGCTTGCAGCCACGAGGTCTTGATTGGGGGAGGGGTGGTAAAGAATAGTCCCTTTGCTGCTGCTTTCCCTCTCAGAGCTGTACAGTTAACGACTGTTGTGGATTATACCGGAGTATTTCAGAATCTTTTTAAATAAGACGTGAATCTAATACGTGTGGGGTTTTCAACTTTATTCTTTTAACACGTTTTCACCCATATACATTACATTGTTGGTCTTTTAAGTATTGCCAATGTTGCTTGGCTACGTTATCCTCGGTTTAGCAAATGGATGTAACTAATTGATGTAAGGGTGTTAGAAAAGAGCAAGTTTAAATTTAAATATGAGTTTGGAGGGTGATAATAATTTTCAGCAAATATGTTTGTCTTTTTTTTCCCTGTTCCCCACCCCCATCCCAGTCATACACGTGGACCTAACTGCACCAAAAGCTTTTCTTAAGGATACTTGCTGAGAAAAAAGTTTCCCTAGTGGGTAAGTGTATTCTAGTTTTGTTGTTGTTAACTTTTCTTTAAAACGATTTCTTTTACTTTAATCTTTTCATTTCAGTAAATAGGTGGGATTTGGGTTTTCAAAGCGTGAAATAGGTATCTTGTACTTTGTCCGTTTACCTTTTTTAGAAAATTAGTTCAGTGTGGGTGAGCTAATTTTTAAGGTAGTAAAAGTACAGTACAAATACTATGTAAGTTTTTGGAAACTAATGCACAGTTTACAAAATGTAATTTTAGAAATGCTTTGAGTGATATAATCTGATTTGGAGTAAGTTTTCAAGATTCAAAGAAATTTAAACAGGGTGTTTAAGTTCCACAACCAGCTGATAAACTTGAAATGTAGTCTGAACAGTAATTTTGTTAATTTGCTAAGTATTTGCTAATTGGAAGTCAGAAGAAAAGAAAAATGTTTTGCCACGTGGATGTGAAGATTCCCTCTAAAAGGTACATGAATCAAATTGCCCTGTTGATCTATTAATTCTCATTCGTATGCAGTCTGATCTTGATTGATTTTTTTTTTTTTTTTTTTTTTTTTTTTTTTTGGAGTATGTCTGGGAACCTCCAGGTAAAAGAAGAGCCATCAGTTTTCTGACAGTATTAGATTGATGGTTAAGATTGTCTTGTGAAAGATTTTTTCCTCTACTTTTAAAGTCTAAATGTGCTTGTGAATGAAACTTACAGGTTTGAGATAATTAAATTCATTTTCTCTTCCCCATTAGGGACTGTGCTGAATTTTGTATGTTTTACAGCTCTTAAGAGTTGGAGGTGTTATTCTTTCTAATTATTTATTTCAAATTTAGCAGGAATAAAGAAACCATCACCTTTTAAGACTGAAGATTGTGACCAGTCAGAATAATGTCAAAGTGCTTACAGTGCAGGTAGTGATATGTGCATCTACTGCAGTGAAGGCACTTGTAGCATTATGGTGACAGCTGCCTCGGGAAGCCAAGGTGGGCTTGAAAGTGCAGGGCCTGCTGGTGTTGAGTGCTTTTTGTTCTAAGGTGCATCTAGTGCAGATAGTGAAGTAGATTAGCATCTACTGCCCTAAGTGCTCCTTCTGGCATAAGAAGTTATGTTATCATCCAATAATCCAAGCGAAGCAAGTATATAGGTGTTTTAATACTTTTTGTTTGCAGTCCTCTGTTAGTTTTGCATAGTTGCACTACAAGAAGAATGTAGTTGTGCAAATCTATGCAAAACTGATGGTGGCCTGCTATTTCCGTCAAGTGATTTTTTTCTTTTTTTCTTTCTTTTTTTTTTTTTTTTTTACTAATTTTGTGTACTTTTATTGTGTCAATGTAGAATCCGCCTGGTGTATGTGATATGACAGCTTCTGTAGCACTAAAGTGCTTATAGTGCAGGTAGTGTTTAGTTATCTACTGCATTATGAGCACTTAAAGTACTGCGAGCTGTAAAACTCCAGCTCCGGCCTGTCGCCCAGTCAAACTGTCCAGTTACTGAACACTGTTCTATGGTTAGTTTTGCAGGTTTGCATCCAGCTGTGTGATATTCTGCTGTGCAAATCCATGCAAAACTGACTGTGGTAGTGAAAAGTCTGTAGAAAAGTAAGGGAAAATCAAACCCCTTTCTACACAGGTTGGGATCGGTTGCAATGCTGTGTTTCTGTATGGTATTGCACTTGTCCCGGCCTGTTGAGTTTGGTGGGGATTGTGACCAGAAGATTTTGAAAATTAAATATTACTGAAGATTCGACTTCCACTTTTAAATGTTCCAGAAATATAAAGTATTAAAAAAAATTGTTATTTTACTTACTTTGTCAGTGTGAAGTTCATATATATAACTTTTTGTTCTTTAAAATGAAGTTTTGTCATAATTTTGTGCTAAAACATTCCACCTCTGAAGTTGCTTGTCAGATTTGACTATAAGTTTTTACTATATTCTTTGTCTAATTAGACTTATTAAGTATTCAATTATGATTGTAAAGAAAATTTAATACTGATAATTTGTAGATTAGGATATTTTTGCTTTTTTGGAGCTGGTATTCACAATGTCTTAAAGTTAGTAAACTGTTACTTGTACATGGTTTGTTTAAATTTGGTGAAAGTACGATGTTTAATGAAACAAAGAAAGTTCTGGGGTTTGGGGTGGTTTTTAAGCATGTTCACTTACATCTGGGAGGGGAAGTTGTCTTTTGTTTCCAGTAAATACTATTTTACGAGTAGTAGTGCTCTTAACGTGTAAAACTGTTGACTTGGTTATGTACTAGTTTGCTTAGTAATTTATGCTGTATAAACTGTTAGTGATCCTTAGACTGTCCTTAGCTTTCTGGAACTTAAAATACAGGAGTTAAAAAAAAAATAAGACACACTGGTGCTAAATGGAGTGACAAGTATATGTATGTGTACATGTTTCTAATGCCAAGAGTATAGCTGGGTGGGAGTCTGAAATTAGTTTTTCTGTAAGTCCTTCTCCCTTGATAAACCAGACTTTTGCAACAGTGATGGTTGATCTAGACTTCTGTGACTTTGTCACTGGAGTAGAACCTAAGCAATGGCAGTTACATGGCATTTTATTCAGTATTTCTACTTTGATGTGTTTTGTATCTAGCTTGTGTCTCACCTGTGTAGAAAAATGTGGGTTGACTTGAGTATAATCAGATTTTACAGGATCTGTTTTTAAATTGAATCCAAGCTGAATTTTGGAGGAAAGCTGTTATCTCAGTAATATGAAGTAAATTTTCTGTAACTTACCTATTATACTGTCTGGTAAATTTAGAGGAAACCTTAAAATCGATCACGTAAAGTATAACATGGAAAGTTTAATCATGGATCCTTGAATAGAAAGGTAAGAGTTTCATAGTTCTAGAGTTGATTGTTAAAAGGTAATTTTTTCAGAGAGAAAATATTAAGAATTGTGCAATGATTTATATAATGGAAATATAATTGTCTTTTAGTTTGGGTTCTTAAACCTTTTGAAGAAAATCTTAAAATCGTTTTGTTTTGATTATTTAATGGCATACTGTTTTGAACTAAATGTTTCAAAGTCTCATAACATTTTCATGGCTGCAGAAATGGGGTATGGTGGTGATTAGTTGGGGGGGGAGCAGTGATGTTTACATCTACCAAGCCATATAATTTCATTTTAAAGCTATTGGGGAGAAAAATACTAATGTTACTGTTTAAAGTAGAACAGTGATAGGAACCTCTTCCACAGGATTTCTTTATATGCTAAACTGTCAGATTTTAATAAAATCCTAAATGGTTAACTCTTTTTCCCTAGATGATGAACCTTTGTAGTACTTGTGTTCAGAACTCAATTGGACTTTAACTAGACTTCATGTCTAGTAAACAAGTTAATAGATGTGTATGTTTTCTTATGGGGTTGACAGTAGGGCTGAGGCTGTCAAGAGTTCACTAGGAATTGAATTTTGTTTCTGGTTTTAAAATGAGTGGCGAAGTTTACATTCTTGATTCTGTTAAGATTTTCTTCAACAAGACAACTTAGTTTCTGAGTAGCACTAAGAAAAAGTCATGCAAAAATAATTAGCCATTTTGAGATTAAAAATAACTTGAACGTGTTTGTTGTAGCTCCTAATTGCCTGCCTCTTCTCTAATAGACTTGGGGGGGGGGAAAGCTCTAACCATTTTTGTGTCCTAACCTTCAAAGTGTTTAAGACTTCGGGTGCTTTGCTCCTGGTTTAATAGCCTTAAGACTATTTTCAGGAAAAGAATCCTTTTTTTTTTTTGCATGTTCTGCATGTATGATTCTTAGTCTGAATTAAAAGGAAAGCACTTGCCAGCTCTAAAAATTATTTTTCAAAACTGCTTGCAAAGTAGTGATTTCACTAAAAACTTTTGAGATCTTCATTTTACAGGCAAACCTTCTAAGCAGAACAATCCAGACTTGGGTTTTCCCCTATAGTTTGAAGAGCCCTACAGAATGATTCCTGACAAAATGCAACCTGCAATTGCCTGGAGAACAATTCAGTGTTACATTCCAAGTTTATTATGTATTGAATGAAATACTGTTCTGTTAGTAATTGACAACTGTGGTGTAGTTGTCTATCATTAGAAAATTAGCCTTGTAGCTGAATAGTAAAGGTGAGGAGAGCACAAGTATACAAGGCCAGTATTTGGTGTTCACCTAAAAATAAGATTATCATGTCTACTTAAGTCTTTGCAAGTTATTCTCTGCCTTAGAGGTTGTTTAGCTTATTTAAAAGTCTGAATTAAATGTTGCTTTCTTTTGATAAGTTCAGTTCCTGGTGTAATAGTCCTCCTGAGTTTTAGAGGATAACTAAGATGGATATTTCCCACAATTTTTAAGACCATAGGAAAATTGTTAAGGCTTAGTTTTATTTTTCTAGTAATTAAAACAGGCACAGCATTCAGACAGGCCTACTTAAGTATTTGCAATATAGTCATGTTGTTTGAGTTGGTTTGGTGCATTTAATGTAAATAAATAAAATTACATACTTTAAGACTGTTAAGAAATTGTCCAGAATAAGCATATTGAAATAAAAATTTTAAGGTTATTCTTAGTTGTGGCAGTTTTTCTGGTGTTTTGTTGTTGTTAATTGTTTTTACTGTAAATGATCCAAACATCTTTGCTTATCAATTTGAGGTAGATGGGAAGTGGGGACAGATACTGAAGTGATCTATTACATGAATTATCTTCAGTATCTATGATATCAGCATTTACATCTTTATTTTTTTAAAGACTTCATTCATTTGAGAGAGAGGGTGAGAACATTATAGGGAAGAGCAAACTCTCCCCATAGAGCTGGGACCCCAATGCAGGACTCCAGGATCATGACCTGAACCAAAAGCAGTCTGTTAACCAACTGAGCCACCCAGGCACCCCATGTATCTTAATTTTACAGATGAAGTGAGATCAGGTGTTATTTACTTGAAAAGATATAAAACATAAATGTACTCTTGATTAAAATCCATGTCAATAATTAATCTATAAAAGTTACACTCTTATTTTGAATCTGACAAATGTTTAAATCACATTTGAATTTACTTGATTTGGAAATTTGGGTTCTTAGTGAATAGTAACTTAAAATGTGATAAAGCCTCCAAATATAAGTTTTTTGTTTCTGAATATAGGGACTTAAAATCCAGCCAGTTGAGATATTGTTAACTTAAGTCTTCATTTTGATCTTACTGGGATGTTGTCCATGTTAATAGTTTATTTTCTTTTGTTTTGGTTTTTTTTTTTTAACCTATTGCTATATTGAAGTTTAAGCTAAGAGGGGAAACCGAAGAGTCTCAAGTCCTAAACAACTGCTTTTAGTAAACGTCTAAATACTTGGTTATAGGGCTGAATGTTTTTCAATGGATTTGTACTGTATTTTAAACAAATTGATGTTTAGTTTGTACAATTAACAGTATTTTTAAAATAAGGTGAGAATCAAGATTTTTTAAGATACTTTGTGGCCTCTAAAGCACCTCTAAAAGCAACAATCCCAGCCCTGTGCAGTTTTGAGTACCTTGAAAAATAATTAAATGCCGATATAAATATGGGCTTAGTCATTAATAGAGCAAGTATTTATGGTGTAGAGGTAAAAAACAAACCTGAGGTTGATAGCAAGGGATGCCACCAAATGTTCAGTGAAGCATCTCCATTAATTGCATGCCTAAATTTAAGAATATGTATACTCAATGGAAAGTGAGCATGTATCTGTATATATTATAAATATACTTATTTATAAATATATATATACTATGAAGTTGCTATAGGTCGTGTTATGTTGACTTGGATTAGACTAAAAGACCTTGAAGGGTTCTTAAGTTCCACTGATAAACTTGAAAGGAATGATCCTCCTATACTTGGTAGAGGTGTAATCTGTGTGGGAGTACCAACAGATAGGGTAAGCTGGGACTTAAGAATGTTGTCAAGACTAGATGAGAATTGTCTCTATCCAGGCCGAGGATTTATGCTGCTTGAGCCACTAGGTACCTTAAAAATACAATTAAATTCCTCAAGGTCAGGAATGCAAAGGCCATGTTCAGGGACTACCACTGTTGTAATCTAGAGTGGGTTATACATTTACAAGATAAGGTTCTTAACCATAATTGTGCATTATGGTTACCCAAAGATTCTTTTCTAAAATACAAAGTGCTAGAATTTTAATTCAGGTGCATACATATGAATCCAGAAAGTGAGTGGGACTGCATGCTAGGAAGACAAGCATTTTGAGGAATTGGTTGATTTTGAACTATTTGTTTTAAGAATATAACTACTGCTCTAAATTGTCTAAAAAATGATGACCCTTATAAATACAGGACATCAAAGCAGTATCTTGGAATTTGTAGAGGCGGAATGCCAAATAGGGATAGAGAATACTTGTTCTATGTTTCATATACTTTGTTTTATGACTGTTTTGCTTGGCATTAACCTCTTAGCTGGTGCCAACCTTAAATTTGCTTCTGAATCCACAGGCTTTTCCTTTTTCCCAATTTTATATAGTAAATAGTAACCCATTGATAGGCCAACTGTGTAATTGTCTTTTCTGGACATGGATCTCCTTGGGGGTTGAAATTTGTGGTCACGCTGGTGTCTAGGTCATTCTGGACAAATGATTTTCTAGTCCTCCAAAGAATTGTCATATTTGCACCATCTCGTTCTTTGATAACTAAATTTCTAATTTTAAATAGAAAGGATGTAGTTTCTGCCACGTTATGAATATTTCTGAACTGATTCTGCCCTTATTTGTACTGTTAATAGTATAGACCACTCATTTAAAAATCTGGAATGTAAGTAGCCCCTCCGCTCACTCATTAATCCTCTGTACAAGATTTAACTGCTCAGCCTCCACTCAGCTCCGCTGGCTGACTTTTCTTCATGGACTTTGCACTTGCTCTTCCCTTAGCTTGGAAAAACTATCCCCTCAGCTATGTGATTTAATCCTGTTTCTAATCTGCACAAGTACCAGATCAAACTAGTTCTCTTAAGTACATATTCTATTTTCCTTCTCTAGGTCACTCTTTCCAATAAGGGACTAGTGGTTTCACTTGGGATCTTGTTAGAAATGCAGAATCTGAGGTCCTTCTCCAAACCTAAATTATCATCTTCTTAAAATTGCCCCTACTCCCTTCTAGGATGTTCTGTGAAGGTAGGGATTTGAAAGTAGTTCATTGATGCATATTCAACACCTGAAACAGTACTCAGCACATAAAAGGTACTTAATAAGTTTTGCATAAACAAGTGGAAGTGCCCGCAGGTGAATAGGACTGCTCAAATGAGACTGACTCTGTGGAAGTTAACAGAAAACCAAACACTTTTAGTACATATTGAACTTAAGTGTAATCATTGTAAAGTACATTAGTGAGAATAAAATAACTCACAGAAGGGATTCAAGTAGTGTTGGTGAATGGGAGACAGAACTAAATAATTGACAGTAGCTAGTAATCATCCAGCAGGAATGAAGATAGAAATGACTGAAGCTTCAGAAAAATAGAAAACCTTCCCTTCTGTGTTCCATTTATGTGGCAGTGTTTTGGTGATGTTGGAAGTAAATGTTGAACTTCAATCTCACAAAATGAGCAACTGACATTCAGACTACTCAGGGTAAAGGCGTGCACTTCCCAAACTGCTACTGAGGAAGGTAAGCTTGATGTGAAGCTGTGTTGAGCTGCAGGTTCTTAACATTTTGTTGCCTGAATGAAGTAGGGCTGTGTCTTGTATTTTCTTTTATCACTGTTCTCTGTTCAACTCCCCTCCCCTCCCCACCACTTTTTAGCATTCTTAAAATGTCACAGTGTGTACCAAAATACCATATGGTGTTCTAACTTTAAGTTTCACCACTAGCACAAGGTGTCAGGAATGCAAAGAAGGGTTACACTGGTATACTGGGCTTTGATGAAATTTCGAAATTATCTTTGACGGCCTGGGACAAATCAGTAAAGCCAATATGCCTCAGGAATATTCATGGTGTAAGGAAAGGCTCATAGTAAAGAAGTTGAAGAAGGAAAACTGGGTACCTTCTCAGGTTGATTTTAGGGAACAACATATAGAAATTGCTATGACAATTTTTATTTTCCCTAAACTACACACGAATAGTTCATGTAGTCTGGGCCCCAGGAATGTGCAGGCTTCCAATTTGAAGACTTGGAAGTCACCACGTGGTACTGGCAGACTGGTTGAGAAATTTAAGGAACTACTTAAAGAGTCTTAGAGAAGTGTTTAAGAGGGAAACTTCCTGGTTCAAGTACCAGCTTCCTCCATTAGTAACTTAGGCAAATTTGTCTTAAGGCTTTCCCACCTCCGTCAGAGATAAAATAGCTGTCACAGGAGTATGGGTTTACATCCAGCTGAAAGCAAATCTGCATTTGCCCCAACTTCCAAATGGTTTTAAGCTTGGCTTGGACAAATTTGGGTGTCAGACCCACTTGAAATGTAAGAGGTAAAATCATGTTCAGGCCTGGTCCTTTTATGACATTATTGGCAGTGGCTGACAGCTTTACCTCCCAGAAGCATGCAGGATACCTATCGGGGTGGTTGGTGGATTAGGGAAAAAAGATGGTAAGCACAACAAGGGTGGACAGATAGGTCCTGGCTGCTGCCCAACAGCATGATTTTAGTGAAGGGCGAGATGGGAGAAGGAAAGCAGAGAATTTTCAGGTAAGCTGACAATTTGAGCACACGTTGAAGAGGCAGACATTCATTACCAGGCCCAAGATTCCTTTCATCTGTGTGTGGCATGGCTGAGCTGCTTCTAGGTCTCATTTATTATTTATTTTTAAAGATTTTATTTACTTGACAGGAGAGAGATCCCAAGTAGGCAGAGAGGCAGTCCAAGAGACAGAGCGAGAGAAAGGAGTGGGGAGAGGTTCCCTGCTGAGCAGAGAGCCCAATGTGGGCGGGGCTCGATCCCAGGACCCTGAGATCATGACCTGAGCTGAAGGCAAAGGCTTTAACCCACTGAGCCACCCAGGCACCCCTAGGTCTCTTTTTAAATGTCACCCGAAGAGCCTTCATTACCCTACTTGGGTCTCCTCTATCACTTGTTCCATTCAAGGCACAACACAAATTTGTTTTCTTATTCTTTAAGTCCAGGGTCTCTGCAAAGGTCTCATTAGCTTAAAATTAAGATATTAGCAGGGAGGTATTTCTGGAGGCTGTAGGAGAGGATCTATTGCCTTCATCGTCGAGAGCCTGCTTCGCATTCCTCGGTCCGTAGACCCTTTCTGCATCTCAGATCCAGCAGCCACAGGCTGAGTCTGCATGTCACATTATTCTGACCTCTGTCATCAAGTCTCTGACCTCCTGAGGCCTCCCTCTTCCACTTTTAAGGACTCTGGTGACTTAAGGACATTGATTGCCTCACCCTCCCAGCTGCTCCAAAATAATCTTATTCTAAGGTTAGCTGATTAGCAGCTTTAACTCCCCTTTACCACGTAAACAGTTTCGGCAAGTTCCAGGCATCAGGGCAGGGGTGTTCTGGGGGGCCATTTTGCCTATTATGTGTCCCCTCCACATGAAATTATGTCACTTTTGGACATTGTTAGAGTCCCAGGCCTGCGTAACTAAGATTTTACTCAGACTGAGCTTTAAGTAAAATTAATGACTCAACGAAAATACTTTTTTAAGAATTCAGTGAGAAAATAGAATTTTCCTCTATGGTATTTAAATGTTCCTATTTTATAGAGGTTCAATGAGAAAATGATTATTCATAAATTCAATAACTACATCATTGTCATTCTCATCTGAATAACATTTTGTCAAATGAAAAGAGCTCATAGTATATTTCTCACAAACCTGTTCTAGAAAAAAATAATGAACTGTATCAGTCTACTAACATTTAAAGAAGGACCTCCAGAATGGAGAAGCCATGAAATCAATATTTGTTAGCCAGTAAAACGTGAATATTAAAAAACTCCTTTAAGAATTGAAGGTATAGGATATAAAGCAAAATTAGCAAAAACTGGGAAATCAGCCATTGCAGACGGGTAGAAGGTAAATAAGTAAATACTTTGTTAGAGTACAGAAAAGTTGATATTTTCATTTCAAAGCATCTACTAACAGAATAAAACACTAAACTTTGAAATTACTAGAAAAAGTGCTAAGAAAACAACCCACAAAGCAAAAGACAAGAAAAAAGGAGACAAAAGCAAGAGGATTTTAACGGAAATTCACAAAATATTTTTAAGTAGTTTGTGTTTCGGTTCAGTCATACTTAAGTTTTATAACCTGCAAGCTTTACTTGTAGCCATTGGAAATGGGGCAGGTCGTGTTTGGCCATGTTCAAAGGTAAGTCGTGGCCCTTTAGTGCTCTCTGGCCCAGTGATAACATCTATTATACATGTGCTCTTTGAAAACAACAAGCAGATTCTATTTTGTATTCCCCAGAATGAATGAAAATAGGCATTCTGTAATATCTGTTGAAAGAACTGAAGATCACTTCCAAATATTTTACAATTAGGGTATTTTCTGATTTCACCGTGGTAGATTTCCAAACCACTTGAACATCTAATGTCAAATTTTGTCCAAAATCTGAAGATTATGCTTACTTTGGTGTAAAGGGTAGAAAAAGTCTTCATGGCAGCAGGGAGGTCACTGTATGTAAAGGAAAAGTTACTTGTGCGCATCTACATGTGGTGTGTAAGCTAACAGGTGGCTTGAAATGAGTGCAGTTGTGAGCTGGTGGCTTCTGGGAGCTTTTCTAGTGGGTCATAATGTGATGGGGTTCAGAGCAGATTTCAAAGCAGAAGTAACTCACAACCAGTTTTCCTGCTTTGTCACTGAGGAAATGGGAAATGGGTCCACGATGCCAGGACCACTCTTTTTTTACTTTCAGCTACTGCTGTTCTCCACCAGACCACTGTAGTCCTTGGGAAGTAAGCTGCTTTAAGAACCAACAGGTATTTGTGAAAGTATATATTTATAACCCTATCCTGAAGGCTATGTGTCTTCAGGAAGAATGTCAGTGATTCTGAGATAAATCTCACCTGTGTAAAGTAGAATTAGTAAAATGAAGAGGTAACTGATAATAAAAGGCTGAGAAAGTAAGTGCTACCTGAGCTCAGAGGGACAGTGACTGATACAGTGTGTGCATTTGGCGCACATTTTTTTTTTTAAATATATTTTATTTATTTGACAGAGAGATCATGAGTAGGCAGAGAGGCAGGCAGAGAGAGAGGGGGAAGCAGGCTCCCCACCAGGCAGAGAGCCCGATGCGGGGCTCGATCCCAGGACCCCGAGATCATGACCCGAGCCGAAGGCAGAGGCTTTAACCCACTGAGCCATCCAGGTGCCCCTTGGCGCACATTTTAGCACATTGGTAATTAGAAGGGTAGATCTAATTTAGCGGACATAAGTATGGTAATCAAGTGTTTTACTGATTTGGTCATGAGATGTTGCTCCCTGTTTAATATGAAGAGTCTAACATTTTACAGATTTCTCCAGCCAAAGATAGAATGTGCAGTTTGGTACCAAGTGAAACCATTTAATCATGATTGATACTGCTGTCAGAATAAATTTCTGATTTTCTTGCTTATACAGAATTTGAGACCTCTCACCACTGTAGAAGTGCTTTGCCGTCTTAAAATGATGATGGAATATTAAAATATCAAAGACCCAAAACATTCTATTCATTTTAAAGACTCATCCAGCCCTGCTGTTAATTTAAAGCCTTCTGTAATATTTTAATCTTAGGTCTATCTCCAAAAGGATGCCGTCCAAAAGTAATTTTCATTTTTTGTATAAGGTTCTTGGTTTGTATTCATTTGATCTATTGAAAAGAAATTAAGGGACAGCAATGTATTTATACAGTCATGTAATTCAACTTTAAATTTGGCGTTACTTACACATTTCCAGTTCGGGATGATGACAGATCTGAAGTAAGCACTATTGAACCTTATAAATAGCAAGAAAACATTAAAGTCATAGTTTGATAATTTAGTGAGGTTACATTGCAGAAATTAAATACGCATGTTCTATAATGCCGTTATTTTAAGTAGCAGAGAATGACTTAGTCTTGACCTTTGCCCACTTTTTAAAAATACAATACAAAAGACAGCATGTGCTTCCAAGACTCTGAAGAAAATTTTGAGATCAATGATTGATTTTTACACTTTACCCATGTTATATTAAGGGCTGTTGATGCTGTTTTGTCTTAAACTCATCAAATAATTCGGCCAAATTTGGGGAAATCAATTTCTACTAAATAGTTAACCATAAGGTATATTTGTGTTAGCAAACAAAATGCTTTCAAAATGCCCCACTTTTGAAACTGTTTGAGTTTTTCATGTTGACCCAGTAACTGTTTGCAAAAGTAAACCCAAGTGGAGTTAAGCAATTGCCTGGCAAATTTGATCACAGAGATGACCATAGAGGATAAAATAAATAAACTGATTTTTAGAAAATTTACTTGATGACAGCAGACCTTTAATCTCCTAGATCTTTAGTAGTTTTTGTTTCAGGAATAGTCCTGCATTATCTCCTCTTTCTTCTTCCCTCCCTCCCTTCTTCCTCCCTCCCATTCTTCTCTTCCTTTCTTTTTCTCTCCTCCTTTTTTCTCTCTCCTTCCCCTTGTCTTCCTTCCCTCCTTTTTTCCTCCCTCCCTCCCTTTTCATCTATTTATTATCAGTCATTAGTGATATGCACATGGTTAAGGGTTTTATCTAGTAATCATTAACCCATCCTTACAAAATCTTAAGTATTTGTGGAGCTATGAAGGCAAACAATACTTTTTTCGTTTCAGTTGGATATTTTACATTCATATGGAAAACTCAGAGGCAAAAGTATTATTTAATAAAATTTAATAATTTAATACAATAGTATGTTTTGAAACAGATGACAAAGACAAAAAATTATTTTCTACCAGATTCATTACCTTACTTCACCTGAATTAACTGCCTATTTGTTGAACTATCTCATATTTCCTAGCCATTTCAACTTCAAAATTCCTGAAGTTTGCATGATGTCTAATCTGTCTGGATACTGTCTTTATCTGAAATTAAATAAAGGTCTTTCAAAGATTTTGTTAATCTCATGAACCCATGCCCAAGTAACAGTGAGTTTAAAAGATTGCATAACGATGTCAAAGAAAAGCTTCTTGTATGTCAAGACTTGGGAGAGATCCCTGGAATGTGGATCGCTGGGGTTGAATGGAGCAAGGAGTACAGAAACACCATGGTTTTCACAGGGATTGGACACAGGGAGGAGATAAGAGAAATCCCAGTTGTATTGGGAATTTGACAGCCAGGCTTACCGCTTCACTCAGGTGACAGGCCTAAGAAAGTCTCACCGGGTTTCTTGCCACTCACTGTGGCATGACAGAGGGACAGATTGATTCCTGTGCATTTAAAAAGGCATGAGAGTGTCCAAGGGATCCTGCTCATCTGAATGAGTGTCTTGCTTGAAAAGGCCTTCGGTCATGAATAAGACAACCCAGCAGTGGCAGACAAGGCCTCATCTCCAGAAATCTGGGTGGAAAAAGCCTCCCCCAGCCTGAACTTGTAGCGGAAATTCGTTCTGGCTACATGTGTACATGGGATTAGAGACAGAAGATATTAAGAAGACATTATTGGAAAAGTTTGGTCTAGAATCATTTAATAGAGCAAGTGGATTAGAATAAAAGGAGGTGTCAGAGATAGGTGGGGTGAGATGGGAGTTGTGGCCGCCACAGACTCTAACCTCTGAACCCAGGATACAGTGAGAGGAGGGTGTAAGCCGTCCTTGCTGATGAGACAAAGTGGATACTGCTGGAAAAAACAAAAAACAAAACAAAAAAAACAGAAAGACCTGTATGCCTCCTTATTCTCTGAACCTTGCTTGCCTCCACATCAGGGGAATTACAGGCACTCCGCTCCTATTCATTTATTTAGTTTCTTTGCTGAAACTGTAGTAATTAACAAATCAGGTTCCCTGCTACCAAACCGCATGGGGCAGCGCCACCTGCCTCATTTCATGATGAGAAACTTGAAGAATTTTTCTAACTTCAAAATGTATGTGGAGTGGCTTGAGTAATTTTGGTAGGGACAATTTATTTAATCTTCATTCTTCAGAGAGGACTTGCAAATGGCCTTATGTCTAGTTAAAGATAGTAGTAGCCAACAATTTTCGAGTGTCGGGCACTGGGTATTTCTTTAATCCTAACAATTACACTATGAGATAACTGCTATCATTACTATTCTCATTTTACAGATGGGGAAACTGAGGCAGGAAGTTGTATAGCTTCCCATTCACAAAGCTGGTAAGTGGAGGAGCCAGCTCGGAAATCTAGGCAGTCTGATTCTTGAACCAGTTCTCTTAACTGCTGTACTGCCTTTCAGATGAGTTTATACATTATGACAATTATGCTAACAAAATTTAAGGAAATAGCAGCAAAATATTAACATTACCAATGCTTAACAGAAAAATTTAGGGCTGTTTTAACATCCTGAGTTTATATGTTTCCCAATTTTGTAGAATAACCACGTTTCTATTATAATTGGAAAAAAATAAATATAATTTCTATGAAAGCTATGCAAAGAATTGTATAAAGTACCCCCACCAGAAAGACTAAGAGAAATATATGCTTAAATGTCCATTGCAATGTTATCTGAGTGGTGAGATTTTTTTTCCAGTAATTTTTTTTATTTTCCTGCACTTTTATTTTTTGGTTTGGATTTTAAAGCCCTACTTTAAAAGAAAAAAGTAAAAAATCACATGTGAATTTTACGCTAAAAATTGATAATATTGATAAGTGATTTTCTGGAAAAAATATGTTACCAAAAATGATTCAAAAAGCAGAGATACTGTTACTAGATCAATAACCAAGCAATACTTTAAAATGTAAATAAATTCCCATCAAAAACTTTGAGCCTAGAGAATTTGGGGTATTGAGTTATTTTTAATTTCTGAGGATGAGCCAGTTCCAATGCTATTCCAAACTTTGAAAGAACAGAGGAAAAGTAAGAGGCTTCCCTAATGCATTTCTTCAAGTTAGCACTAAAATCTGAGACAAATACTAAATATAATAGAGGACAGTCTTATGACAGATGCAAATAACTACATAAATGCGAATAGCATTGTAACCAACTTAATAGTATATTAAAATAGTTGCTGTCACCACTATGACAGCTTTGCTTTGGTAGAATTTAATAAACTGAATGAAATAGAACACAGAAGTAACTGGCCTAACTATTGGAAAAGTGGAGGCAAAACTATTGTTATCAGCATTCAGAATGATTGTCTTCCATGGAAACCCAAAGAAAATCAGTAGAAAAATTAATAGGACTAATAAAGAGACATCAATGAGGTAATTTAACCTAAAATTAAAAAGCCAATAGTTTTCCTTAGGTACTAGCATATTCATGTTACAAAAAATTGTTAAAGGCTGCAAAATAGTATTAACAGTATAAAATATGTAGGAAAAAGTCTTTTGAGACCTGGAGAGTGAAAGGTAGAAAAATTTAAGCTTCACTGTGATTCATAAAGTTGTATAAACACTGCTAGCCAGGTTTCTGTATGAGAAAAACAGCAATATAGCATCTTCTCAAACTGCATTATTGAGCCAACACTACTGCAATAAAAACTCAGTGTTACTTTTGGACCTGGCAGAAATAATTCCAGTATCCATCTGGAAGAGCAAACAGGTGTGAAGATGGGAGGAAGGAGAACAACATGGGAAATACACAAGGCACTAAATGTTTTATGAAGTTGGACTAATAAAATGGGAAACACTGGCTATAATCAAGGTAAATCAGTGGAACAAAATAAATAGGCTTTCAATAGCCATTATATATATAATATTACATATATATATTATATATAAAATAATAAAAGTGAAATAGAGGTACTATTCTTAATATAAAAAGTAATCATAATAAAAGATCACAGAATTCTCTAAGAAATGAACAGGTGAGGGGGCCTGGGTGGCTCAGTGGGTTAAAGCCTCTGCCTTCAGCTCAGGTCATGATCTCAGGGTCCTGGGATCAAGCCCCACGTCTGGCTCTCTGCTCAGCAGGGAGCCTGCTTCCCCCTTTCTCTCTGCCTGCCTCTCTGCCTACTTGTGATCTCCACCACCACCCCCCCCCATTAAATAAATAAAATATTTTTTTAAAAAATGAACAGGTGAAAGATGAGCATTGATAATTCAGGGAAAATGGTAAACAAGTGGCAAATGAATATAGTGTGCTGGTTTGGAGAAATGGCAGAATCCATGTCAGGCATGAACAGTACTGGTGCTTATTTCTATGCTGCAATACCCAGGCATTTTATTTGGTGGTAAAGGCAATATTTTCAGAAAATTCTTAATATACATTGCTACATGTTGTATTTAATTTTGTGACAGAGACTGTTTATTTCATCCCCAAATCTGCTTTCCCACCCCCCATCTAAGAACAGGATCAGCAGTTTTAGCTGGCACATGGCTGCCAAGCTGGAGACTATTGGCTCCTATGCAGTAGGAGTGGCCAAGTGACAAAGTTCTAACCAACGATAAGTAAACACAGGTGATATGTGCAGCTTCTGGGTCACTTCCTTTAAAGCAAGGTGCTTATCTTCCTCTATCTCTTTTACCATGTTTGGGATGAAATATGGACCTGGTGCTGATGAGTCAGCTTTGACTGTGCAGAAAAGCAGAGTGGAACTGTAGGGTTGAGAGAGCAACAGAGTGACGGGAACCTGGTTTCTAGACAACCTTTTGAAGAGAAGTCTTCCACCTTAAGTGAGGTTGTGCTCATTTTCAAATCTGAGACAAAGGCCTATAAGCAAGTAGTTTATCTTAGAAATGACTCCCAGAGCAGGAATGAAGGGGAAGGGAGTGAAATGAAAGTTGGTCACTACTAAAATTGCCTAGTGTTCCATCCCATGAAACCTTCAGGATACCCTTACGAAATGCATTCCAAAACTGTCTGCCTTGAGAGGAAAAGGGGGACTCGTTTTTCTTATTGGTTGCCCTTGTAGATTGTCCTACTGAAATTGCTCCAGGATTTAACCACCATACTCTTCTAGATGATACATATATACAGGTATTGGCAAAAACAGACACATAGATTAGTGGAACAGAATAGAAAAGCCAGAGATGCCTGGCTGGCTCAGTGGGTTAAGTGTCTGCCTTCAGCTCAGGTCATTATCCCAGGGTCCTGGGATTGAATCCCACGTCGGGCTCCTTGCTCAGCAGGGAGCCTGCTTCTCCCTCTGCCTGCTACTCCCTCTGCTTGTGCTTGAGTGCGCTCGCTCACTCTCTCTCTGACAAATAAATAAAATCTTAAAAAAAAAAAATAGAAAAGCCAGAAATGGACCCCCAACTGTATGGTCAACTAATCATCTACAAAGCAGGAAAGACTATCCAATGGAAAAAAGACAGTCTCTGCAACAAATGGTGTTGGGAAAACTGGACTGTAAGGTGCAAATAAAACTGGCCTACTTTCTTACATCAAACACAAAAAAAGGTTCAAAATGGATGAAAGACCTAAATGTGAAACACACAGGACACCACTAGAGGAAAACACAGCAACCTCTTTAACCTCGGCCATAGCAACTTCTTATTAGATATGTCTTCTGAGGAAAGGGAAACAAAAGCAAAAATGAACTATTGAGACTTCCATCAAGATAAATAGCCTCTGCACGGTGAAGGAAACAGTCAACAAAATTAAAAGGCAACCTATGGAATGGAGAAGATATTTGCAAATGACATAGCTGATAAAGGGTTAATGTCCAAGATCTATAAAGAACTTGCCAAACAACACCCAAAAACCAAATAATCCTGGGGTACCTGGGTGGCTCAGTTAGTTAAGTGTCAGACTGACTCTTGGTTTCAGTTCTAATCACGATCCCAGGATCTTGGGATGGAGGACCGTGTCTGCCTTGGTGCAAAGTAAGCTTCAGATTCTCTCTCCCTCTCCATATCCTTCCCCCTCTGCTCCTGCCCCTGCTTGTTTGCACTCCCTCTCTCTTTCTAAAATGAATAAATCTTGGGGTGCCTAGGTGGCTCAGTCGTTAAGCGTCTGCCTTCGGCTCGGGTCATGATTCCAGGGTCCTGGGATCAAGCCCCGCATAGGGCTCCCTGCTCAGTGGGGAGCCTGCTTCTCCCACTACCATTCCCTCCGCTTGTGTTTCCTCTCTCACTGTTTCTGTCAAATAAATAAAATCTTTTTTAAAAAAAAAAGAATTTATTAAAATGAATAAATCTTTACAAAAACAAACAACAACAACAACAAAAAAAATCTAAGAGTCCAGTTAAGAAATGGGCAGAAGACATGAACAAACATTTCTCCAAACAAGACATATGGATGGTCAACAGACACAAGGAAAGATCCTCAACATCATTCATCACGAGGGAAATACAAATCAAAACTACAATGAGATATCTCAAACCTGTCAAAATGGCTAAAATTAACAACACAGGAAATGGCAGATATCGGCAAGGATGCAGTTAGTTAAAAACAGAACTTCAATCCAGCAATTGCACTACTAGGTATTTACCCAAAGAATACAAAAATATTGTTTTGAAGGGTTACATGCACCCTAATGCTTATAAAAGCATTATGAACAATAGTCAAATTATGGAAAGAGTGCAGATGAATGGATAAAGAAGGTGTGTACACACACACACACACACACACACACACACACACACACACACACTGGGGAATATTACTCAGCCATAACAAAGAATGAAATCTTGCTATTTGCAATGATATGAATGGAGCTAGAGAGTATTATACTAAGGAAAATAGGTCAGTCAGAGAGTGACAAATGCCATATGATTTCACTCATGTGGAACTTAAGAAACATAACAGGTGAACATATATGGGAAAAGGTCTGAGAGAATGAGAGACAAACCATAAAGCAGACTCTAACTATAGAGAACAAACTGAGGGTTTCGGAGGGGAGGTAGGTAGGAGGATGGGTTAAATGGGTGATGGTTATCAAGGAGGGCACTCGTGATGAACACTGGCTGTTGTATGTAAGCGATGAATGACTAAATCCTACATGTGAAACTATTACTACACTGTATGTTATCTGGAATTTACGTAAAAACTTGGAAGAAAAAGGCACATGTGTACTGATATACATTGCATTACCCTTGGTCAGAAAGTGAGAGATACATAGCACAGAGCCAAGAAGAGACATTGTCTGCATGCTCTCTGCTCATCAGTTTGTGTAGATCTCTCTGCCTCACAAGTGGCTGGAATATGAGGTGTCATCAAGGAGATTTAAAATGGTGCACAAGAGATGTCCAACAGCACACCCTTTGCACCACTTAGATCTCTTGCGTCCTGCATTAATCTCAATCCATTATAGAGTTCCTGTGAAATTATGACTGGCCGCAATCTCAGCACATGTAACATGATAGGATTACCAGAATAAGTTGCATTCCTATTATTGCAGCTAGTCCTGCCTCTGTGTTTGTAATAATTTCCTTCTTCCACCACTTTTTCTAGATTTCTTGATCTTGTCTCTCAGCTTGCTTTTCAGCTGACCTTCATCACTTGCTTGGTGGGATTATCCAGGCCTTCAACCCTAAAGAGTCTGACCCCTTAGTTAATCATATTTGGACTGTGGTGGCTATAATTGCCCATTCATCATGATCAAGAGGCATAAAAGCCACAAAGAAACACCTTAGTGCATTCCCTGGGTCCAGTATACATTCCACTCACCTCATTTTGTATCAGCAACTCTAGCTCATAGTGATCAGGATAAATTATATCCATCATTATAATAACATTTTTTTCCCAAACTTGTCCCATGCATTAAGAGACCAAAGTTAACCAGGGCTAGGAAGAGATATTCTTTTCTCATTCTGGTGCCCACCTGGCAGGCTTTTCTCTATTGTCCATCTCCTTTAACATATTAGATGTAATAGTTCCAGTGGGCAGTTTCATAATGGAATGCTTAGGGCAAGACCCTTCCCATGAATTGCTATCCCTAACACATCAGGGGTGAATTTCTGGTAAATTATACTGACAATCCTGCAGTGACTTTTCTGCCATTCAGTGAGCCATGCTGATACTTTTAACAAGGTCTGAATCTCAGTCTTTTTTGGGGGGAGGTGGGGCGGGGGTTATTCCTTAGGGTTTTATGTCAGCCATAGGGGTGGTAGCTGTTCCTTATACCTGCTATTCCTATATTCTTTGGGGTTCTCTTTACTTCTTACTAGCCAATTCCTCATTCTTCCAAACACCCATTTAGTTAGTGATTCTTGATCTTTTTTAGACTTTATTTTTAAAGTAAACTCTACACTCAACACAGGGTTTGAACTCACAACCTCGATATCAAGAGTCACATGCTCTACCAACTGAGCCAGCCAGGCACCCCAGTGCTTCTTGGAATTAAACTCTTGTTCAAATTACTGCATCCTTTCTCTCTCCTGATTGGACTCAGATTAATATGAGCTGGTACCATAGGAGATAATGAAAAGAATGAATCTCCTAGGGGTAGGGTTAGTGGCCATGGGGAGCAGTAGACCAATGTGTTCCTACTAGAGATCAGAACCAGAGCCTAACCGAGGAATTTACTTTATCCCCTAGAAAGGAAGTCTTCTCAATTCCTGCCAAATAGAATATCATAGTGATTGCTATATTTCCCATTCTTTATTTTCAGAATGGTAGTTTTGATTGCAGCTCTTGATCCTACTTCATCATTTGTTGTTTCAAATTTTTATTTAAATTCTAATTGGTTGATATATAGTGTAATATTGGTTCCAGGAGTAAAATTTAGTGATTAATCACTTACAGATAACCCCCAGTGCTCAATACAACAAGTGCCCTCCTTAATACCCATCACCTGTTTAGCCCATCCACCATCCAGCTCCCTCCATCAATCGTCTGTTCTCTATAGTTAACAGTCTCTTATGGTTTGCTTCCCTCTCTTTTTTCCTTCCTATATGTTCATCTGTTTTGTTTCCTAAATTACACATATGAGTGAAATTATATGTTATTTGTCTTTTTCTGACTATATCGCTTAGCATAATACTCTCTAGCTCCATCCATGTTATTTCAAATGGCAAGATTTCATTCTTTTTGATGACTGAATTTTATTCCATTGTGTACACACACACACACACACACACACACACACACACACATATATATATACACACACATACATACCCCACATCTTTTTTGTCTATTCATCAGGTGATGGACATTGGGGCTCTTTCCACAGTTCGGCTATTGTTGATAATGCTGCTATAAACATCAGGGTGCATGTGGCCTTTTGAATCTGTATTTTTGTACCTTTGGGTAAATACTTAGTTTGCAGTACTTCATTTTGTAGTGGGATGTATGCAAGTGCAAGTAATTTGTCTATTAGTAAATTGCTAGTCCTTGAGATCCAGATCAGGTGAACAGAAATAAACATTAGGAGATCCTAGATTTTGAAATGAGAACAATAACTAGATGAACTTTCAGCTACATTCCTTGGGGAGGCCTATACTTTCTGTATGGAAAGATTGGTGCATATGGATACTTGGGCACGAGAGGCCAAAGGCAAGACTTCTATTTTCTGATATTATTTGCCCATTTTCCTTTTAATGATAAAACTTCTTGAGTTTTTGGTGAGTACTTGCCCAACCAGAGACTATATTTTTCCAGTCTTCTTTGTAGATAAATAAAGGAAGGTTCTTGACTATGGGATGTAAAGGGAAGAGGTACATGTGACTTTCCAGTCTTGCCCTTGACATAATTAAATGTATGTTCCTCTCTCTCTCTCCCTTTCTTTTTTTCTTCTTTTTTTTTTTTTTGGCCTGGGTCTTGACTAAAGACACAGTCTGCTGAGATAGTTTTGAATATGTAGTCCAGGGGGGTCTCCTACTTTCCCTGTATTGCCTGCTCACTCTGGACTGATATTTGGAAAAAAATAAAATTATTTTTTTGTTTTGTTTTTGTGAACTAATGAATTATTTGTCTTTTTGTTATATCAACTTAGTCTGTTCCCTAACACAGTCTTCTCACATTACTTTCAAATTAAGTATGTTATTTTTCTTCTATATGACATGGAACTTCTACAGTATTCCCTTCCCTTGAGTCTACCCTCTCCCCAATTTTTTGCAGAGAAGACTTTGCAGAAATTTTTGGCTTCATCTCATTATTCTTTACTGTCACTGCCTTCAGGCAGAGTCCATAATATAAATTTAAAATTGTGTTCAGCATAAGTTCCCTTGAGTATGTAATTATAACACATTCCGGGGTGCACCTAAATAAGAAGAATCTGTTTCTCCAACCCAAGATGGCTTTTGGTGTCAATCACACAGTGAGATATAGACAGAGGCAATCACTGTAGTAACTAACTCTAAATGAGGCAGACCACAATAGAAAACATGATGCATTTTCATTGCTGATAATCTGGTGGGGGGGGGATTGTACTCAGAAAATATGGAGGGTCCTAAGCATGGAATGGGAGAATTCTAATTTTGTAGGTATGCCAAATAACATTTTTGCTCAAGGTACTTAGTGACTCATTTCTGTTTTGCACTGGACACAAGTGTTGGTTAATTAAACCTATTAGTATGTTCTATTATCAAATCACAAATACTAATCAAAATATAGATATTAATTTCAGTTGCTATATAATCCATAACAACTAAATATATAAACACATATGAAAGTCCTTTAATATACACAAATATACTAAAATATGTTTTTAAAATACATATTTATATATACAAAAACATACAATATAAGCCATATAAGTAAGTGATGATTGTTGGTGGATGGTCAACTATTTTACTAACTAAATTAAAATATACTTATTTCAAAACCTAAACTCTTATATGAAGCAAAGTTGCATGCATAAATAATTTTGTAATTTATGACTTCATAATTTATTTACTTCATAAATAGATTATTCTGATTGGATTTTAAGCACATCATAGCACTCAGAGAAATTCAGATCTAGAACTTTTATATAGGAGAATGTACTTTGTGAATCATTCAGTAAAATATTCAAGTAATCAAAAATAAATGCTTTCAATTTCTTAAATTGTTGACATTAACTTGATGTCTTTGAAAATATATGTTGGAAAAGTAAAGGAATGCAATTAGTTTTAGAACTGGAAGTCAAATAGAGGTAAAACGTTTAGAAAAAGTGCAGTATTGGGGTGTCTGGGTGGCTCAGTCGTTAAGCGTCTGCATTCGGCCCAGGTCAGATAGATCCCAGGGGCCTGGAATCCAGCCCCGCATCAGGCTCTCTGCTCTGCAGGAAGCCTGCTTCTCCTGCTACCATTCCCTCTGCTTGTGTTCCCTCTCTCGCTGTGTTTCTCTCTGTCAAATAAATAAAATCTTAAAAAATATATATATATATATATATATTTACCTAATCATTTTATTTCACTCCGTTCCATTTCTACTTAAATATGTTTAATTTTGTTTTTAAAGATTTTATTTTTTTGACAGAATGAGAGAGATGATAAGTAGGCAGAAAGGCAGGCAGAGAGAGAGGGGGAAGCAGGCTCCCCGCTGAGCAGAGAGACCGATGCGGGGCTCTATCCCAGGACCCTGAGATCATGACCTGAGCCGAAGGCAGAGGCTTTAACCCACCGAGCCACCCAGGTGCCCCTAAATATGTTTAATTTTTTTAAACCAGTATAATGGTTTTACCTGCCATAAATATTACACTCAACACATAATATTATTTTCTAACTATCTACTTAAGTAAAAAGTATTCTTAGGTTTGCTATCTAATGTCATCTCACATAACCCACATACCACACTTTGGTTAATAGTTGATGTAGCATTGCAGTATATAAAATTCTTCTCATTTTGGGGCCTACGTAAAATACAGAAGTCTCCTATGCTTAAAATTCTCGTTGTGGCAAAAGTGTGTCCACGCTCTGATCACATAGTATTAGTGGTAATACTAAGTATATCTCTTTTTCCATCTATTGAGCAAACCGATAAAACTTAGAAAACATTTTATACTGAAGTATGACTTGGAACACTATGAGCCATGTACCGTTATTAATAAGGTTAACTTCACTGTCTAAATAAGCTGCTCTGGCTTCACATTCATCATAGTTAAAGAGATAAAGGCCAATGGCAAGGGCTGACAATGAATCACATCTTTAAATTTCCTATGTTCTGTAGCAAATATGTTATTTAACAAAAACATTCTTTTTTTTTTTTAAAGATTTTATTTATTTGACAGAGAGCGAGATCACAAGTAGGCAGAGAGGCAGGCAGAGAGAGAGGGGCAAGCAGGCTCCCTGCTGAGCAGAGAGCCTGATGCGGGGCTCCATTCCAGGACCCCGAGATCATGACCTGAGCCGAAGGCAGAGGCTTTAACCCACTGAGCCACCCAGGCGCCCCAACAAAAACATTCTTTGTGTCCAACTTTTCGGGAATGCTTCAATTTGTTCAAGATAATTGAATAATATGCTTTACAATTATCTTTGTGGTAAGAAAGTAATTGTCAGCATAACACTGAACGGTATTTTGGGTTTGGGGGATTATGTTTTTGCATATCTGTAAATTGCCAATTTGTAAGCAAGAACTCTCAAAAATTCAAATTGTATTTATTGGGTAATTAAGCAATAAAAAGGTAGATTATTTTTACAAAATACAATTCACCCTTTTCAATTACTATGACATAGCTTACTATAGAACAGTGGATTCAGATTTGGAGACCAGGTATTTGTAAAAGGATTTTTCTATCATTCAATGTATATATGGTTGCTGACAAAAATGCTTGCTGGAATAAAGCTTCAGCCCCATACAAGCCTGCATCAAAATGTGTTTACAACAATATCCACTTACTAGCTCACTTTCCTGTAGGTCAGAAGTCCAGGTACAGTAGGTCTGGTTCTGCTCAAGCTAAAATCAGGGCATTAGCTAGCCATGTTCTCATGTGGAGTTCTGGTGCTTTTCTTAGCTCAGCCTTGTTCTTGACAGAATGCATCACTTTGCTGTTGTATGACTAAAATCCCCGTTTCCCTGCTTGCTATCAGTTGGGAACAGTTCTAAACTCCCAGAGGCTGTTCCTAGTTCCTGAGCATGAGGTCCTCCCCATCTCAGCAATCGAGAACTGCCCCTCCAATCTCTCCACTTGCGATTCTGTGAGCAGCCGTAGAAAATTCTCTACTTTTAAAGGGCTCATATAATTGGGTCAGGCCTTCCCAGATAATACCCCCATCTCAGGGTTAATGGTCTCATATGTCATAAGCTAATCACAAGATTAAAACACATTAAATCTGTGGTCTTGGGGATTATGCAGGCTGTGTACCCCAGAAACAAAATATTGGGGAACACCTTAGAATCCTGCCTACCACCGAGGCTTTTGTCACTTTCAGCTCGACACATTTCTTCGGCTTATATCCTCACACTCAAGACTTTTTCTTTCTTTCCCCAAAAGGAACTTAGAAAAAAAATTATCACTGAATTAGTCTACATGAAATAAAATATACATGAAAGATGTGTATTCCTGAGCTTTCAAACATGTCTCAAGGTGACACCAAACAAGCTTAGATGCTGTTCATCATTTTCAATGCAAATGTAGCTGCAGCCGAACCATCACTTTATGGTAAAGCACTTTTGTGCCACTATAGTAGCTGACAATGTGGTTTATACTCGTGAGGATGTTGTATTAATTCAACATGATTTCTTTGTAACTAATGTCAGACCCACTGTGTAAGCAAATAACAGGTTTATTTCACTGCTAATACTAATTTATTCATGATTTTTTCCCACAAAGGTGTTTTTTGGACTCTATGAGATTAGTATTATGCAAATAGTGAAAATTTTAAGTAATTATTGGTGATTTGGTTGTATCCACTCATCCCAAAATGCCTTAACTTCCCCTCCATGTCTGATTATTAACTGGATTCCTACAGTAACAAATTCTCAACAAAACCTTTGATTTATCAAAGTATAGATGAAAAGGTACTTAGGAAGAACACAAATAAATCTGATTTGGAGGTGCTCACTAAAACATTAAAGTTTATTACTAAATATCAAATGGCAATTTTCAAAGCAGGATAAAGACCAATAATAATAAAATTGGCAATGCATAGTATGGTGTCGTGGAAAGAATAATAAAGAGTAAGATACTGGATACACTACTTAATTAACTTATCCTAGTTTCAGGTTTTTCACTGTTAAGAGCAGGGTGATCCTCCAACCATATTGAATTGTGAGAATTGAATGATTTATCAAATCTATTGCTGGTAATAAATGTTCAGTAAACACTTCCTTTCTCTGAACATGAATAAGCTAATTTAATAAATCAGCTTATTTTAATAAACTTTAAAATGGGAAAAGTCACAATTTAGCTAGAGAACCCTCCACAGACTTAATTCAACTTGTAAAAGTTAGTAGATTCAGTTGCTATAACTAAAATAGAATAGCAGTAGCTTAAATAATACTTCAGTACTTTTAAGAATTTGAAACAAAGGATATTTAATAGTGGAATTAGTTAGATGATGGAATTGTTGAGAGATATCAAATGGATGATATGTCAACTCAGAGATGAGCAAAAGCAGATCATACCATCTGGTATGATCATACCAAAAGCAGATCATACCATACCAAAAGGAGATCATACCATCTCCCTATGCTAGGAGAACAAAGGAAGAATGAAATGCTGAAACCTAGGGAATGGGATTTTGAAGGAAACGCAGCGAGAGATGCCACAGAAGGCCCAGGAAGAAATACCCTGGTTTCTTCTTTCTAACAAAAGGCAGATCACTTGGGAACATGGGAAAAGCCTACAAAGTTTGAGAACAAGAAAGCAATGGGTGTATCTGAAGGCAAGCAGACCATTGTCTAGCATTTTAACTGGTGAAAGTAAGAGAAATGCAATTGACCGGCAACTCAGGTTTTAGGTAGTTCAAGAGAAGCCTGGATTCTGAAAATACTGTGATGATTAATTCTCTTAATTGTGTTTTCTCAGAACTTCAGAACCACTGCTAACAAAAAGAGAGCTGTTAAAGATAGAGACTTACTCCCTAAACCCACTGCCGGTAAGACTATGGTGGGGGCACAGCCAGTAGCTGCAAGCTTGACAGTCCAAGGAACAATACCCAGGAGGGTGGGCCTTGCTGTTCCTGGCCTCGGACATGGTGTAAGGCATGGGACCATTTGTTGTTTTACTATTGCTCTTCTTCCAAATGTGGGAGTTCTGCCTGTCTTCATTGATGCAAATTGGTATTTTGGGGTATGGAAGAATGCATTTTCCAAAGATGATCACAATATTTATCCCATCTTTCAAGCTTTTATTATGGTGTAATGCTGACTGTTCATTGAGATGTGTGTTGGGGGAGGGGTCTGTGTTTTCTCTCTCTGAATCTGGGAGAGCCTGTGACCCTGGAAAAAGTGACACTGTGGCTTCTGAGGCCACACATAAAAAGGATACAACTGCTGCCTGAACCACTTGCTACTCACCCTTGGGACCAAATCATCATGCTTTGAGGAAGCTAAGTACTTTTATGAGAATCTATGTGTCCATATCCTGGCTACCATCTCAGCTGAGAGTCCATATCAACCAAATGTTAGTAACTAAGTCTTCAGATGTTGCCAGCCATCAGTCTTCAAGCCTTTTCAGCTTGGAAAGGAGCAGAGATGACATGCCCCCATCCAGCCCCTTCCTAGATTGCAGGCTTACGAACAAAATAAATACAATTATTTTAAACCATGAAGTTTTAGAGTGCTTTGTGACCCAACAATAGATAACCAGAACATAGGGTGGTTAAACTTACAATTTATTCCAGTGTTGCCAGACATGACAAAGCACCTTGGACTGAGAAGAGTGTGCTTCTTTAGAGCTCCTGGACATACCGCTTTACACAGTAGCTGGATTTGATTTTGTGTTCTCTGCTTCTGGGGAAGTGTAAGTGCACTTTCAGTTGTAAGCAGGATAATTGTATTTACTATATGAGGCAGAGGAAATGTGGCAATTGTTTGTGCATGTCTAATATGACGTTATAACTATATCTTCCTGTCTCCATTTTGACAGAGGCACCAGTGATCAACATCAGATTACCTAAATGACCGTCTCCAACTTCATATTGATTTAGTCAACATGGAATGCCTATTATATGCCACTTGTTATTCTGGGTGCCGGGGAATGAAGCACTGAACAAAGCGGTTAAAATTTTCTGCCCACATGAAGCTTACATATGCAGAAGTAGAAAAGAACCATCTCTAGAAACCTGTTCCTTAAGAAATATAAAAAGGAGTCAGGGTGTAGTAAAGAGGAATTTGGTCAAGAGATTTTATTGGAGAGAGTTGTTGGCATGTGTGTTGATTAGGAGAGGCTAAGGTATGTCATGATAATGAATACGCATGGATGGTGCATATCCAGAGGTGGAGTGTGTGTGTGTAGGATGTCATGAATCTTGTCCATCGAGGGCCAGAAAATCTCAGCAGAGAAAGAATAAAGATGAACATACATAGGGCTAAGGGTGTGGAACAAAATGGTAGAAGATCATCTGGAAGACTCATCTGCCTGACTGGATCAAGGGCAGTGTAAGAGAGAGATAATGTGTTAAGGAATCTCTGAAGAGAGGAAAGAAGGGATCAGAGGACAGAAGGATGCACCCCTTGTTCCCTCTACCTCCCTCCTCCCTTCCCCATGGCATGCCTCCAGAGAGAGCAGATCCAAGCTTGGGAAAAGAATGTTCAATGCTAAATCAAGTTTAAGATTTGGTTTAATATTTTGTACCAAGTGTCTAATTTTTATATTGAAATTGTGTTTACTACTAATAGTAACTGAAGAACTTCTAATTTTTGTAAGTGACCACAAAAATTATGGACCTGTTCAAAAAGTCTCTCAAGGTAGGGGAAGATTACCTAAACTGAGTAAGTTTTGATGCCAAGGTAAGGGACAAAACTTAATTGCTACTGTGATCCAATCCTTTATGTCATGCTTGTTCAACATACTCAGTTAACACCTATGGGGTAAAGGTCATGTCTTTCCTAGATAGACAATGGATAGATCCCCACTTCTACTACTCTATTATTGGTAAAAGAATTCCATTTTCTTTTCTTTTCTTTTTTTTAAGATTTTATTTATTTATTTGACAGAGAGAGAGAGAGAGATCACAAGTAGGCAGAGAGGCAGGCAGAGGGAGAGGGGGAAGCAGGCTCCCCGCTGAGCAGAGAGCCCGATACAGGGCTCAATCCCAGGACCCTGAGATCATTACCTGAGCTGAAGGCAGAGGCTTTAACCCACTGAGCCACCTAGGCACCCCGAAAATTCCATTTTCTTATGGGGATTGAGTTAAATGGGGGATCATTCCACCTCTCTGTAATCATAAAAGTGAACACCTGTGCCAGCCTCAGTGAGAATGATGAGTAGCAGGAGAAGCATTTGATCCAATAATTTCATAACTTCAGGGTAAGGGCCGCAGCTCTCTGTCGGGATTACTAGTCTGTGGTTGGCCATTTTTTCCACAATGTGGAAAGAGAGAGAGAAAGTGAGAGCAAATGAGCACAAGCCTACTTCACTATATCATTTTTATCCCAGACCCAGCTATACCATGAAAAATCTCACTTATTAAAGCTTACATTTTTACTTAAGCTAGTTTGAGTTGTCTCTTGCAACATAGTTTTGACAAACACCTATACTATATTTGAAGAGGAAGCAATCGTCTGTAGTATGTCTGTATGTCTGTAGTATGTCTGTAAAACAATGCTTCTTAGTCTTTATGGGTCTCGGGTCCTTTGAAATCTAATGAAATCAAAGGACTTCCCATTTTTACACATTAGCACAATTAACTACAGTAGAATTTGATTTTTTTTTCCGTATGGACGGCAAAGCAACATTTATAAAGAAATACCTTCCTCACATTTTTTTCAAATATTGAAATGAATAAAAAATTATCAAATAAGGTAAAAAGTAAATTCAAGGAGAAGGATTCACTGCTTGGCTGGAAAGCAGACTTGACACAGTGGAATGGTTTTTGATTCATTCTTCCTTGGCAAGTTGGGAATACTTGCTGCTCTCTACCTAGGAGCATGCAGAAGACAACTTCAGTGTGGCTTGCTGTGCTTATAGGTGTCTCTAGATTTCTGTTTAGAGTGAAAATTTCAGAATTCATGATTTTCATCCATAGCCTGAAGAATTTTCAGCACTAGACCATCTACAAGGTTGTCTGCTTTCAGTATCTCTTTCCAGAATGGCAACTTGTACCTATCAGTAAGTATTCTTGTTTGTTTGTTTGTTTTTTGTTTTGTTTTGTTTTCCCCATCAGTATCTATAATGTCACATCAAGGCCTCCAGTCAAAGAATTTACCTTATTCTTATGACTGAAAATATCTGTCAAATGACCCAATTCATGAGTCAACCCTTTCCTGTCAAATTGAGCTGGAATTTGGGTTGGTTATATCCTCCTAATAGTAAAGCTTGTATAAAAGGTTCATTTAAGTATGTGAAGACTTGTCTTTTGGAAAATCAGCAATCATATATGACATTCCTTGTTATGACAAAACCTCTTGAAAGGTAGCAGTTCAAGGCACCATTTTAGTTGTCAACTGATCTCAAACATGCCAATGTAGAAAGCTATGATCTTGCAGCCTGGTGATGTTTGGCACTTTTTCACTCACCCACAAAATCAGATGAGTTCCAACTACAAATTCTTATCTCCATTTGGAGTAGCAGGAATTTTTTCTAAGTTGAATTTTCTTTGGCAAAATCATAATCTTGAAGATGATACCAAATTAGTAATTCTTTTTTTATACACATGAATGCCATGAACAAAAACCAGGAGCTGCCTGGTTTCATTCTATTGTAAGTTGAAGGAAAAATAACAATAGCTAACAATTAAATTTAAATTCATCCAAATAAATATTGGTGTTAGAACTTCTTTTGATTATGCTTAAGTATATACACACAAAATGACGACTAAATTCGGCTAAACCATTTTAACAACATTATCTAATAACCAGTCTTAAGAGGATGATGGTTTTAAACAGGTATTTTGAAAAACAAATGCAATATATATATATATATATATATATATATATATAAAACACACATACATATGTATATGTACATTTTTTTCTCTTAGCTTCTTGTCATTATTTTGCAGGCAAGTCAAGTTACTATTTTTCTATCTTCTTCTTATTTCTATTTCCTGGAACATCCTTCTCTCCCTCTTCTAGTTGTCCAAGTTATATTTATTCTTTAAAGCTCTCACAGTTCCATTCTCTTCAATGATAACTTTCTTGCTGCATCAAGACTTCTCTGAACCCACTGGCATTCCTTACAAGGCTTAACACCAACTCTTACTCTGTAATTTTCATTCCTATATTACATGTCAGTCTTTCCTACACAATTAGTGTATAGTTTCCTTTAGGGTAAAAATCACATCTCTACCACTTCTATATAACACTAAACAGAGTGGTTACCTATTCTACCTGCAACATTTACTTTAATACTTTAATGTTTTTCTGTTTGAAAGTATATTGATGGCAAATGTTATATGTTACAAAGCTTTCACACATGTTAGTTACCCATAAACTTCTAGTTATTTTTCTAAGAATAATTTTTAATGTAAAATTACACCACAAACAACACATTTTCAAGTGAGACAGTTTCAAATGTATGCATTTAAAAGATAATAAATCAGAATAAAACTTTGAGATGGTGTCTAGTTTTAAACATATTAAATGCATTCGAATATAGGCCTTCACCAAGAAACTGATAGTTCTAAGAAACTTTCTGAGGGAACATTTATTTATCATATAATTCAGGTCAGAATTAGAAAACCTAAAACATTAAATTGCTAAGAAGGTTGACTGACTCCACAAAGGCAAAGAGAAGATCGCACACTATTCTTAAAGTCACAGAAAATCCCTTTAAATATCAAAATTATTTAGCTTGCCCAAAGATATGTATGCCTCAAAATAAGGTGAGCATGAGTTTCCAAACAGTTTTCATGTTTCTCTCCTCAAATGACCTGTGAAACCAGGCTTCATCTTTTTGTGACATATCCTCCTCTAAAGCCATCACCACTACAAATACGCCATGTTTCATTTTGATGTTCTCCAAGCACAGTGACTAGGATATTCTTTTTTTCAGATGTCACCAAATTTCTAAGGTTCATTTTGCTAGTAGAAAATAAGATGAGTGTTTGGCAATTTGGCAATGTGTGGATGATACTGGAGATTTTTGGGGTTCTCTTTGGTACAAGCATCACAGGTGAGAGGCATGACCTACCCTCCTTCTTCGTAGAAGACCCCCCCAGAGTTGTGGTGACTCTTCTGCTGGGCTTGTGAAACACCCAAGAAAGACAAACTAGAAGGAATGAGATTCCATGGTTGGACCTATGCCCTATGATTGGGTATTTGAAGGTTTAAGTTTGCTAAATTGACTGTTTTTTGTTTTTTTTTAAAGATTTTATTTATTTATTTGACAGAGAGAGATCACAAGTAGGCAGAGAGGCAGGCAGAGGGAGAGGGGGAAGCAGGCTCCCCGCTGAGCAGAGAGCCTGATGTGGGGCTCGATCCCAGGACCCTGAGATCATAACCTGAGCCGAAGGCAGAGGCTTAACCCACTGAGCCACCCAGGCGCCACTAAATTGACTGTTTTGCCTCTGTTGTTTAGCCTCAGGCACAAGACATGGACCTCCTTATTCATCAGGCTGAGGTGGCCTGGAAAATTTTCCACCAAATCAGACAGGGACCTCTGGAAATCTCTGGTGGGAGCCAAGAGGGTACGTCAGGCCTCAGTGACTGTAGAGCAAGGCCATCTGGTAAGGAATGAAGCAACCACCGGCACTTGGGAAACTGAGAATAGCCATAACTTTCATTATCAACACTCCTGCATGCGAAAAGGCCATGCAGAGCCATAATTATACTATTCCATTGTTACAGATAACTTTAATCATAAAAATGTTCTCAAACTCAGAAGCATGTTTTTAAAAATACATATCATCTGCGGGGCACCTGGGTGGCTCGGAGGGTTAAGCCTCTGCCTTCAGCTCAGGTCATGATCTCAGGGTCCTGGGATCGAGCCCCGCATTGGGCTCTCTGCTCAGCGGGGAGCCTGCTTCCCCCCCACCCTCTGCCTGCCTCTCTGCCTACTTGTGATCTCTCTCTCTCTCTCTCTGTCAAATAAATAAATAAATAAAATCTTTAAAAAAAAAACATATAATCTGTATTTAAAAATACATATAATCTGCTTTATTTTGTTACAAGAAACATTCATTGTTATTTTCTGATTTCTGCCTATCAAAATTTTTGAATAGCATAATTATATGTGACTCATCAATGTTTATTTGAAATCTTTTAATCTGCATACAGTTTTCTATATACTTTCAGTATTTTTTCTTGAATGATTTCCATATTTTTTCCCATTAGAATTTACTGAAATGTGAATTTCAGTAGAAATCATACATATTGTCTATATATTATTTAAAACACTTTTTCCTTCATAGACTTGTGTTTCTCACGGATGTTTAGTTCTTGTTCTGTGAAGTTTGAGTGTGCTGGGTGTTGCCACTTTTGAACAGTTGGTGGCTCCAATGCTTTGCAACTGTCTTGTAAGTGTGGCACCGAAATGAGATTGCTCCCTTTTCACTGCTCAATGCAGAAAACAAAAGTGCGTTTGAGTAAATGTGGTGCATTTAATCAGAAACTGAAAGTTGTATCTGATATGAATTCAGACGAAAAGTTTTAATCCTAGCCTATGATTCAGATTATGTAATACAATGTGAATACATATTAGTATATTCACTATGTACACTATGTACACATATTAGTATATTCACTATATACACTATGTACACTTAAAGGTGTACATAGTGTACATAGTACACTATGTACATAGTACACTATGTACACTTCTACTAGAAATGTAATATAAGCTGTATATGCAATTACAAATTTTCTAGCATTGCTGGCTGCATTTTTAAAAAGACTAAAAAGAAATGGGTGAAATTAATATTAATAATATATTTTACTTAATCCCTTATATACAGAATGTTATCATTTCCGGGCGCCTGGGTGGCTCAGTCGTTAAGCGTCTGCCTTCAGCCCAGGTCAGATCCCAGGGGCCTGGGATCGAGCCCCACATCGGGCTCTCTGCTCTGCAGGAAGCCTGCTTCTCCCGCTACCATTCCCTCTGCTGTGTTCCCTCTCTCACTGTGTTTCTCTCTGTCAAATAAATAAAAAAAATAAAAAAAAAAAAAAAATCTTTAAGAATGTTATCATTTCAACATGTAATTAATACAAATATTACTAATGGGATATTTTGCATGCTTTTTTTTACCCTTCAACACCCATTGTCTATTTTATACTTAGAGGACATCTGAATTTGGACTGGCCATGTTTCAAGAGCTCAATAGCTGCATAGGGCTAGTGGCTATTGTACTGTTGAGTTCAGGTCTAACGTAACTAAGGGTAGCCCTTCTATTCAGATTCGAAGCGATCTATTAATATCAGGTAGAAATTAATTTTTGTAAATGAAAGTCTGTAAAGAAAATCTCATTTTTGCATTAATTTTGGTCCTAAAATTGGAGCTTCCTCCTACAGGAAACCATCCAGGAGACCTACTAGCTTACAATTTTGCTGAGATAGGAATGAAGCACATAGCTTAGCTAGCAGTATATGAGTGTGTGGTGCTGACACTTCTAGAGACTGCATTTCCACAGGATTTTTTGATTTCTTCAGAGTCATTGCTCCCTTGACCTTTTTGACAGGTTACAACGTTTCCCCCATGCCTTGCTGTGATCTGGTTCTCCCCTTCCATATTTCCAGAATTTAGCTTGCCACATTCTGCTACCTGGCATCTGCGAAGACCAATTCTGTGGTGTTTCCCTTTACAGGCAGCTGTTGTCTTTTGGCTTGTGAGGAGCATGGCCTCTTGAGCCAAACCCGCTCTTTGAGCTCTGGCTCTACCGCTAACTGATCAGGCAATCTCGGGCCAATTATACACTCCTTGTGCTTCAGTTGACACCGAAAAATCACAGAAAATTATAATACCTGCCTCATGAGTTCTGGTGATGATTGACAAGATATGTTAACACCAGACATCTAACACACAATAAACATCAACTTGCATATGTCTTAGCCCAATACTTTGATCCTATAAAACATATTGGTGCTCTCTTGGGAATCTGTACCATTTAACAACATAAAACAACTTGACACTAGACCTTTATTTATCTATTTTTTTTATTGTAGATCAAGGAATTTCATTGGAGGATGCCTCCTATTGACACAGGAAAGTCAATAAAATAAAGGTCTAGGTTAGTTATCCTCAGTCAGATCATCAGATAAGATCTTCTGAATATTTTACAAGGGAAGTGCCAAGCAAACACAGTGACTAAAGTTCATGGCCCTAGACAGCTTTTTGGAAAATATGGCTTCAAACAAAATACAAGATTTTCTCATTTCCCCCTGTGCTGTTTATTCTTTATTACATAGAATCGATTCTGTTGCTAAAGAAGGCAAAAATTCATCTTTTCAAAAGCAATTGTTCTATACATCCACACAGCATATCTACGGTGGAATTATGGTGTGCTGGGTATATGGTTGTTACACTGGTCTTACTTAGAGAAAATGAAGCATTTAAAAAGTTTGAGAACAGTAAATTGGTTCTGGGTCTTGGTGAATAAACTTGACTTGCTACTTAAACACACAGAAATGAAACATTCTTTTCAAGGTAGTCAAGAATGTTTATTACTTCCTCAACTGTAAATTGAAGTTTAAAAAAAAAATAGAACATCTGAAAAAAAAAGTCATCTCTACCATCTGCTATAGTCTAATCTGGGAATAATGAACTAGAGAGGAATGGGAAACAAAAGCCGGTAAATTGGAAACAATTCCAAAAACACCTACTAGAAAAATATTCGTGAAGTGGTTAGTACCTTGGATTTTTTAATTGATAAGTATTTACCATCTGTGGCCACAACTGTTAGATCTATTTCTGGACAGTAAGAATGTGGAGTAAGTCAGGAACTAGAGACACAAAAGGTATCATGTGGAATAACTTAAGAAGAAATTGTACAGTAAGAATATGCTGGATTTGTATTTTAATTCTCTATGCATTAAAATATTCATGAAAAGATTATATTCCCACATTCAATAAATACTTATTGTGTGCCTGATGTGTAGATCTTTTAACTAACTTTGTTTTCTTACTCTACATTTGGATCTCTTTTAGAGTTAACTACCATGTTCTTTGAAGGGACCATCTTTTGCATTGTAGCTCACAGAGGTCTCTATAGAATGGATGGGCCATGGGAAGTCACAGCTTGGATTAGGCTGAAGGTGGTAAGAATGATGAAGAGTAAATCCCAGAAAATTTCCGAATGGAGAATTGATGATACAATGATTGATTACATGCATGCATGTGGATGCTAAAAGAGAAAGGAATCTCAATGACATAATCCAATAAGATGATAGTGATTCAGTCTGAAATGTTGCGATGAAAGGTAGTGAAACTGGGGCCCTTGGATAAGATGGCTTTCTTTTTCTAAATGATGACAGATTATTATTTGGAGGAGTGGAAAGCTAATGGATTCAGTTCTTGTAGAGGTTTCTAGGGAAGTGAAACAGGCAGGCAGTTAAGGATGAACAGATATACTGTAAGCAGAAAACAGAGCCAAGACATTGTTTGATGGCAAACATTTTGTTAGGAGCCATAAATAGTTGGCTATAGAGCTCCCCGCAACAGAACCCTGTAGACTGCGAGGGCAGACAAATTCTGTGTGCACATCGAAAGTTTATTTGATCCATGTTTTCTGCTTCTAATTAAAATCTCATGGTAAGAAAAAAAAGTTTTGACTATAAATGTCTAGATCTTTTTCCTGTGCAGACACCGCTGCAATTTTTACTTTGAGTTTTGCAGAGGTGAAGAAGAGTGAAAATATTAAAGGGAGTTTTCTTTGATGAAATTTTAGGAAATTACAAGATACACTCTTTTATCGAAGGCATCAGTAGCTTTTTGAGAGTGGGAAACGTAGAATAAAGGAAGCCCTGTGGTGGGCCCTTCCAGGGCCCAAGCTGATTCTCATTATTTATCCTTCAGTGAAAATTAGCTAAAACCAACAAATAATCTCAGCTTTCCATATTTCTACTTCTATTTTACTTAATTTCTTTCAGAGACAGTGTGTGTATGTTGTTGTGTAAGTATGTGTGTTTCCCAGTCAAATTTCACTCTTACTCGATCCTCAGCTAGAGCAGCTCAAGTTTCCAAGGCATGTTACCAGGACTTAAAACAAAATACTCATTTTTAAACTTTCTGACCAATCTTCTAAACGAATCACCTTCCCCTGTGCTAGATGTTTTAAGGATACAAAAGTGAACTCTTCATTGATTCTGTACATAAGGACCCCACTCTAGAGGAAGTGGTAAATCTAGTTTCAGTAATAAATCCCAGTATCACCAATGATGAACTCATACGTGCCATACAAGAGGAGCACCTGAGGTGACCTGAGAATCCAGGCAGGCTCATCACTTCCAGACAAGGCAGATTGCTGTCATGATCAATAAGTATGATCTGGGACGTGTTGAGGGACTGGGAATACAGGTCCGGGAACCAAGAGCTTCGTTAAAGACACAACGGTGGGGAAAGGAAGTGATTCCATTTCGCTTGAATGAAGAAACAGAACAGAACAGTGGAAAACAACCCTGAAGAGGTAGGTTGGGGGTCAGCTCAAGAAGGTATGGAGGTTAGGTAATGGACAATGGTGTGTCGCTGAGGCATTGAATGAGCAGAGTGAATGTTAAGGCCATGGTTAAGAGCACAAGAGCTCAGACAGACCTGTGTTCTAGGTCTGTGTTCAGGCAGACCTGCTGCTCCCTGGCTTGGTCACCTCATCAAGTTACTTAACCTCTCTGAGCCTTGATTATTTGCATCTGGAATTGTAATTATACCTGTAGGCTATAAGGTGGATAAAATTAAAAATAAGAATAAACACCGAGCCCCTGCTGCTAATGGTAATGCTATTAACTCTAACAATAAGATAACCTTGGCTTTTGCATTATGTGAAATATTTTAATTCCTGAATTACGCCAGTCAGAGGCAAAAACCACTTACTGCCATTATTATTGCGGAGCTAGGCTTATTTTCTATTTTATTACTAAGATTGCCAGTTTTGTTTTGATCTATATATTTTTGGTGCTGCATTTATATAGTTGTAAAAGATGAAAGCTAAAAAACCATGTGTATATTTTTTTTTCAAATCTACATAGTGGGGATAAGTGTCTTAATTCATTTGAGCAATTAAAATTTTTTTCCAGCTTGAAATTGTTTTATAAAATTTTTCCAGAGGACTTCTTTAAACCCAGAAACATTTTTTTAAAAATATAGAATTTCACAGCAGGAAGAGACATAACAGACCATTTAGCTTAACCCCTCTTGAGAAACTGGAAGCTCTGGAAGCTCTTGCTGACTGTTTCAAGGTAACGGTCTTAAAGATGAAGGGGAGTTTTGATCAGATCTAGGGGCAGGTAATTATCTCTCCTCATTATCTGGCCTTGTTTTTTTTAATGCGACTAAAAGCGATTTTCTAAGAAACAACACAAAATACTGCAAAGAAATCCTTCTCAGCATTTTCTGGCCAAATAACAATAAAATAATATGGCAACTTTTTATTTTACTTAAAGCATTGTCCAAATTAGCATACGAACAGCACAAAAATATCAGTAACACATTCTTTGGTCCCTTTGGCCCTTTTAAAGTAGTTGAAATTCACTGCTTATCCTTGCACCATTGACTCTTCAGAGTGATTTGGGTTTGTCTGCACTCTGCCATCGCTCTGAGTCCCACAAACTGCTGGTGGGGAGGGGAGCGCTGAGGCCACCAGGACAGAAGCCAGGGGCGGGAAGCCACAGGGGACAAGGGCAGACAGGAGGGTCGAGGACATTTTGATTTTTTAATTTTTTATTTTTATTTTTATTTATTTATTTAATTTTTTAAAAAGGTTTTATTTATTCATTTTACAGAGAGGAGAGAGATCACAAGTAGACAGAGGGGCAGGCAGAGAGAGAGGGAGAAGCAGGCTCCCCGCTGAGCAGAGAGCCTGATGTGGGGCTCGATCCCAGGACCCTGAGATCATGACCTGAACCAAAGGCAGAGGCTTTAACCCAATGAGCCACCCAGGTGCCCCTTGAGGACAGTTTTAATAACGTGAAGGGCTGGGTGCCTGTGTGGCTCAGTTGATTAAGGATCTGACTCTTGGTAGCAGCTCAGTTCTAGATCTCAGGGTCCTGGGTTTAAGCCTTGAATTGGGCTCAAAGCTGGGCGTGGAGTCTACCTAAAAATTGATAATAATGGTGATGCTGAAGATGACGATATGAAGGGTCTGGTGTGCTTCTATTTAACTACTGCCTCAATACATATAGGCTCCTGAAATGGCAGTAATGCATATTAATTAATTTAGATATAGAGATTTACATTTCATAAAAATTTACTGAGTTGCAAAATGAGTAGTCATCAGCTCCCATTAAATATCTGAGCATCTCTTGTGATAAGAATGTTAGGCCAGTGCTAGCTTTCCTTTCGACAACTTTTCTTCCCACTAGCCTTTTAGTGTACTTCCTTTTCTTCCTCAAATGTTGGGGAATGTAGATTTCTTTTTTTAGGACAGTGTGGAATTTTATTTATATAAAATATTTATTTTCAGCTTACAACTGTAAATTAGAAAACACTTGATACTATAGAGAAGAAAGTAATAAACCAGAAATAAGTAGTTAGTATATTTTATCATCCCTTTCTTCTAGGCAGTCTTTGCTACAACTGCAGACATATTCTTCATACATTTTCAATCTTAACTTTTCCATCCAACATTCCTCGAGTTATTTGAAACTTTTAGAGTACAATTTTTATTGACTAGATGATATGCCATCATATTGATGAAGTGATAGATACATTGTTTTTTCTTTTTTAAAGATTTTATTTATTTATTTGACAGAGATCACAAGTAGGCAGAGAGAGAGAGGCAGAAGCAGGCTCCCTGCTGAGCAGAGAGGCCGACGTAGGGCTCGATCCCAAGACCCTGAGATCATGGCCTGAGCAGAAGGCAAAGGCTTAACCCACCCAGGCGCCCTGATACATTGTTTTCATTAGTGCTAGGAGTGAATGAGGATAACAGTGTGAGTCTGTGCTGCCCAAGTTCTTTGAATTTCAAGTTTCTCACGAGAAGATATTTGTACTTTATTTTAAAATTTCTAATTGATTAAATCACACTTTGGAGTATTCAGGACATTTGTTAAGCAATTACAGAATGAAAACAACTTGCTTCTTCCATCTTGTGCTTTGTGAAGCTATAGGAGCCTTTGTGCACTTAGAGCAGGGCATCCACAACTCTTTATGGTCCTTAGTTATTCCTGTGCATGCCTCTCCTTCCGAACTGTAAATGTTTTGAGGGTAAGGACTGGATGTGCTTCAGCATTTCATCCCTACCTTTATACCTGGACCAGAGCGTGGCATATAGGTGCTTTGATGTTTGAACGCATCAAGGAGATGATGCAGGGCACACTGAGTGTTAATAAAGGAGCCAGTGGGTTTGGTCCAAGTGAGGGGTTTAGGTAATGCTGTTTGGATTTTGAGGGAATGAACATTCCCTGCATCAGATGTGTGGACAGGGTGGTACCAGAGATCTGGTTTGATTGTTTCTCCAGTTTTTCTCTATGTAACATCCGAGAAGCGAGAATAAGGAACGGAGAATGCAGGGAATGTGTTTTGAATTCTGAAATTTGTAATGTAAACTTTTTTTTTTCCTCCTGAGAGAGGCGTAAGCTAATGAGTGAACGCCAAGGCAGGGTTTAAAAATATATGTTATTTTATGATTGTAGACGAAGCTTCTTGAAATGTTGTTTGTGGTTATTTACATTTATTTAGATTAAAAGAGCTAAAGCAGGCTGATAGAGCCAATGTATTAAAGGTATTTCTCTGCACAATGTTTATGTTTTCCTCCTTATAAAGAGTGACAGAGAGCATTCTATGTTCAGTTTCCATGGTTAGTATGCATGGACCAAGTAATCAGTATTTTGATATGCATAGTACATGTTATGCTCAATAGATACTTGTCAGAGTGAATGGAATGATTTACATTTGAAAGTGAATAATGAACACTGGTGTAGTTTCAGTTTTAAAATTATATTTTTATAAACATAGTTATTTTCCTAGATTCCTAACCAAGTTTTATGATATTAAGACTTAATTCAATGGCTATTAGACCAGTAGACAATGTGACTTAAATTGGTGGTTTCATTCTAGCGATCTACTCTCAAATTTATGAAGAGCAAATATCAGACGTGTTATCATTATTAAATTATCACTAGTCAGGCTTCATGATCGTACTTGAGTAGAATGAATAGGAATATAAGCATCCACTCCCATTAGTTTTTCTAATGAGGCAGGATATGTCTAAATCTCCTATAATAATTGGTTAGACTTGAGTTGTGACACCTAGCCTTGCAAGCGTTGATTCAGCACACATTTACTGAGTTCTCCCGAGTCCTGGGAACAGTGTGGAGCAGCTTAAAGTTTTCTTAGGGAAACAAAGTGTAACCACAGGATAGACTAAATAATGATACGTAATTGATCAGCAAGTAATCGTTGCCACAATAATATGCTATAGGAATCCAGATGTGGCAAATAATAGTTTGAGTGATGTGGCTGGAAAAGTTTTCCTAATGAATAAGAAACTTGAGCATTTATTTATTTCTTTGTTTGTTTATTATATTATTTTTAAATTAACATATAATGTACTATTTGTTTCAGGGGTACAGGTCTGTGAGTCATCAGTCTTACACAATTCACAGCACTCACCGTAACACATCCTCTCCCCAATATCTGTCACCCAGCCCCCCCATCCCTCTCCACCCGCCATCCACTCCAGCAACTCTCAGTTTGTTTCCTGAGAACAAGAGCCTCTTGTGATTTGTCTTCCTCCCTAGTCCCATCTTAGAAACTTGAGCTTTTAAAGAAAGAAAGAGGGCGCCTGGGTGGCTCAGTTGGTTAAGCAACTGCCTTTGGCTCAGGTCATGATCCTGGGGTTCCCGGATCAAATCCTGCATCAGGGTCTCGGCTCTGTGGGGAGTCTGCTTCTCCCTCTGACCCTCTCCCCTTTCATGTTCTCTCTCACTCTCTTTCTGTCTCTCTCAAATTAATAAGCAAAATCTTTAAAAAGTCATTAAAGAAAGAGCAGAGGAAAAAAGTGATTTTAGATTTTTAACTAATCTTTATAAGTAGAAATAAGCTATATTTGAAAAAAAAAACCTCTATTTGGTGGAGAGGATTGATGGATTTTTCTCCCTCTGGCAGAAACAGAGGCTTCATGTAGGAAGAAGAGTGGATTTAGAGCAAAGTAAATGGTATTCCCCTCGTCTAAATATCGAGCTTCCATAAATATTTTATGGGAATTACTCTGAACCCCAAACCAAGAGTCCATTTTTGGGTAAGGTCCAGAAATCTGTATTCTAATACTCCAAGTTAACATGATGCAGGTATTCACTGAACTATACTTGGGTACGTGCTAGAGTCTACTTTGCCACCAATTAGTAATTTTCCTGAATGGAGTACAGGTCTATCACAAACTGCCTGATGTGGGCCCAGGATGGAAGATGATTTAGATCAGGAAGAGGCTGTAGGTGATGAGTCCCCTCTGGGAGATAATGCAATCAATTGATAATTTAATGATTAAAGATTTGGCAGTTGGAATAAAAAAGACAAATGTGAGAGATAGATAGAGACACTGGCAAATCAAAGAATTTATATTATATAGAGGCATTGGGGAGAAAGAGGATACAAAACATTCTGGGTTAGCAAGATGATTTTTATTAATAAAAAGAACAGACTTTGGGGTCTTGAGTTTGTTAATTTAATAGGGAAATCGGTGGGTGAAGGAGAGTGTGGATTGGGGAGAAGACGATGAAGTCCTCGGTAAAAAGAAAACTTGAGATAATGGTAGAGGCCTCCTGCAGAGGCAGGAGATGAGAGGACAAGGCTGGTGAGCACTTAGCACATTGGCCAGAATCACTCCCATTGGTCTGAGAACCAGTAGATCCTCAGTACTCATTGTCCAGCCCTGCCTTAACCAGCTACCACAATTGACACAGACTCTGGGGCTTCGCACAGCAGATTTCTTTTCTTTTTTCTTTCTCTCACAGTATAACAGGCCAGAAGTCTACCATCAGCTGGCCTGGTTTCTTGTGGGGGCTCCCATGCCTCTCTCCTAGCTTTGGGTGCTGGTCCTTCCTTGGTACTTAGCTGTGTCACTCCAGTCCTGACCCCCTGCTCACATGGCCCTTTTCTCTGTCTCTATGACCTCTCTTCTCTTATAAGGACACTACTCACTGGGTACAGGGCTTACCTAAATTTAAGATAATTTCATCTCAAGAGCTTTAATTAATGACATCTGCAAAGACCCCATTTTCAAATCAAGTCACATTCTGAGGTTTGGAGGACCCTGTTCAAGGCAGTACATCCTGCTAGGAATATGCGGGAAAAGAAGAGGAAGTCCTAAGGGGGGAGGTATGGGGGATACTAACTTTTAGGAGATAGAAGAAAGGGGGAGAAATAGGCGAAAGAACAGAGATGTGCTGGAGAGCTGGGAGGAGGACAGTGCACTGTCAGGAAAGCCGAAGAAGTTCAAGTCTTCGGGTAGATGGAGTCTGCAATGTCACCTTTGGCAGCTATATGCATAAAATTGGCCGCTGTGTGTTGGACGAGGGTGATTTATGAACATCAGGAAAGCAGTTCCAAGATGATTTGAGAATATGGACAGAAAAAGGAGAGTGAGGAAAACTAGGATGATAGATAGATAGGAAACAGATCAGATGGAATATTCCCCCCCTACTCCCGAGACAGAGAGGATCAGAATGTCATACTCCTCCAGGAGAACATTGGCAATTATGTAAAGTGTCCCCAGACACATCCAGAGAGAGGACTGTTCTCTCGTTTCACAAAATCTGGATCAAGAGAATTCAAAAATGGTCAGAGCAAGGGATTTCTCCTCTGCCTCAGAGCATGAACTGCTTGTACCTTTTCATATGCAAATATAAAGAATCAGGCTGAATGCTAATTAAATTGCAAAGACATTTGTAAAGTAATATCACATCTAGGGATAGTTAATAAGGACTATACAAGGACCTTATTTATATATAGAAAAGATTAAACATATGATAAAAGGAATCTTTAGATGGAAGAATTAAAGATCAATTATGACAATGGTACACAGCCCTGAAAGCCTCTGGAAGAAATTCCTACTCGTTAATCAAAGATAATTATCAATTATGAGGCTTTATCATTAGTAGAGTGTCTACACTTTGCATCTTAAAAAGCTGATGATAATTAGTCTCTAGTTCTTGCTCTAAGTGCTCATTATGTTCAGAGAGGAGTGACTCTTTCCTTTTAAAAATGACTTTTAGCTCATGACCTTGGGCAACTTAGACTCTCCTGTCCCTCCACTGCCTTGAGATAATGCTCATTTTTCCATTACTCAATAAAAATTGATAGTTGCATAAATGCTAAATCATATGAAGAAACCATACTATTAATATAGAGAGGGCAAAAGATTTTAGCTCTGAATAGTTGTTGAATTCAGAGGAGCAAATTATTACCCTCACTACATCGAAGATGTAACTAATAGATTAGGAATTAATGATGGCTATTTTTCCAATGGAAAAGAATGATAACGTCTATTTATTGAGTGATTATATGAAGTAAGAATTGTACAGAACACTTAACCTATGTTATCTCAGCTAACCCTATCAATAACATTATAATCATTATACTTTCCCCCCATTTTACATAATAAGTAAAGCAAGTATCAGAGCGATACAATAACTTGTCCAAGATGACATAGATGATGAATAATCATTCTGGAGAATATTTTATTTGTAGTATTAAAAGTTATCTGAAGATGTTAATATTTAAGATATTATACTATCAGAAGTTGCAGGAAAACAATTATGAAAATAATTATTTAACTCTTGATTAAATAATTAATTTGGTGGTAACATTAAACTTTAAAGATATCCAGCTCACATTTTTATCAAAGAAAAGAAAATGAAAAGAAGTGAAACAGACATCAGAGCTTTATTTAAAGTCAAATGCTACATGATACAATCATCCATATATAATTTTAATTGGGAAGTTATAGTCTGGTCTTAAAGGTATTTGTTGCTACTATTCCATTGGATAGTGATATTTTCTTTCTTTATTTTTAAAGATTTTATTTTATTTATTGGACAGAGAGAGAGAGAGAGATCACAAGTAGGCAGAGAGGCAGGCACAGAGAGAGGGGGAAGCAGGCTCCCCGCTGAGCAGAGAGCCTGATGTGGGGCTCGATCCCAGGATCCTGAGATCATGACCCGAGCTGAAGGCAGAGGCCTTAACCCACTGAGCCACCCAGGCACCCTGGATAGTGATATTTTCTACTTAGAAAATTGTAAAAAAAAATCTACCAATTAAGTTGAAGTTAAAAGGTTGACTGCTGCTTAAAAAATAATAAAAGAATTCTGATCAAATTGATTCGGGACACATGAGAATGTCAAACTTATGGGGGGTAGATTCATTCGGTAAAGTTATAGAATGTGCATAGCTCGCAGTCACTGGGTGGAGGGGGGCGCAGGCGCCTTTAACTCACAAGGCTCATGGTCCAGCAGATAACTCTTAGGGACACTTAGTTCTCACATTAAACAACCAGCAATAAATGGGTATAAAGTTTGTTTGTTTTTTGGCAATTCCTGAAAATACTGTTTAAGTGTGGAATATTATGTATTCCATACAGGTAACAACTGAATTTATTTGTTCATGCAATTGCCTTTCCTTAAGGATTGTTTAATTAATGGTAGATGAATGCGGATTTCGCTGTATTTGGAAATCAAAAATAGTTTGGGTTATATTAATTGGTGCAAAAAAGACATTTGAAAATGAGAGAAATGTGTACTGTTTTATATTCATTATAATGTACTATAATTTGCACATGTACCATTTATCACAACTTCGAATGACATAGTTTTTATATTCTTACATACAAACTAGAAGAAAGTTATTTATTTTTATTTTTTTAATTTTTATTTTATTCTATTTTTTAAATTTATCTGACAGACAGAAACACAGCTAGAGAGGGAACATAAGCAGGGGGAGTCGGAGAGGGAGAAGCAGGTTTCCTGCCAGGTAGGGAGCCTGATGCAGGGGCTTGATCCCTGGGATCATGACCTGAGCCGAAGGCAGACCCTTAATGACTGAGCCATCCAAGTGCCCTAAGAGGAATTAAAGTTGTTTAAAGAAATTTAGTTTAATAAACTCCTTGAGTGTTCCTGGTAACACTCTTTTCTTAGTGTCTTCGCTAATTCTTTCTTGTTTAGAAGGTAGCTAATATTTTTTACTTCTCAGTAAATTCTTTGAAAAAAATAAAATGTCTTTCATTAGAAATTAAAATACAAAACCTGTAAAATTAAATACAGTTTAAAATACTTTTGAAATTTCTATACAGGAACAATTTGTTCTCATAATGCCTTTGGTGAAATAGTTGCGTTGTCTTGGGGCTCCTGGGTAGTTCATTCCTTAAGCATCTGCCTTTGGCTCAAGTCATGATCCTAGGGTCCTGGAATAAAGCCCCACATCAGGCTCCCTGCTAGGCGGGAAGCCTGCTTCTCCCTCTCCCACTCCTCCTGCTTGTGTTCTTTCTCTCACTGTCTCTCTCTCTATATCAAATAAATAAATAAAATATTTTTAAAAAGGCTTAAAAAATAGTTGTCTTTGCCTTAAAGCATAATTACTATGAGAAGATGACATAAATGCATTTAATGTATTTCAAAATCATGGACAAATGTGTACTGGTGATTAGAAGATGAGAATTTTCAAATTGGAAATATACATTAACAGTAGATACATATTTTTAGAAAGACTGCTGGAAAATGTGTTTCTGATTTCCATGTAAATTTCAACATGGTGTCTGGTTTTGAGTATCTTATGGAATGTACTTTGCTAGGGTTCTCTCTTGCAGGCTGCTTTTTCTCAACCATTGCTCTGAACCTGGGGAGACATCAGGGAAGGAGCCTTCAATTTCTTTCTTGTTGGTTGGCAGCTGAAATTCCTTAGTGACCTCCAATTTGGCTTCCTTTAGCCAGGCAGCGAGAGGAATAGAGACTGCATTTGGGAGAGGTAGAAGGTAGGGCAAGGCAAAAGTCAGGATTTTTTTGGCAATAGCTAAGTGGAAGCATATGTATTGAGGACATTCTTGTTCTAACCACCTCCTATTTATCCCATACTTTGAGATGACCAAACACATGACAATGGACAGATCAGATTCACAGCAGTTTACTAGTCACATATACTCATAGTCCAGGGGACTTTGGGTTGTACTTGGGAGCAGAGTGAACCAGCAGGGGCTGGGAGAGGCAAGCTTTGTAGAGACAGGAGGGTGAGGTGACCCTTCATTCCCCAGGAAGGATGAGGGGAGACAGATTAGGTTGAAGATAAGGGGAGCTGGAGCTGGTCTGACTAATACTGGAGTTAAGTAGGGAGAGAGTGTTTCCTGTTGGGTCGGGGGAGGGTCGGGAGGGGGAATCATATCTAGCAAGAGCAGAACCTCATAGCTAACCTCTTCCAACCCTATAAAGTTCAAAGATGTCCAGGCAGCACATGGAATTTTAGTCCTGACAATATAGTTCTCACGACTGACAGTTTAGTAGAGGAACAAAGGAGAAGCAAGTAGTAGCTCATCCAACTGCTGGAAGAGGTGCTTTTATGGGCCAGAATTAGAGCCACTGCAGGTCTCTGGACCCCTATAAAGATGAGGTCAAGTGGGTTGTACACAGGGACTAGCAGTTAGTACCAGGGTTCTTACTGCTGGTCTATGATAGGTTGATTCAATGAGCCAAAACCAGGTAACTTGTCAGAGGCAAGAGTGTAGTGGCTAGGGGAGTGCATGAGTTGGCATGTCCAGCTTACTTTTGGGCTCTTATCACATGTATGGCTTCTGGAGGGTTAGTTAATCTCTTTATACTTCTGTTTTCTCATTAGTAACAGAATAGTCACTGCCTCATGGGGTGTTGAAATGTTAAATGAGATAATACCTGTAAGCACCTAATAAATATTAGCTATTATAATGATTGGGTACATAAATTGCCCCAACTAGCTTCTGTGGGTGAGCTAACCAGTGGCCAGTTTTAGCCCAAAGCAGTAGTCAGGGTTGAGGGCAACGTGATATCAGTAAGATCACCTAAATCATACCCGAGCTTCTTCATTTCTCTTTACAAGGTCTTGAGTTGATACATTTTATTATTTTTCAAAGATTATATTTATTTGTGAGAGAGAGCACAGGGAGAGGGAGGGACAGAGGGAGAAGTAGACTTCTTGCTCAACAAGGAATCTGACCCAGGGCTCAATCTCCGGACCCTGGGACCATGATCTGAGTCAAATGCAGACACTTAATCTACTGAGCCACCTAAGCATCCCAAGTTGATACATTTTAAATGGTTACTTAGAACTACGGATCAGTAAAAACTAAGTAATAATAAGCCCTTTCAACCCGAGTACTCTGGTAGCGATAGGGAATAAAACGTAGAAATAAATATTTATTTTTTGGTAATTGGTGGGACATCTTATATGGACTAATTTCTCATTAGCCCCTACTCCATTTCTTTATAACTTCCCACCTAATTGTTTTGTTGAAATAAATTGCAAAAACAAAGAGGAGAATTTGCTTACATGTCTCTATAATCCCTATTATGCCTAGCACAATGGTTTGCTTTTTTACATTTAGTATGTGTTCAATCAATATTTGTTAGTTGATTAGTTTTTACTGAACCATCAATAATACTCAGTTGTGTTTGTGATTTTACCCTTGCGAGACAAATTGCTTTAGAAATTCCAAGTGAATGAATTGGACCAGGTAATCTCTAAGGATTCTTTTAATGCCAACACCCTATGCTGATCAAATCTATCAAGGAGAGATCTTGGTAAGGAAAAAGTTTTGGAAACACCTGGGGATTTACTAGCCTTATACTGACACAGAAGGAATTCTAGTAGAATAAAATTTCATGGATAAAAATTATATATAATTACTAGTAAAAAAAATCTGACAAATTAATAAACCACCTTTGGTGTTGCTGAATAGGTTGCCCAATAGGTTCTCTGGTATGGCAGGGAGCAGCTGAGAGTCTGAAGTTAATAGCATGTGTTCTGTATTCTGATGCCTGGGTTTGATTCCTGGCTGCACCCTTTAACAGCTATGTTGGCCTAGGACAAGCCACTTCACCTCTGCCTGTTTCCTCATCTGTAAAACAATAATAGTAATAACTACTTTATAGGGTTGTTCTAAAGATTAAATGAATGCATTAGTATCCAAAAAACCACTTAGAGTGCTGTCTGTCACCTAGGTGCTATACACATCATTCTTCTTGCTCTTCTCATAGATATATATTGCTGACTTCCAAGCAATCTCTCCATGCTCGGTGGCTAGAGAAGTTCATGGGGGAAGTTCTTCCCAGCTCCCCGTGGGATAAGTATATAAAACTTTGCTTGAAGTCCTTGAATTTAAAAAGAGCTGTTTCCGCACCCCCTCCCATTCTAACTTTTTAAAGAGCTTCTTAAAAAAAAAAAAATCAACAACCAAAAAACAACGTAGTATTCATGGAATTGATGTCAAAAGGCAAGTGAACACTATTTCACTGAAGAAGTATCTCAGTCATTTTCCTGGAATGGTTTTAAAGCAAGCAATCTACAGCTGAAAGTGCTGCCTTTGATATCAAACGGTCATTAAAAGTCCCATGACACTTAACTAAGACTTAAAATTATTCATCTCTATCTCTTGGCAAGGGTTCAAATTTGAGATCAAATTCCTTTTAAGTGGTTGAGGCATTTATAGTCCACCCTCCCTGATGCTTTTAAGCAGTTTTGTTTGACTGGAGGAGTGGTACCTTCAGGTACCTGTAGATGAGGACGTGCTAGTCACTCACAGACTGTTGAGTTAATCACGTTTAGAAAATGCACATGACCCATTGATTTATGGTTTCTAACGTATTCTTTTTGTAAATTGTAAACTGACAAAATTCCTTTGTCATTTTAAAATTGCTTAAAGTCGTCATTTTTCTATCTTCCTTTTTAGAAACTCCTCTGAGCACACTTATCGTAGAAGTTCTTTGAGAAATGTTTTTAAAAAATTCCAGAGGTGATAAATCTCAGAAGGGCCCATATAGATACAAAGTACTGAAGTAAAATATGATGCTAGAGGTTGACAAGAGACTAAACCGGACTTTACTGTGATAATAAGAACCTGATAAAGTTTGAATGTAATTCTTAGATTTCTAAATTCTTTCTGGGAATCACAGTTAATGTTACACAAAAATGTTCCAAGGCAGTAACGTAGACCAATTTTTTAAAAAGTTAACTTCTCATGGACCGTCTTAAAACCTCATGAATGCTTTCAAGCTTCTGAGTTGGGATCGTCCCCTGTGAAGTTTTCGCCCTTGGACGGTGCCCAGATGCTATTTCGTGCCATTTCGATACAAATTCCCACGTACTGAAGACCTCGACTTCAGTCACACACTTCATCCTACTTCGAGTTGGTGTTTCTCATTCCTTATGTTCTCCGAGCCTCTGCAAACGCTCGCTCTTCTTTTCATCAGACCGCTGTTCCTCGGGAAGGTCTGGGAGAGCGCGGCCGGGCTTTCGTTTTACTTATTCGTTTCCTCGATCAAGGCAGCGCGGCTCCAAAGTCTGTCCCGCGTGGGGCCGCGTTGACAGCAGGAAGGCGGGAGCGGCCGCGAGCCGCGCGCCCGGGGCGTGGCGTGGGGGGCGGAGCCTGGGCGCGGGGCGGAACGTGGGGGGCGGGGCTTGCCGGCGGAGCGCGGCGGGCGGGCGCGTCCCAGGTTGGCTGCTGCTGGCTGAGCCCGCGGCTACGGCGGCGGTGGCCGGAGCCGGATGCTCGCGGGCTCCGTGCGGCTCCAGCCGTTTTCCTCCCCAGTGTAGCGCTAACTCGTCCCCGCCGGAGAGGGAGACCTCGCGGCGCTTTGCTCGAGAACTCTGGTGTCTCAGCCTCGGGGCTCCTCGGGAGAAAACCAAGTGCCCCCAGGTGAAGCCGGAGTCCCAGAACGGCCCCGGAACGCCTGCCGCCAGCTCGCACCTTCTGGGAACCGCGACCGCCGAGCGTTTTCCAGCGCCTGCAACGCAGGGCGCGCAGCGAGAGTGGGGTCCACTACGAGGATACCGATGATGGACGCACCGACCTGGCGCGCGGGCTGTTGCTGTCTCCTCCTTCTGGCTCTCGTCGGGTCTGCTCGGAGCGAGGGCACGCAGAGCTGCGAAGAAGTTCGGAAACTTTTCCAGTGGCGCCTGGTGGGAGGTGTCAAGGGGCTGCCGGATTCGCCGCGGGCAGGTGAGGCGCGTCGGGCAGGCGCAGAGCGCTGCGCCTGGGCGCGGGCCGGGTGCGTCCTGAGCGCCGACTCCGCGCTTCCCAGGCCCTGGGGCGGGGGGCTGTTGGTGGGCAGATGGCCTTTCAGGCGCTCCGGCTGGGCGAGGTGAACCCTGGGGAGGCCTCTGGGGCAGCTCGGTGTGCGGGGACTCCCTGACTCCGCCTGAGGCTAAGCTGGGCTCTGGGCATTTGCCTCCCGCGCTGGCTCTCTTAGTCTCTGCTGATGCGTTGGAAGAGGCCGGCAAAGCTGACAGCTGGGGACAGCGCGGCCTGACTGCGTTCCTGTTGCTAGTGGAAATTTCACCACTGCCCCGCCGGGGGGCCTCGGTTTGCTGCTTTCTCGTGTGGTGGACAGAGTTGGGTTGGTCCCTCCAAGTTTGATGCTAAAAATACAAACCTGTGTTCTTCTCCTTTGCTGGAGAATGGGGCACTGACAAGGGCAACCGGTCTCCTTTTTAATTCGGACTCGGACCTGAACACCCGCAGTGGCGTGACCCTTAGCCGCCTCTCTGCGCCCAGGCACCAAGCCCTCCTTGCGGGAACCTGAACTACCCAGTGTGTCTCTCACACCAATTGGGTAGTTTCAGCGCCTGAAAGGTGTGACGGCAACAGACGATCAAATCGAACGTATCGGGAAGCCACTCACTAAACATGGATGAGACATATGCCAGAAATTGAAGGGGAAAGAATACGGTGAGCGTAGCCGGTGTAGATTCTGCTTCTTGTAAGCGCCCTTTGCCTGCTCCTTTACCCCCTGCTTTCCACCCCTACCGCGCAAATTTCCTTCTGCTGGCGGGATTTCCAGTTTACCTTTGGTCTGGAAGAGTAGGTCTCAGTTGCCAAACGTAATAGCAGGTGTCTAAAGCTAAGATCTTCCTGGAGCAAATGCACCCTGACTATGAAGTCAACGCACAAGACTATGAGCTTATTGGTTGAATAAAGAATTTGTAGAGGATGCTTGGGTCTAAAATTTACAGCCTCTGCCTGACTTTTTGGGGGCGAAGAGACTTGCTCTTAGCACTATGGATCTGTAGCTATCTTGCTTAATTACTTCGCTGGTGGTGTACCCAGTTCTCCAGTCATCTTACAAGGAAAATCTGAGAATTTGGGAACACTGAATCCATTTTAGTTTACATGACCAGTCTTTAATATTTGAAATATTTATTTGAATGCCTATTCAGTACTAGATGCTTTTTCTATACTACTTGAAACAAAATAGTTGGTATTCTCAGCTTAGGGCAATTCTATCCTCAAACAATACTACCCCCTTATAAACCTATTGGTGTATATCAGTGCATTCTTTTTATTAAAAAAAGAGAAACTAAACCTGGTTTATCAGTAGCTACTACTACTAAAGTGGGAGTTGTGTTGGGGAGGGGGACAGGGTGAGGGCATTGAGCAGCATTATTAGATTTTACCCCAGAAATACCATAATTTTGGCTGCTATGTTCAGGAAACGTTGACAGCTCCCCAGTAAGGCCTTGAAATCCCCAGCCTTTCTCATAGCTCAGTATTTCTGGTACCTGCTGAATGTAGCACACCAATGCGGTGTTACATTTCTAGAACCTTGTGTGTATTTCGTCTCTTTTGAAGAGGAACTTTCTAGAGTATCAGTCACGGGTGTACCTTTTTACCGGGATGTAAGAGGAAACTGAAGCTCTGCCCTGTAGAGAAGGAAATGGTGTCGTTATTTGCATTTGATACATATGACCCCTAAAAAAGAGCCAGGATGGGAAGCGTCTTCTTTTCTATGACATTCTGGCTTGCTTCCCTGTTGCTAGTACCTTTCTTTATCTGTGGCTTAATGTGATGGGGGAATCATAGCAGTCCCTACAAAAGGGGCTCTGTGGGGTTGCACTTAGGGGCATCAGTGGAGCTGGTGAAAAGAAGGGCTAAATTATTTTGATATTTGCATTAAGAAAAAGTCACATGACAGTCTTAGTCTGAATTAGAATCCCCTTGATTAGAATCATTCTTGTCTCCATATTGTTAGTGATTGCTTTATTTGAATAATTAAATGAAATATTAAACTATTTCTTTTGACATTGATACTTCTCTTCTTCCCACTGTAACAATCTCATTCCCAAATTGAGTAAACTACACATATGATGACTTGCTTTGTAACTGTGTTGCTCTATTTTTGTATTTATATATGCTCTATGACATTTAGCTTGATTGAGTATAGCAGTTGGGTGTCTTATTTTCTAACATCATCCTCAATCTCAAGAGAGAACAATAGTTAATATAAGTGGTCATTTCCATGTAAGAATACACATATTGATATTCCTTGTAATAAATGTATTTATTTGGCACATAGGCTTTCACTGACTAAAGCTAATACATTTAGGGGGGCCCTGGGTGGCTCAGTTAAATGTTGGATTCTTGATTTTGGCTCAGGTCATGATCTCAGGGTCCTGTGGTTGAGGCTGCTTAATATCCTCTTTCTCCCTTTCCCTCTGTCCCTCTTATCCCTCAAAAAAAAAAAAAAAAAAAAAAAAAAAGCTAATGCATTTAAATCTGATACTTGTTTCCTTGAAAGGTGTGTGTATGTGTTTGTGCTTTCTTCATTTACTGTCTACAAGTGGTTAATTCCTGAGAGGTCTAGTCAGAATCCCATTTTTCTAATATAAGCAGGTAGAACAACTTTTTATACTTTCTTCCTACATTTGTGACATTTACATCTTTTGAACACTATGTTATTCAATTTGGAATTATTAAAATGGTGAGAACAGCCGTTCAAGTTGTTTCTCAGATTTTCCTCACCTTTGTTCTCTACCCTGCTCCAATTCTTTTAAGCCTATTGAGCTCCTAAGGATGTTGGATGAGAAATGTAAAAAAGGAGAGAAGGTGTAAATGTGATTAGAATTACAGATTTCCCTGCATTCTGATTTTATTTCCCAAGTAGTAGTCAAGGTGCCCTTTGCTCTTGTTTATTTTATTCAGAAAAAAAAAAGATAACCCACAAAACTTAGTGAAAGTATCTTTTAAAAGTCCTTTTATTTTTATTTTATTTATTGGGGAAGAGGGTTAATGCCTTCCCATTGAAATTCTCTTCACACATTCATTGTTCACACTTGCATTCTTTCCCTTTTTCAAGAAGGTAATTCAGAACGGAGAAGCTCAGAAAAAAAAATCCAAAACTATATTCCGGTAATTTATATACCAACTGGTTTTAAAAAAGTGGATTTTCATTGGTACAAGGAGTAGTTTGTGAAAAATAACTTTTTCTTGGTAGCTTTGGCCCATAAATGGGATAATAAAAATAAACTGGATGTGGCAAAATGAAATTCTAATTCTAAAGAACAATTTATTGCTGTGTAGTTTTAGTTTTTAAACTGCTTTCTTCATAATCCAGTTTTATAATTGTTTCAAGGACAGTGTTGATTCATTCTCACACCCAACAGAAACAATCTGCCTGGTAACCTTAGAATTTGGAAATACAGACACTGGGTTTCAGAACTTAATTCTGCCCCCTTGTAGTTTGGAACCTCAGTTAATTGGTTATTATCTTCGAACCTCTGTTTTGTCATCTATAAGATGGGAATATTAGTTCTTAAAGGGTTATTGCATAGGTAAAATGAAATAATGCGAGTGTGCAAAAGAGCACAAATCCAGGCACATAGGAAGTGCTCACAAAATATACTGTTGTCATTATGTTTTTTTAATTTAGTGTCTTAAGTTTTAACTAGACGGGGCCTGTAAGGGCCCCGTTTTAGATTTAGATCTCTATACATCAGAAAATGTTTTTATAATAAATAGGGTTTTTTTTTTTTTTTTTTTTTTGGTCACAAATGTTTGTTTTTAAAATTGGGAAATAAGTTTCTATTCAAAATGAATTTATTAGGTTGTAGTGAATCTTTTGTTTCTGTTCATGAGCTAATGGAAGCTCTAAGAAAGAAACCTATCTAAATGGTTTTTATTAGGATACACACACACATACATATATATCTTTTTTTTTCCCCCATGAAGTAAGGGAAACTAAGGAACAGCTGTGTTGTTGCTGGCTGCAGAGCCCATAGCTACTCCCTCTACTACCGCCATCTTGGCTCTGCTGTCTGGATTCAGGGAGGCAAAGTAGCGCCTATAGGATGTTTTAGGGATTTATATACTTAACTGGCTGGTGGCCATAGTCATTCATTGATCATAATCTCAAACTGGGACTCTTTGTTTCTGCTACTTGAAGAACATAGTTGTGGTGATCACATTTCCAAAGCCATAAAAGGGACCCATGGTCTGATGTTGGGACAGGTTATTGACATCAGGATTGCCGTGTGTTGAAGCCCATCCACCCAAACCCACCAGAAACAGCCCTATAATCAAATAAAGTAGGCTTCAGTTGCTTCCTGCAGCAAGGGCCATCACTCACCACAGGAACTCTAGGTGTCTTGGTGGAGGGCCACCGAGGAGGGGCTTTTTCGAAGAGTTGGGCTTGTGCTGGGTGGTATCAAGGACTGTTGAATGAAACAGGGCAGTTCTGGAATTGGGGGTCTTTACAACTTGCTTAGGGGGTAGGAGGGTTAAGGTGGGGATAGTTGCCATTAGGGAAGAAGCAGCAGCCCTCTTGTTGGTCATCAGAGGGGGCTATTGAGTCATTTTTGTGGTTGCAGAGTGTCCTGGTGGCCTTCCTGCCTCTTGAAGGTCCCTAGTGGCTTTGTCACATAGTTGCTTTCTGAGTCTGTACATGTTGCTGTGTTGACTTGTAAACATCGACAGTGACACACTATCAGGGCAGTGTGTGACTTTGTCCTCTGCAAAATTGAGTGTGTGCATTGATGGCGGTGAGAATCAGGTGTGTCATTTTTATCCAGGCCTTTAGTGAAGCTTACTGGTAGGACAGAGAGTATGATTTTCTACTTTAAGACCACGAAGTATGATTGCCCATCAGGGCCTGAATTTCACCAATCACACCCCAGTTCCTCAGACTCAGCTTACTAGCAAGTATAAATGCTATGTGTGTCTCCATCCTTCCTCCATCCCACAATTTAAGTTCCTTTTTGCCAAGTGTCCAACATCCTGTATTTGTATAATTGGCTTTAGGAAAGGGGCAATCTGGAGAACTTAAGAATAGCATTTTATAATTATTCTATCCAGTTTCCAGCTTGTCCAGGGCTTTCTGAAATATGATTTTTATCGCGCGCGTGCGTGTGTGTGTGTGTGTGTATGTGTGTGTAATTTACTTTCCAGGTCTGATAAGAAGATCTTTTAGTCTATGATATTTATTTGTCATTAACTGGTGTGATACCAACAGCAGTATTCCAACAAACAGAGGCCTCTCTTAAACAGAAATGATTTATAAATCAGTGGCCTCTTGGTATAACTGTTGAAGAAACCATAAATCTTAAAATGGGGTCCTGAGAGACTTCAGTGACATGCTTTGTTGGAATAGGATGTCTGTGTCTGTGGTGCCTTATCTGGTTGGGTACGTAACAATAGCTTTACTTTCACAGAGAACAGTCATTTTCCATATCTACCTTTCTTTTACAAAAGCCTGACCTTCATCCAGAAGAAAAGACAACACCAACTGTGTCCCCAGTTCTTCCTCTTTTCAGCTTTAGAAATTTCCAATTTCCCTAATGTTACCATTAAAATCACCCTAACGTGATTAGTCATTCTTCTGTGAGTCACAGTATATAGGACAACTTTTTATTTATTATTGTTATTTATTTTCTTTTCTTTTTTAAGTGTTCCGAGATTCATTGTTTATGTACCACACCTAGTGCTCCATGCAATACGCGTCCTCCTTAATACCCACCACCAGGCTCAGCCATCCCCCACCATCCCCCTCCCTTCTAAAACCCTCAATTGGTTTCTCAAAGTAGGACAATTTTTTAAAAATGTTATTATTGTGTTCTATTATTTTAAAAATTATTTTATTTTATTTTAATTTCAGTATAGTTAAGATATAATATATTAGTTTCAGGTGTACAATATAGTGATTCCACAATTCCAGATATTTTTACTCATTGCTCAACAAGATAAGTTTACTCTTAATCTCCTTCACCTATTTCATCCATCCCCTCACTCCCTCCTCTCTGATAACCCTCTCTTTGTTCTCTGTAATGAAGAGTTTGTTTTTTGGTTTGCCTCTCTATTTTCTTTCCCCTGTTTGTTTTATTTCTTAAATTCCACAGATGAGTGAAATCATATGGTGCTTGTCTTTCTGTGACTAGTGTATTTCACTTAGCGTCATATTCTTTAGATCCATTCATGTTGTTGCAAGTGGCAAGATTTTGTTCCTTTTTTTGGCTGAATAATATTCCACCATATATACCACCTCTTCTTTATCCGTTGTCTAGAGATGCACACTTGGGCTGCTTCCATAGTTTGGCTATTATAAATAATGCTGCAGTAAAAAAAAAAAAAATAATAATAATGCTGCAGTAAACACAGGGGCGCATGTATCTCCTTGAATGGTGTTTTCTTATTCTTTGGATAGATATCCAGTAGTGCAATTACTGGATCATAGGGCAGTTCTGTTTTTAAGTTTTTGAGGAACCTCCATGCTGTCTTCCATAGTGGCTGCACCAGTTTGCATTCCCACCGACACTGCATGAGAATTCTTTTTCCCCACATCCTCACCAACACTTACCGTTTCTCTTAAAAACTATTTTTAAGATTTTAAACTTTTAAATTAATTTTTAATTGTTTTACTGAAGTATAATTGATATACAATATCCTATTATTTTCAGGTGTATATCATAGTGATTTGGTATTTTTATATATGAAATGATCCCCACCATAAGTAGTTATCATCTGTGACCATAAAAAAATTATTGCAGTATTATTGACTATATTCCTTATGTTGTACATTATATCCCCATGACTTATATATTTTAAAACAGTAGAATCTTAATCCCCTTTATCTGTTTCATCAATCCCCCAGCCCCTCCCTACTCTGGTAACCAATGATTTGCTTCCCGTATGTATGAGTCTGCTTCTCTTTGTTTGGTCTTTTAATTTTTTTTTAATTTCACATAGAAGTAAAATCATCCAGTACATCCAGTATTTGTCTTTCTCTGATTTATTTCACTTAGCATAATCCCCTCTATGTCTTTGATTAGCCATATCAAGTTCACATATGGCTGCTATGTAAGTTGAATGCATAATGCACTTTTATAGAAAGAAAATGAGATTTTATAGTTTCATGTTTTTATGAAAGAATACTCATTCTCTTGAAAATTCAAAGTACGGAAAAGTACAAAGAAAGCAAAATTTACCATCCAGAAATAACAAACTCTTTGCATTACCTGGTTGAGAACAATTGGCATAAACTGCCCAACCAGTTGCTCCTTCACCAAGGCATATTACATAGCTGACTGGCTTGGTCTGGTTGAAATGTCAGCTCTTTGGAGAGGCTTTTCTCAAAGTTCATTGAACTATGTTCCCCCAGTATAATCCTGTATAATCCCCATTTTTCTTTCATGGTGCCATGTTTTCTCTCTTTTTTTTACTGTTGCTGTACCACCATTAGATGGTGTGTATAATGAGAAGAGAGAACACCTCTACCAAGGCCAGGTTCATGGGCATGTGACCTGGGCACTCACACAGGGTCCCACTCTCAGGAGGGCCCCGTGCTTGGTTTAATGTTCTGCTGTCACCATCTTGAAGTGTGAACAGAGTCCTGCATTCTCATTTGGCACGGGCCCTGTCCTTTATGTCTCCAGTGCTGTTGGCTACGGTGTTCACTGAAGACTCTCTTAGGCTGCCTAGAGGAGTGTTTGACGTGGGATAAGAATTGAAATAGTTGTTGAAGAATTTGCTATGTCCTCTGAACCTCTTTAATTCTTACGTTAATCTCTAGAACTCGGTCCACGGGTGGATTTCTGCTGTCTCTTTATCGTATTTTTCAAGTTTTCTTGTGTTATGTAAATGGGTTAAAGATCGGCCCCTGTGATTTTTACTTCTTCACATAAGGTCAGGATGATTAGCCCAAAGCCCTCTAGGGCCAAACTCAAATTTTTACACATCCAGTTGTTTTAAATAGAGCTCAAATCAGCATATTTTTAGTCACTTAGAGCCTGCTTGCTTTGCATACTCCACACAATTGCACCCAACATTTGCTAGCCATGGCTAAAACACCCTTGGGGCTATAAAACACCCAAGTCCCTGCTGCCCTTCGAAGCTCTCTGTCTCAGAGACTTCCCATCTTACTGCCGAGCCATCTCACCGAGCTACGAGACACATGAGCGCCTTCGGCTGCACTCCTCTCTCCTGGGAGTTTCCTTGTCATCTTCCACTTCTAGGTGGTGGCCCTGCATTATTGTCCCTGGAGGGTCTCTTACTGTGAGGGACATCCCTTCTCATAAGGCTCACCATCTCCTGCCACCATCTCGAGGTCCTGTCTTGGCCTTGATCATCCTTGAAATCCTCAAATTCACCACATATAGATCAGTACTTTAGGGACTCAAAGCGGTAATACTAATCTTGAATATCTTTCTTTCCCTCTGCTCGACTGTAGGCTATTTGAGAGTAGGGTCTTTGATCAATATATCTTAATGTTCTGTGATTAGGGTTAATAAAAAAATTTTGATTTATAGAATTAATCTTATATGTGTACTTACCTAACAGACTCAGTTTGTCTTTACTTATGTTTTCTATGCATAATCTTAACAGAATGGGAAATGTAGGAGGCAAGGTTTTAAAAAAGTCTTCTGACCTGGGCTCAGGTATGTCGTTGAGTAAATTATTTTCGAGGAGTCAGTATTTTCTTATGTACCTCTGCCACAAATTCTATAAAGTGGCCCAGTCCTTTTAAGTTTAAACCTAAAGGAATTTTTTTTTTTTACATTATTCAATATATTTGAAACAGAGTAAATGAATTGCCAAACAAATGTCTGGAAGAAAGTTTCCTCAAAAGTCCTGGAAGGGAAGGAAGATTATTTAACATTTAAGGGATTCATTTACACAGTTTTTTTTTTTTTTTTTTATCATAATATAGACAGTGACTGATCTGAGTTCGAGCATTAATTTGTCTGTTTTTGGGAGAATGGAGAAATATAAGGTGACCAAATATAATGTAATTTATATTTGGCTCTGGATTGGTGGGTTTGTTTTTTATTTGATTTTTTCTCCCCCACACCCCCCCTTTCTTTGCAAAGTAGTTTCTTTCTGTGAGGAAATTTAAGGAACTAGAAAATAAATCAGTTTTCCCATCTCCCACCCTTGTTAATTCCATGTTGGGAGTAAAGCACATATCACTTACTTAGGGAATTACTCCTGAGCTGGGAAGGTTTTTAAAAGATACCAGATTGGGGTCCAGACTCCATGCAGACCAAGTAGGGAGACCAGGCCTTTCAGGATAAGCAAACAAAGAATTACTGCTAAATCACAAAACATGACATATGGGAGCAGGTAAACTCTGTCTCTAAACTATTTCCAACAATTCAATTTTAGAAATACTCAGTCTTTAGAACACCTTTCACTGACACTTTGTAAAAAGTTTTTTTTTTTTTCTGTATGAAGTATAGTTGATTATTCATTTAGGATATCTGAGAAGAGGTATTAGGAAATTCTATGTAATTAGAAGGATTATTTAAGTCAGTGCTACTGAGACATGCGTATTTTGATATGGTTCAGCTATGAACTTGAATGTATGTTTCAAATGCAATTATATTTAGAAGGCAGTAAACATTTCTTGTTTTATAAATTGTGTATTACTCTTATTAGGGTAATGAGTTTGAATGACTAGTTTTCCTCTCCTGTGCTATGATAACCAAATTTATTTTACCTTTGGTTGTACATAGGCAATATAATTAAGTAATCTTTACAGCTATTTTTTTAGAGCTCATAGTCTTTTGCTTTTCCTTATGTTATAGTTTCAAGGGACTTTAGTTTGTGATTTCTTCCAAGATTCTTTTTGGGGGAGGGTAAGAACCGAGAAGGAGTCCGATAACAAGCACAAGACTGTGCCTTCATTGATCAAAGGAATGTAAACATTATTTCTGGATGTCCTTGTTCATTACATATATATTCTTTAAATGGAAGATTGTCAATATTAAATTACCTGTTCAGATTTATTTGCCTTTTGAACAACTCTCTTATTTAGTAAGGTTGTAGCAAGTTACATTTGGTTCATTTTCTTTTGATCATTGAAAATGTCTGTGTTTAATGAGCTGAAACTGAACTAGGTCAATAAAATGAAGAGATTAACAGTCTGTTCTCACCAGCCTTGGAATACATTTCACTCTTGGGGGAAAAAAAAGTCATTTTAACAAAGTTTTTTTTGATCAACTTAAAAGGTGAAGGAAATAGGAATGACATGGAAAAGGGAAAAAGCCAAGGAATCCAGGAGTCCTTCAGGGTCCTGTTTGTCAGGTGAAGGTATGAGGCTCTGTGTTTTAGAGTTAAGAGCGTTAACTACAAAACTAAATTTTACTTTTTACTTTTATAAATTCAGGGGCACAAATAAGCTTCAGGTTATTAAATATTTAGTATTCTACTCACCTTTGGAGATATTGTACATGCAAAACAAGGAAAAATAGTAGGTATGACAAAGCATTGAAATGTTGACATGGGATAAACAGGAAAAAACATTTTACTTTATAATTTATCCCATATTATGGTCACGTATTTTAGTGAATAACAATGAACTTACAGTTTTTGAAATAGCTTAGTCTTGACTCTATCACTTACTAGCTATGTGACCTTTAGCAAACAACTCACCTTCTCAGGAAATGTTTTTCTTTCTTCACAGGAATGGTGATAGAGGTTTTTTCTTTTCCCTTTCAGTGGTTTTTGAGGACCACATGGTATGGGAAAGAACTGTAAATAGTACCCTTCTCTACAAAATGCTACCTAGCTAATTCTATTACAGATGTTCTTTTTTGATACATTTAAACACTTCTTTATGCTGGGTCAGGGAGCAGGCAAAGAAATCATAGTTGAAATCCCTTTTCCTTCATGCTAATAAAATACCAAAGTGTCACGTATTTTTCTCTGTTCACTCACCCTCACAGCGCTAATCCTGTACTCTAGGAGACATACTCCATGCTTTCTTTCCTTATCTTAGTTAATACATTAGTTTATTATTTATCTTACAGCTCTATGGTTAAATCAGATTTGTTTATACCTGTCATGTGGTTTAAGAACTGAAAACTAGTCTTTTACAAAATATTGTCTTTTAAATTAATTCAGTGAAGATCAAGACGGTGGTGCTTTGCCTGGAAGGATGCTGAGTGACTGCTAGGAATGGGGGGTGCGACAATATATAATTGACTTCGGCAGGTGAGCAGGAGATAATTCTTTGCTGTGTTTTATCGTGTTGGGTCTTTGTGTGTCCCTGTGTTGGGGAGAAGAACTTTTCCTTCTACATGAAAGACACAAAGGTGCATTGTGCTGGCAAGTCTCTGCCCCTTCAGGTAGACTCCCGGCTTTGCCCTGTGTCTGGGTGGTGAGCAGGGTACCAGTGTGCATTCCCGCCTCTGGCCGTCGGATGGAAGCAGTGGCCGGGAGGAGACCGGGCAGGTGGACTGTGCTAGCCTCACCCTACAGAGGTACCGCAGGCTGGCTCCGTTCCTTTAAGCACAAAGCCCTTGGCAGGTGACCCCACAGTTCTCTCTGGATTCTAGTACGTAGTTTATGTTCCTGCCCCCTTAGAGGTAGTAACCGCTTCTTCTCCACTGTTACTAGCTGGGGAGTACTGCAGTATGTCTTACAGTCTTCCTATACCCTTCCCTTTATAAATATTGTATTAAATAATCCTATTTAACAGTACCAATCTATTTCCTTCCAGGATCCTATATGACAAAACTTTATATACTTTAAATATTTAAACCCAGAGCTTCCAGAGAATATTTGATTTGTAATTAAAATGTATCAAGACATAAATCTGTTCTACAGTTAATTCATAAACGTTTTTAGAAGTTCCAATCAATGATGATTATGCTTTTATTAATTATTCCTTTCCCTCCCTTTCCCTTCACTCCTTTTATGAAGAACAATGGTGGTGCCTAGCTCTTTTGGGTTCAGTTAGAAATGTGACTGAATTGATAGCACCCCCTAATGATACAGGAGTTTAATTCAACCCATAGTTTCTGTTTCACAAATGCCCCGTAAGTTCTATACCCACTCCCATTGCCACCACTGTGCTTTCGCCTGGTGCCTTTTCATGTCTAGGTTACCTGATTGACCAACATCTGCTCTTGGTTCTCACCAGTCCACTTCCCAATTGCTTCCCAACTGATTTCCCAGGAAAACTCAAATCTCATCTTTATTTCTTATGTTAAATCCTTCAGTGATTTTCCTTTGCCTTTAAAAAAGAACAGCATTATATTTGAATACATAACTTGTGTGTGATCAAAAAACTAAACACTGTAGTGAAATAAATGGAAGAAAAAAAACCTGTGGTATTTCATCTGTAATGCATAGCTGTCAAAAGGTTAGCATCTTTAGTCACACGTGAGCTCTTATAAATTGGTAACAAAGACACTAATATTCCAAGGGAAATGAAAAAAGAACTTAATGAGGAAATTCAAATGATATAAATGACTAATAAGGATATGGAAGATGCTTGAGCTCAACATTAACAGAAGAAAATAATTCCTCATGAATAACACATTGTCAAGGATTAAAAATAGTGATATCTAACATTCCCATGATTGTAGGAAATAGAGCACTCATCTACAGATACTGAGCAGGATGACTGATGATGACCATACATTTGGGGGAATTCTGAAGCTATCACTCAAAATTTAAATTATGTATACCCTTTGCTTGGCGATCCAGCTCATAGGAAAGTATTCCAACAAAGTAATTGGATAAATACACACACATATGCTTAGACTGAGCCCTGAAGGGACAAAACGACGTTCAACCCTTCTTGGTATCCTTAATAATTATCACAGTGTCTTGTACGGAACAGGTGTTTAATCAATATTTGATGAATTCATTTGACTTATTAATCAAAATAAAGAACAGGAAATTACTCTGCAATTTAGCATGGGTGGCAGGAAGACTCAGTATCTCCTAAATGGTTCTCTGAGAAGGGGTACTTAGAGCCCATTTACGCTATAGGGCTGCCTCCTGCTACACCCATGGAAACTTATACATGTGTCAGGCTTCGGGATGCTGTTTTTATGAGCTCTGGTTAAGGTGACCTCAAGGAGAATAATTGGCAAACCTGCACTGTGTTCTGCTGCATATTATTTCTAGTAGCTGTTTAATTAGTGTTCTCAGCAGAAAGTGTCTCCGTAGCTTGGGAGCAAGCTGCACCCTAAGCATGTGTCTTAAAGAGGCATAATGCATAGTAGCAGATTAAAGATCCAAGAAGTACTACCCTTGAGAGAGTCGATGAATTTGATTTTTAAGAAAACAAATTTATTGTATTTGCAGAGGGGAAAGGTTTTTTGACTTAGCTCATTTTTATCATTCCTCTGAGACATTTTTTACTTAATTCCACTTAGAGAAACCCTTTTTGAAAAAGTGATCAGATAGAGAAGGCAGAGTTGTTAGATACCCAGTTTTTCTTTTCTTTTCTTTTCTTTTTTTTTTTTTTTTAAAGATTTTACTT
>CM053605.1:151745155-151802822 GCA_028646535.1 Procyon lotor
GTGAGGTCCGAATGGAGACTGTAGGATTGGAGGGAGAATGAAGTGGAAACGCTCAATTCAGACCACGCTTTCAAGTGGGTTACTTCTGCTGAGAGGAAGAGAAAAGGCTCAAGTGTAATTGGTCATTCTCGCGTGTATGTTTGTTTTGCAGGATCCACACTGGACGTTTTTGCAGACCACGCTTTTTCTCAACAGGGTCCCCAGTTAAGAAAGTAAAGGCTGAGTGCAGAAGAGATGACCCAATGAGGCAGGGGTTAGTCACGGGGGCCTTCTTGGCTGCTAAGCATTTTGAACTTTATCCCAAGCGTAATAGAAAGCCATGTGAAATTTTTCAGCCTAAGTGCCACGATTTGCATTTTTAAAAGACCCCTCTTCTCTATAGAGAATCCACTTAGAACTTCTGTTCTAGGTACAGGTGGTGGTAGTACAGATGGAAAGAAATAAATTTAAAAATTATTTTAGAGGTAGAATCAATATGATTTGCATTTCTTTGTTCTGTTTCTTTTGCAACTGGAATCTATTAAGGTACATCTATTAAGTTGTACATCTAGCTGAGATCAGTCTGTGTAGACAAGAGGACCGTATTGACCTTGAATTCATGGCTATGAGAATAACCTTAATTATATTGCATGTTGTGTGTGGCAATTCATATGACATATGCTTCTCACTGCATTGTTAATGTGTGCTTATGCTCTAAGCCCCTTTACTACCTATCTGAGTGACTTACACAACTCATAGGGGAGCTAATAATTAGAGTCAGAAGAAGTCATGCCATTCAGTGTCTTAATTGTTTTCAGTTGCCTATAGATTTCTATTTTATGCGCTTGTATCATTGCTCTTCCAATACTAGTTTAAATCAGTGCACAGAAGTGTGTACGGTCTGAAAATAACCATGGGAAAAGCTTTATGAATCCAAGTCTAGAAATAATACAAAAAATAAGAGTAGGAAAAATAACATGAAATCAGGTATAAGTTTAAGACATAACATTTTAACTGCATGGGGCATCAGCGATTGTGAGCTGGGCTGACCACTTTGGTTCTGTTTGGTTTCCTGTTAGCCACTGTGAAGAATGATACAATTTGCTACATGGCTTAGAGCAGTTATTGGAGAAAAAGAACAAGTAATGGGTAAGATATTTTCCAGAGGCCCTTCTAGAATAGATTATGCAGTGACATAAGTAATTTAAGCCAGGAAGCAAGATGTTTTTAACTGATGGGTAAGACCTATGTGGAATATTTGGATTGTGGTCTCTCTGGTCAGGAAGAGACTGCAGAGGAGGCTCCTTCCTTTAGTGAGAACTATAATGGTGCCTGACAATGAAGTGTTAGATTGACATTAAGAGATTATTAGAACAGAAGAAATGATCAGGTCAAACTTTTAAAGATGCTAACAGATTCTCCTAATTATCATTACCGATGGAATGCTTTTAACAGATACAGCAAGTCTGTCTAGGGTGCTTCTGTAAAGAAACCGTGGAATTTATGAATTTATGGGGTATGGCCTACAAATAAATACCACTGTCAGTTATATAATTATCAGGCTTTCTTGGGACAAGAAGAGCTTCTTTTGGTGGGGTTGATGGCAGGAATAGATAGAAAAGCACAATGGGTGAAGACTAGCAGAATATGATGTTTTCTAAAGACATGGACCAACTGTTTACTTACCCCTGTATGATACTGTGGCCATGACTGACATCCCAAGGGCTTAGGAGATGCTGGACCTTTTGTGGGAGCTGCAGTCTGATAAGCACTGGGGAGAAGGAATTGATCCCTTTGTTGGAAATGGAATAAATACTAGGAGTATTATTTAGGTCCTGGGATTCAAGTATGAGAGTAAGTCAAGATAAGGAAAGGGATCAAAAATGTTGAACCGATGTGGGATGGCTATTAGGGACTTAACTGAAACCTCGAGTTCAATTCAGTTGTTACGGGAATGGGGGGGTAAGACAGAGCCTGTGGGCAGAAATAGAGTGTCTCAGTTGAATCAAGAGCAGTCATCTAAGTAGATTGCCGATTTTAAAATGAAGTATTTATTCATCACTTAAATGGGATGTTTTGTTATCATGGCTATGTGAGAAGAGAAACGCAAATATCATTTATTGATAGCCTGCTGTACACCAGGTATTTGCTAGGGCTTCTAATCCATCATTTGATTAATTTTAATGGATCTGGATATAAGAGCCCAACTTCCCTCTGAGAAACGTAACCAATTTTCAAAATACCATTTATCTGTTTTCTTCCTCTGGATTTCAGTTTCGAGTTTGTACTGTTGCAGGTGTAGCATCTGCTATTGCAGAATATCCCCATTTCCTGGGTGAAATTCAGATGTTTATCTGCTACATTATTCAACCCCTGGGAAGAACTTCCTGTCCCTCACTTTTATTCTCTCTATATTCAAAAAATTCAGAAGCTTTTTTTATTGTTATAATAGTAAATTTTAAGTAGTTCTGAAGAAACAAATGCTTATTTGAACATAAAGCGTTTTAAGACATTTTTCCTGTGCCTGACCAATTTTGAGTTTGTTTTAGAAAAGTTCCTATCTACAGTATATTCAATAATCACCTAATTTGTGAGCATCTATCTTAATAAAAAAATTTTAGTTAGTCTTCAAGATAACTTATAGACTAAAAGAGAATGCCCCTTTTTTTCCCGTTTTTTTTTTTTTTTTTTTTTTTTTTCCTTATCTGTCTTGGACAAACACCAATTAGTAGCTGGATAGAGGAGAAATTATAAGGTACTTGTCCTCAAGAAGCTGATAGTTTAGAGGAAGAAGATATGGAATAAAATTATGATAGACTATTTTACATCAAATGATAGTGATTTGGACAGGGTTGAATGGAGGTCAAAGTAGGGATTGGCTAATCCTAACAGACACCCTCAGTGAAGCATGAGTTGACCATTGGAAGATATGAAAGTTTTTAGTAGAAAGAATAGAGAAAGAGAGGGGTCAAGGGCATCCTAGCCTGAGGGAGACAATGGTGTAAAGGCTTGGAAATGATGGAAAAGCATTATGTGTTCAGAGGTTTCCGAGTAATTTCGTGTGACTGGAGTTGATAGTGTGGGATAAAGCCAAGTGGGAAATTAGGCAAAGGTCAATGGCTCTCAAATTTTAGTCTGCAAACCAGAACTTGCGGTGTCCCTTAGCAATTTGCCTTCTTCTCATTAATGATCTGAATGTGAAGATCTATGGACTTTTTTGTTTTTGTTTTGTTTTGTCTTTTGAGAAACACTGTTTTAAGGAGCAGGGACACACGGAAGAATTTTAAACTAGGATGGCGCTGTTGTATTTTGTTGGATTGTTCACCCTGGCAACGGGACAAAGTGTGATATGAAATGGTACAAGGGTAGAGACACTACATTCTTTAGGGAACAGGCTAAAATGCTGCGACAGAGATCATGATATATGCAAAATATAAAGATAATATTATTATGATTATTCACTTTTTAAGGTAACTTTCTGTGGTTGAATAGCCTAGGGCTGTAGGTGGCGCTTTCATCCTAGACAGGTGGCTCCTAAGGGTCCTCTAGGAATTGTCAGTGGGAAAGGACAATGGGAACGAGAGAAAGTCTAGCATAAATACATTTAAAGAGCTTTTCTGAAATTATATTTATATACTTTTGGTCTGAATATAGTCACATGGTCATACTGCAGGCCCAGGAGTAGCCACAGTGGTGGTCAGGTGTGCCCTTGGGAAGACAGACTAGGCTCCAGGCCTGGACAGGCCTTGAAAGTATAATTTGAGGGGCGCCTGGGTGGCTTAGTCGTTAAGTGGCTGCCTTTGGCTCAGGTCATGATCCCATGATCTCAGGGTCCTGGTTCGAGCCCTGCATCGGGCTCCCTGCTTGGAGGGAAGCCTGCTTCTCCCTCTCCACTCCCCCTACTTGTGTTCTCTCTTTTACTGTGTCTCTCTCTGTCAAATAAATAAAATCTTAAAAAAAAAAAAAAAAAAAGAGAAAGTATAATTAGAGCTGTCTGGCGAATTTCAAGGTCATAGCTATTGGCACATCCAGATGAACCCTCTAGATGGCTCAGTGCCTTAGGAGGGTACAGTTGGAGGCTCAGGACAGAGACACTCTTGCCTGAATCTAAGAGTGGTACTGTCCATTAGAAAGTAGCTGGGAGAAAGCCAGCAGATGAAACAGAAGGAGCGAGAGGAAATGATGAAATGAATGGAGATCCAAAAGCTAGGGAAGGTATGATGGTTGATTTTATGTACCAATTCCACTGGTCCACAGGATGCCCAGATAGCTGGTCAAACATCATTGGTGGGTATGTCTGTGATGGTGTTTCCAGAAGAGTTTAGCATCTGAACTGATGGATCAGAGTAGAGCAGATGCCAGCATCTCGTCCCCACCAGCAAGTGTGGGTAGGCATCATCTGACCCGTTGGGGGCCCTGATAGAACAACAAGGTGGAGAGAGTTTGGATTCTCTCTGTCTGACTGGAAGAGCAGGTCTTGGTCTGGGACTTACACCATTGATACTCCTGGTTTGCGGGTCGTTGGACTCTGACTGTAATTTACAGCCCTGGCTTTCTTAGGTCTCCAATTTTGCAGAAAGCAGACTCTGGGACTTCTTAGCCTCATTATCACATGAATCAACTTACATTGCTGTGTAACAAAACATCCTCAGAGTCATTGGTGTAAAACCATTGTGCTCACAAATTCTACGGGTCAGGGACTCAAGCAGAGTATGGCATGTTTCTGCTCCATGATATCTGGGACCTTACCTGGGGAGACTTGAAAGAAACCTGGGGGTGACTCAATGGGACTAGGGACTAGAATCATCCACAGGTGACCTCGCTCACCTGTGGTAATGCTAGTTGAATGTTGGAGCCTCAGCTGGGCATTGCTCTGAAAGATCGACATATGGCCATTGCAAGTGATGTCTACAAATGGGGTGGCTTGGGGGTCTTCACAGCATGCTGATGCGGTTATAAGAGCAAGTATCTCAGGAAGCAGGGCATGGAAGCTACCAGTTTCTTAAGTTCTGGGCCTAGAAACCAGCACAGATTCACTTCTGTCATATTTTTTTGGTCAAGAAGTCCCAGAATCCAGATGCAAGCTGGCGGGACCTAGACCTCACCTCTTGATGGGGAGAATGGTAAAGAATTTCGGAGCACTGTTTGAGAACTGCCAGAGACATACAGAAACATCCAGAACTCAACTTCTCTGCATAATAAAAATAGATGAACTATTTCAGTTTGTTGAAAGATTATAAAAAAGGAAAACTAAGTAGCCAGAACCCATGTTAGGGTGGCTGAAGGATATAGGAATAAGAATGTCTAATATTGTGTACTTGGTCACTGTACTTCTGCTCTGAAAACTCCTTAAGTCTTTAGTACTTTCTACCACACAGATACAAATGCTCTCTCCCTCTCTGTGCATGTGTGCATTTCTGTGGTGGTGAGGAGCTAGGGAAGTAGAAATGAAGGGGAAAGAATGGATGGGGTTGGGTTATTATGGCTTGGACAAGAGGGGGGCAGAGAGAGATCAAGCCTCTGGAGGCGAAATGCAGGACAGGGGCAAGAAATCTGAAGAAGTAGCAACTCAGAGTCATCGTGGGAGCCTGGGGACTCAGGAACTTGGGGACATCCATAGAATATGTAAGATGGGGTATGAATGAACTTCTGGGTTGTAGGAGGGGAGGATGACAGCAATAAGCAGGGGGTGGAAGGTGGAGCTGTCAGTGGAAGTCTCAAAGGAGAAAGTTTTATAGAAGAGATCAGAGGAGAAATGGACTGAAATCCCCACTGGGGAGCAGGGAGCAGAGAACCTCCAGGTTTGCTCCCAGGTTTGAGAATAAATGTCTTGGGTATGGTGGGCTTGTAGGGGAGAACCAGATTCTGGTTGAGGGGTGGAGAATGCAGGGAGCTTTTGGAGAAGGAGATGGGCCACAGAGGACAAACTGGGTCTAGAAGAGAGAGTAGGGGTTGTGTAGCTTGTCAGAGGAGATGAACGTGAAGGTGAAATTATCAGACAGAATGCCAAGGGTTTTATAGTCTAAAGAGTGGCCACCATAAGGTAGAATGTGAGGCAAAGGAGTTTTGGTCCAGTAGTGTCTCGGAACATTGGTCGTAGGTTTCAGCCCAGAATTCAGCTGTGGCCTGGAGTCAGGGTTCCACCGTTGTGGGGTGGGGTGGGGAGGCAGCATGGGCTAAGTGGACCTCGGTGCTCCCGTGATGGGTGGCACTGAGACTTGCTGGTCAGCCGGGTGGTCATCACTCTCTGGAGGTGGTCGGGCAAATACGTCTTCAGATCTCTTCAGATTAAGAGCTTCTGAGTATTTGGAATTTTAGCAGAAGCCATGTCATGGCTCGCTATTCTTATGTGATGGCTGGATTTCTGTCATTATTACTAGTGAGGTTTTATTATTCTACATGGCGTTCTCTTAGAATATAAGAATAAGGTCTTTCTTGAGCTTCAGAACATGCCACTGAATCATTCTGCAGATCTCAGTCGTCTAAATCAGGGGCAGACTACAGCCCTCTGGCCAAATCTGGCCTTTGTTATTCATTTATTTGTGCTTGTTGGTGGGACAGACATGAATTGTTACAGTAGAGACCGTCTCTCCTTAAAGTTGAAGGAATATATTTACCATCCGGCACTTTATAGAAAGACTTTGCTCACTTCTGCTCTAAAGAGTTTCTTGTGCCCTCCTTTCTGCCTGTCCTTCTACATATGCAGGAGCTCTTTGTATAATTGTATGTGTTCTGTTAACTAGTATACAATTCATGAAACATCTTTATAGAATGAGCCTCTTCCCGTCAACTCCTAAAGTCTAACCAGCCATTTCATGGCTTGATTATTTTGCCTTCCTAGCAAGATATTGGTCCATACCCTGTGCTCCCACATTCTCCTCCCATCCTACTCCTTTAGAACTCCCAACATAAGACAGAAATGAAACAAGAGGAGCTGCACCCCTCAGATCTTCTGGTTGTATAAGGGATATTACGTGGACAAATAAGCCTATATTTCAGTACTAAGAAGCAGCTACCTGACAATGTAGAAACTCTATTCCTGATTTTTTTTTTCCCCATCCTGTCAGTATCTCCAAGACCCCAGGACATCCTTTGTGTATCCATAGTTGGTTTGGACTTGAGTGGTACTATAGGATTTGGTGCTCTTGTGTGGCATGAGAAGTTACTTGCTCCTATAATAGTCATGTGCCATTTTTTGGTCACCATGGCTGTACCCTAGTTTTGTTTGTTTTTTTTGAAATCAAACTACCCACATCTTAGACATGCAATTTGAATGGGCTTGATCCAATCTTGAATTTCTGGTTATCTTTTTTTTTTTTTAAGATTTAATTATTTGAGAGGGAGATTGAGAGCTGAGAGGAGGGGTTGTGGAAGGGAGAGAAAGGGTCTTAAGCAGATTCTGAGCAGAGTGCAGAATCCGACGTGGGGCTCAATCTCATGACCCTGAGATCACAACCTGAGCTGAAACCAAGAGTCGGAACCTTAACTGGCTGAGCCACCCTCGTGTCCCCAATTTCTGATGATCTTAAACCAATCAATATAATTCATATTTGGCCACAATGATTGTTCAGATAATGGACGCTTAAGCAGGCCAGAGCCCATAGAATGTGAAGTTTAGACTTTCTTCTATAAGGACTACTTGAAGTTATGTTTTCCTCTTCTCCTGAGTGGTGTGGACTGAATCACAGCAGCCTGAGGCTAAGGTTTCTAGGGGTGCTCACCATGGGGAAACTGAGGGGGGAGCAAAACCTGTGGAAGACCGGGTGGAGAGACGGAGAGGAAGCAATTCTTTTGTGAAGCTGTTTAAGCAGCAATGTCAGAGGTTGCTTAAAATTGTATTTACTTTATACTTTCAGTCTTTTGTACCAGTTAAATCCCTTGTGGGTTTTTGCCTATTAGAGTTGGGTTTTTGTTTATTTTTATTCACCGATATCTGGGTGACACAGTTCCTTTTAGTGTGTGTGTTAAACAAACGTGGTGGTGGTGGGAGTTCCCGTAGAGCTGTGAAATGTCGCTGTAGATTGATTTTTAATACATTCTTTATTTCTAGGGACACAAAACAGTCCTGGTGATTTTTTGTGAGTTTTGAGCATCAATCACCATTCTGTACCCAAAAGCAGTCTGCCTGTTCACCCACAATTTCGAAGGCTGGCTTCGCTGGCTGGGCTTTTCCATGATCACATAATCAGTATTCCCAAGAACCTTCTATATAACTTATTGATCAAACCATCCTTTCTTGCTACCCCCTTCATTAGAGTATGAGCTGAAGCACTTGGGCTGCAAGAAGCACCAACTAATTTGGTCTGTTTAATACAAAAATAATTTATTAGAAGCCTTTAGCTATATCTCACAAAACCCCCAAATTATAGGTAATCATTGGGCTCCAGAAAAGGACTAAAGCAGGATCTATAGGAGCCTGGACAGTTTTCCTTCATTTTTCTACTCTGTACATTCTGCCTTTTGTCAGGGCGCTCCACTCCTAAATTATATATAAGACAGCTCTGATGGTGAACAGACTCGACTTTTTCTGTGTTCCATTTCTACATTCTCAGATGCGACAATCTTGTTGGTTCTGTTTGCATCACATATGCCCATTCAGTGGAATAAACTCTAATCAGATGTGATGTCCCATGACACACGTGTGCTCTCAGGGGCCTTTCTCATGGAAGTGTTGATAGAGCAGTTCTCAGAGGAAACAGAAGTTGTTATGAGTTGGGCTGATCCCACAGGAATCGTACCCTGAGAAGTCATTTTGGCCTGAGCTCTGTTTATGAATGAGAATTTCTTCTCCGTCCCTACCTGTAGCCTCACCCCCAGCAAGGTCTTTAGCCCAAATCCATCAGTGGTTACAAATAGATAAATAATCCTTAATTTTTGGACAGGTAGTTCAGAATCTCAGCTTCAGCTTGGCTTGGAGGAGCTCTAATGCATGGGCCTGGTTTCCTTTGGAGAAATAGGGCCAGTTGGTGTTCTTTAGGAGAATCAGTGAAAGAGCAATAGAATAATTTTGGGGCTCTTTTAAAACTGAGGGGATGAGGGGCGCCTGGGTGGCTCAGTGGGTTAAAGCCTCTGCCTTCAGCTCAGGTCATGATCTCAGGGTCCTGGGATAGAGCCCGCATCAGGCCCTCTGCTCAGCGGGGAGCCTGCTTCCCCTTCACTCTCTGCCTGCCTCTATGCCTACTTGTGATCTCTCTCCCTCTGTCAAATAAATAAGTAAAATCTTTAAAAAATTAAAAATAAAACTGAGGGGATGAGGGGCGCCTTGTGGCTTAGTTGCTTAAGCGTCAGCCTTCGGCTCAGGTCATGGTTCCAATGTCCTGGGATCGAGCCTGCATTGGGTTCCCTGCTGCAGGGAGTCTGCTTCTCCTTCTCCCTCTGCCATTCCCTCAGCTTGTGCTCCCTAGCTCGCTTTGTCTTTCTGTCAAATAAATAAATAAAATCTTAAAAAAAAAAAAAGAACTGAGGGGACGAGATTGCAATTCACTTTTTTCGTAGTTGAGTAGCAAGCTATATATATCTATATATTCATATATATAGATGTATGTGTATACATATAGATATATGTGTAGATATGTATATCTACATCTATCTATCTATCTAATCTATCTATCTATCTATAACATGTAGGCCTTTTGTCGCATGAGTGGGTTAATGTATTGCAGAGCTTTGACTCCTAATTCACGATTGTCAGTCCGAGAAAGCATTCTGTTTACCATACCTTTCTCTTCTTTCAGACATAGAATATATACATTCATATTAGAAATGCTTGTTATTGGTTATATATAAAGATTTAAGTATGAGATTTTGTATAAATGTTGATCAACAATGGCTGGACAGACAACTCTGAGTGTATTGCCTGTTGAAGGATCAATGATGCCATTTATATACATGAGACATAGCATTACTGTTCTACCTGTGAATATTACTGTTCTACCTGTGACTATTATGTCTAAATGTGTAGATTGCCAAATGCTACATATTTTTTATTGAATCTAGAACCAAAAGACTTCATTATAGCTGAAACACTTAATACTCTTCTGAAAAACTTTATTTTAATGAATAATATGAATATATACTTTTATAGGACAATGTATTTCATAAAAGTGGATGAATGTGTAACTTCCAGAAATACATTATTATGAGGAATATTTGTAAAAATGTACAATATTCACTAATACTATTTTAAAAGGCTTATCGAACCAGTTTTGAATGTCCTCAGTGATATGCTTATCCTAGATGTATATTTTAAACTATCTCTGAGCCTGGGTGGCTCAGCCCATTAGCATATGACTCTGAGTTTTGGCTCAAGGCATGATCTCAGGGTTGTGAGATCAAGCCCCACGTGGGGCTCTGTGCTCAGTGGGGAGTCTGCTTGAGATTCTCTCTCCCTCTCCCCCTTCCCCACTTGTGTGCATGCTCTCTCCTCAAATGAATATAGCGTTAAAAAAACCTATTCTCATTAATTTTAAGCCATGAAAGTATCTTCTTCATTTTCTTACAAAATATTTATGTGCAAATAGGGAGAGAAGGGAAGAGATGAATGCCGTATTGAAGATCTTTTGCTCCAGTTGTTGTTGTACAACACACTGGGAAAGAGGTGAAGGTGTCTTCATCCTGTTGGAGCTTGCAGTCTCGGAGAAAAAAAATAAATAGAATCAATTAGATGCACAAAAGCAAATGTTCAGGTAAGCACCAGGATGCAGGGCAATATCAGGGACTGTTAGGGACTCTTTCTGGTCAGGGTTGGCAGAAGTTGGAAAGGAGTAGACATTACCCTATTAAACAAGTTGTAGCACAGCAGCTTTCACTGAGTTGAAATGACCTTGTAATTATTTCTTATCGATAATAGGATCCCAAATGCAATGTGATTGCTCATGTAGTCACAGTCTAGTTAGAGTCAAGAAAACAACCAAAATGGTAGCCCAGATGATTATAGATCTTAGAAAGGTACAGGCTTTCTTGAATGTGACTCCTTTCCCAAGCAGAACGAATCTCTCCCTTCTTCAGAGCAGGTCTTCATTATCTTTTCCTCCCCCACTTTTGTCCTTCTACCTCATTGATGGCTCCTTCTCAGGTTCTTTTGAAGAGCTTCTCCTCTGCTCCAATTCTTATCTCTAAGCTTTGTCTTTGGTCCACGCTTCTCACCCAGCTGCGACTGAGTATGCCCAAGGGGAACATCGAGCAAGGTCTGGAGACACAATGCGGAGGGGTTGCTACTGGCATCCAGGGGGCAGAGCGCAAGAATGCTACTAAAATATTCTACCACATATGTGATAGCTCTCCCACAAAAAACCGAAACCAAACAAAATGAAAAACCCCAAACCAAAACCAAAAACAACACAAAAAAACCCCAAAACAAAAACAAAAACAAATTGTCTAGCCCAAGGGTGAGAAACCCTCTAAATTTAATAAGCTAAACTCTTCCTGTAGATGGTCTCATTGAAACTCTCAGTATTTAGTACTATTTTGTCTTTCATACTCCCAGACTCACAGATTCAATTTGGATCTCTTTCTAAGCCTCCCTGCAAAGCAGCTCCTCCTTGTGCATTCTGGGCTTTCTCCTTTTCTGTTCCCGGTACCGGATGTGCATCTAGTTTCTCTGGCTGAGATCTAAGTGTTGTCTCTAACTCTGTTTCTTTCTTATCTGCCAGATCCCATCCAAGACAGCCAAGTTATCGCCCACCTTCGATGGATGTCTAATCCAGCCACTTCTCATTGCTTCTACTCAAATCCCAACTCTCATTTGCAATACAGAAATACTGATTCTCAAAATAGCAATTAGGTGAACTTGTGAGAACAAATCAAATCATGTTAGTACCCTACTTCCTTTCTTCATTGTGAAAATCCCTCCCAAGTGTGACCTAGGAGGCATTGTGCGAACATGCCTCATCTCCTGTCTTTCTCCTCTTGGTTCACATACAAGGCTTCTTTCCTTTTCTCTTTATCTTTGGTTTTCAGTTGTTTGACTGTAATGTGCTTAGGCATAATTTTCTTTGTATTTATTGTGGTTGGGGTTCAATGAGCTTTTAAAATCTGCCAATTTGTGGTTCTTACCAGATTTGGGAAATTTACAGTTATAATTCATGGAGTATTTTATCTGCCGTATTGTCTCTCTTATTGCCTTCTGGGACTCCAGTCTTATAGGTTAAATTTTCTGAGTTCTCCCACAGCTCCCTGAGGCACTCTTTATGTCTGTCTGTATGTTGGTATTTACAATTTTTCTCTCTTCTTTAGATTGGATACTTTGTATTGGTCTCTCCTAAAGTTTTCTCTTTCCTCTGTCATTTCTATTTAGCTATCAAGCCCATCCAGTAAAGTTTTTATTTTGCATATTATATTCTTCAGTTACTGAATTTCCGTTTTGTTTTTCTTAGTAGTTTCTTTTTTCCTCCTGAGATTTCTTACTCTATAATTTTCAGAGCACACTTTCCTTTTACTTCATGGAACAGAGTTATAATAGCTCTTTAGAGCCCTTCCCTGTTTATTCTAACACCTGGATCATCTCATTTTGATCCGAATTTTTGTCTTATCTCTTGAAAATGGGTCACATTATACAGATTCTTCATATGTCCAGTTATTTGAAATTGCCCCCTCAACACCTTGAATGTTACGTTGTTGGTGTCTCTGGATTTGATTGTATTTCTCCAAAGAGTGTTAATAAGTTTGTCTTCGGAGAGAATTACTCTGGTCAGACTCAAACTGTCAATTGTGCCTCTTGGGAGGCTACTGCAGTTTTAATGGAGTCCTTTTTCCTTAGCTTGCCAATAGCGGGACAACTTAGAGCCAGTCAGCCCTGCCCTGTGGAATGCAGATTAGGGCTTAGCCAGAGATTTGGGCAGAGTGTACATACAGCAGTGGGGGTTCCCTCTCTCTGGCCCTCTCTTGGTTGGTGTTCCTCCCTCACTTTCCAGCCACTGTGATTGCCTGGATTTCTATCATCTAGTGCTTGGCCTAAAAAGATTGAGTTTTTTAAAATTGGAATTTAGTCACTTTATAGATGGGTTGCCCTCAGACTAAAAGCCATAGAGATGGGAAACAAACCCTATGGCTTTTCCCTTCCAAATAGTGACTCCCTTCCAGACTCTTTCCTCTTTCGCCCACTCTCTAGGGCTTTTAGGTCATCAAATGTTGCATTTTGTCCAGAGTTAATGGTTGTGCTCTGTTGGTGGCACCATCATACTCCAAGTGGGACCCTTCTCCCTGTTTCTTGGACATAAAAGGTTATTACCACTTCAGGGCAGGAAGCTGGAGAGGGCATTAAGCCAGTGCTATGAGACCTCCATTTAATATCCAGTCCTTTTGCACTTCTGGAATAAAGCATAAAAGAGAGTGACATGGTTTAGCCTGCTGTAAGCTGGGCACTATTAGTACAGTAGTAGTGGCTGGATCTCTTGCCATGGCAGGGGACCTGGGCTGTGGTAGATCCAGACTTCACTCTGAGCCGGGGAATGATGGTGGCATCCACAAGCCCTGCATCCTGGCATCATTAAATTCAGTTCCAGCAGGAGAGAGACAGCTTTCCTTTCCTGGAGGCCACAGTAAATATCTTTTTTCATTTCTTTCTTGTGACTGGCTGCCTATTTTTGAATCAGTCACCCTGCCGAAAGGATAGGATGCTATGTTTTAACCAATGTAGACTCATCATTGTATATATGTATGTATGTGTGTATGCATATTGATCTCATTTGAATTTCATGTATGTGAGTGAGGGACAGGTGAAACTGAAGGAAATTCCAGGAGGGGGAACAGATGCCCCCCAGTTCCCAGCAGATCCGATGCCATTGTCATGATTCTTGCTGGATTCATGGACCTCAGTATTTTTTTCCAGCTAGGTGAAGGAATGCATTTGACTCAGAACCCTTTCACCATATAGCATTTTACAAACTCCTATCACTTTCAGAATTTATGGCAAGAAGACAATCTCAGAAAAGATAGGAGGAGCAAGTTTACCAGTATAACCTTCCTACTTTTAATTCCAAGGTCCTGTTTTCGTCTGGTGAGCATTTGGTATTTTATGACATGTAATATCTACTCTGGTGATCCTGAAATATATCTTGATCTCAGTGTCTTGGTACCAAGGGCTCTTTTCTATGTCAGCCATCAATAAAGCTGGTTTGTGCTACAAGTATAAAAATCCTGTAAGTTGACTAGGGGAGAGTAAATGGTTGAAACAAAAGGAGAATGTATACTATCAACTAGCCGTTCTATTTTAAAACTTTTCTTTATTAGAAAATAAAGCATAGAAATATAATACCCTTGGATTTAAATATATTTGATTAATTGCAACTCATTACAATCATTGTTATTGAAGCCCAGATTGTCCTATGTTTAGCCAGTAGAAATCGCTTGAAATTGGCTGCTGTGTGTCCCCCTTTATGACCCCCACCCCAAAATTCATAAGTTGAAGCCCTAGCACCGAATATGGCTCTACTTAGAGATGGGGCCTTTAAGACAGGAGGGAAGGTTCTAGTCCAATATGACTGGTGTCCTTATGTGAAGAGAGAAAAGATACCAGGAGTACACATGTGCAAAGAAAAAGCCATGAAAGGACACAGAGAAGGGCGCCTGGGTGGCTCAGCGGGTTAAAGCCTCTGCCTTTGGCTCAGGTAGTGATCTCAGGGTCCTGGGATCGAGCCCCGCATTGGGCTCTCTGCTCAGCAGGGAGCCTGCTTCCCCCTCTCTCTGCCTGCCTCTCTGCCTACTTGTGATCTCTCTCCCCTCTATCAAATAAACAAAAAAAAAAAAAAAAAAAAAAAAGGACACAGAGAGAAGGTGGTTCTCTGCAAGACAAAAATTCTCTGCAAGACAAGAAGAGAGTTCTCAAGAGATACCTAGCTTGCCATCACCATGATCTTGGACTTCCAGTGTCCAGAGCTGTGAGAAAATAAGTTTCTGTTGTTAAGTGACCAGTCTGTTATTTTGTGATAACCCTAGCAGACCAACACAGCTCCTGGATCCTTTTCATGAGACTGTACTAGTTATTTGACAGCTGCTTTGCTATCTTGTGGACAAGATGCTTTAGTGAGTTTATTATCTTATCTATTTCCTGCTCCAGACCGAGAATGAGGCATTTCCTTAAGAAACACTCATTTCTTCTTGAGAGAAATGATACCGCAAGATGCTAATCTGGGCACAAGGGATGCCCTTTGCCACTCAGTTGGTCATTATTTCTAGGTCTCACATGTGAAGCTAGGAAATACGTATTTTTAAAGGTAAAATTTTTCATAATTTCATATTGATACTTCAAATTCAAGATTAAGGATTTTTTTTTAAAAGATTTTATTTTTTATTTGAGAGAGAGAGAGAGATTACAACTGGGCAGATAGGCAGGCAGAGAGAAAGGGGGAAGCAGGCTCCCCGCTGAGCAGAGAGCCGGACGCGGGGCTTGATCCCAGGACCCTGAGATCACGATCCGAGCCGAAGGCAGAGGCTTCAACCCACTGAGCCACCCAGGCACCCCAAGATTAAGGAATTTTACTTTACTTCTTCTTTATGTCTCTTTCTCCTTTCTTCCACACTAAAAAATCCTGATTTTCAAAGGTACGGGTTAGAATTAGAGAATAGAATTTGAATATAATTGTCTTATCCCATATTATACCCCTAACAGTTGTAGCATGACATAGAATATAATTTTAGTATTTTTCCTGTTTTCTTCTTCCATGGGTAATATTACTAGCAGTATTTGTTGTTACTGCCTTTTAAATCCTTTCATTTTTTTGATTTTTCAAAATTTCGTCTTTTTTTTTCTTTTCCAGCCCTAAAGCCTTTTCTTTGTGTGATTGGCTGCTGTGTTCCTTCTGTTTCAGTTTGATCTCAGAATTCTTTCTTTCATCTTTACTTCTTTTCTGAGTATGGTTGCCTCATAGCTGAGTTTTCTGATTCTGAGTTGTGTTATTCCTTCATGTTTTCTTTCATTATCTTTTTGTTGTTTTTAAGTGTGTATCTTTCTAGCATGCTTCCTTTGTCTGTGGGGATGTTACTCTGTTCCTTATTGTCTTTTTTTTATTGTAATAACTCGGCGTGAGATTTGACCTCAGTATTTTTTGTTGTTCATTTTATATGAAGTGAATATTGTTTCTGGACGTTTAGACTGAGACAAGCTTCAGGAAAGCTTTTCTAACTTTACAGAACTACTTCTGTTTCTGTGTAGCATTTAAAAATATGAGTGCTTATTTTCTGAAATTTATTTCCCTTCTCACATTGGTCTAGACCTTCTTTACCTATGCTTCTTAGATCCCTATTCTGTTGAATTCCTTTTTTTTTTTTTTTTTTTTTAAGATTTTATTTATATGACAGTGAGAAACACAGCGAGAGAGGGAACACAAGCAGAGGGAATGGTAGCGGGAGAAGCAGGCTTCCTGCTGAGCAGGGAGCCCGATGCGGAGCTCGATCCCAGGACCCTGGGATCCTGACCTGGGCCGAAGGCAGACGTTTAACGACTGAGCCACCCAGGCACCCTCATATTCTGTTGAATTCTGATCCCACTTCCAGAAGTTTCTCTTCTGTGTGGAGTTCTGTCCTCGAAAAGATATGTTTTGAGAATTCATAGAGGTCTGCATTACTCCTGACCATTCACTCCCTTCTACTGTTTGTCCTTTGCACGTACCCAATAACCAAGAGGGCCAACCTCTTGCTGTTTCAAATTGGCCCACTGTCCTTTCCTATGAATTCTTTTGACTGTTTTGGGAGTTCTTCTGTACTCATGTTCTTCACACATTATTCCACTGCTTCATTCTTCTACGTGCTGTCCAAACTCTGATACCCTGAAGATCTATGTCTGTTGCTAGTTTCCCCCAAACTTGTTTATATTTTGAAATTTTTTTTATTTTGAAAATAATGTTTTCAAAATAAATTCTATTTCAAAAAGTTCTATTTTGAAATAGAACACTCTATCATCTAGTTTTGTTATACTTCTTGGATTTATTTTCTAGTTGTTCCATCTGGTTCTTGTGGGGATTTGGAGATAGTGAAAACCATGCTTTCGTGGCTGCCGTCTTTTCAGAATGCCTCCCCGTGCTCTTATTTTAACATATTAAAAAATAAACCCCCAAAACAAAAAAAATTACATAAGCAGGGAGATGGCTATAACAGGTTCTTATGTTGGAGAACAGAAAAGAAGACATGTTCACTAATGCTGCCTCTTCTGGATGAGAGAAGAGGAGGAGAGAAAAGGAAAAGCCCCAAGCAAATCTCATTGAAGGTCCCTTCCACAAGGAGCCTGCTGTTTTATTTTTAATTTCATTCGTTTTTAGTAATTTAATTCTTGCAAAGCTTGATTTTTTCATCCAGAAACATGAGACTGGGCCACGTTCCCTTGCTGTTCCATAGCATCCTTAGTCATGCCATGGTTTGGTTGAAGCCAGGCTTTGAGATGTTTTAAAAATGAGTCTTGTTACCCCACATAGTGTCAGTTTGGGCTCCATCTGGCTTTGCTTTCTTAGGATGCTTGTTCTGTTTATGATGGGGGAACTCTAGCTTCCCATGTTGGGCATTTGATCAACAACCAGCTTAGTATGTCCTTTGTGCTTATACTGTGAGCAAAATATAAGATACAGTCCTTTCCCTGAGGACATTTGGTTCCTCTCATCTGTCTTTTGGACTGATACAGGAAGCCAGGGAACCCGTGTCTTGTAGACTCTTCCCCTCCACTGCTACCCCAACTCTGAATACCGATGAAAATGTCATGCTGATTAAACATAACTAGGTCTTTGAATTACAGGTCTAGTTTGGAATTTAGTGTTACATTGTCATTATCAACTTCCAAGATTCTAAACAAGAGTCCGGATTAATCAATGCAGATCCTCATCAACTCGAGGGATGTATTTGCTCCTGAGTGGTCTACATTGCTGTCCATTGCTTACTCATAGTTGTGAGACATGGTGGGTTCTCTCTCACATTATGTTTAAGATAGCAGTCAAGGTAACTTGTAGTTCCTTTCTAATTGTACTTCCCACCATTTTGTTTTTGAATAAAACTCCTTGGATGGTTCCTAACCGAAAATTTAGTTTCTTGCAGCTGACCAAACAGATGACTTCTTTCAAGGAGAAGAAGAATCCAAGCAAGAATAAAAAATGGCCAGTTATGTCTGTAAACAAACTATTTATAGATTTGAGACTACAGCGTTCTTCTCCATTAGAGTGAAGAATATAGGTCAGGAATCACTGCCAATTTTCAAACACCTGCTCCATTATTTTTTAGTGCATAGGTACGCGACATCGGGCAGTTTTCGATCTTCTCCATTTCCTCATATGTAAAATGTGATTGTAATGATTCCTGTATCATAGGGTTAATGTGAGGATTAAATGAGATAATATATGTACATATTAGATCCTCAACTCTTGGTTTGATGGATAAAAAATGGAGTGTCTGGGATTTTTTAGGCACTGTACTAGTCAACTGGGATATAAAAATGAGCAAAATTTGGGGTGCCCGGGTATCTTAGTTAAACGTCTAACTCTTGGTTTCAGCTCAGGTCATGACCTCAGGGTCCGGGGATTGAGCCCCACATTGGGCTCCATGTTCATCAGGGAGTCTGCTAGTCTCCTTCTCCCTCTGCCCCTCTCCCTGCTTATGCTGTCTCTATAATAAATAAATAAATGAGCAAAATTCCTTCACTTGGAACTTTACAGTTAGATGAGGGGACTAGTTAATTAGCAGTCACCTGAAAGAATATAATGTTGTGACCACAGTAAATGCAACAGAGAGACATGAGATACTGCAGGAGCACATAATAGGGACAGGAGCTATCTGGGAGGTTAAGGAAAGTTCCCGCCAGAAGACTGAGTTCAAATGTCATGAAAAATAGATGGGAATTCTGAATTAGGAGAAGGTGTGTGTTTGGCGCATATGTGGGTGAGCACAAGTAGGATGAGAATGTCCCATTCAGGGAGATTAGCATGGAGAGTGGCTTTGAGGCAAGAGGGGACATGGTGACTGTGAAGAAACGAGAGGCTGGTGTGTGAAGGGAAGAGTATAATGGGCAGTGTTACCTGAGATGAGGCTGGAGCAGGCGAGAGGGAAGGAGTGGTCACAACCTGGGTGCCCTTCTGGGCTATGTTTAGGAATGTGGTTTAGCAAACCATGTTAGGTGTTTGAATTCTGGAGAGACATTTTGCAAAAATCTATTGTTGTTGTTTTTGGGTTTTTGAGGTGGGGAGGGGGAGAAGGAGGGAGAGAATCTCAAGTAGATTCCCTGCTGAGCATGGAGCCCACCAGTGGGCTCAATCTCAACACCCTGAGATCATGACGTGAGCCGAAGTTAAGAGTCAGCCATTAACTGACTGAGCCATCCAGGTGCCCCTGTTGTTATTCTTGTTATTATTATTTTAATTCCTTAGCAGTCCTTTACATAAATACGTTATATATGTTAATGTTTATTTATTGAATCTTTCTTCCAATCTCTATTATTGTTCTTCTCCGAATGCTTAATTCCTCTTTCCTTCCACTTAGGAATAAAACTGAGAAGATAGCTTTGTTTTCTTTCAATCAGCTTTACTATTTGAAATGGAATTTACTTTTGTATAACTTTAGGCAAGATAAATGAAAAACAATTGCCAAAATATTACCTACTGTGACACACATAAATATTTTATGCCTCATCGCCTTTGTGAAATGCTCAAATACAGTCATTTGTTATTTGTCTAACTTAAACAAACCAAAGCCAAACTCATTGGAAATTTTGGTGTCCTGTGTTGGCAGGCATCTCCAACAGCTTTCACATGTTTTGATTTTACCCAGAACAAACTTGGAAATTCAAGGCCTGAGGTCGACTCTGCGTGACAAGGGCGTACTTTGACAGTCTGTGTGTGTGTGTGTGTGTGTGTGTGTGTGTGTGTGTGTGTGTGTGTGTGTGTATGTGCATGCACACACGGATATTTTGTGTTTGCTGATCTTCTCTTGGTCAGTGAAGAGCTAACAGGCATGCTTGAAACTCTCCAGACATCAATAGGGGCACAACTCTTTTTCCTACCCTAGAATAAGGAAATAATGTATTCTGTTAGTAAATGTAAATAAAATTGTCCTGAGCTTTACATAAAAGCTGAGTAGCCTTGGAATGCCCTGGGGCTCATACCATGATGCCCCATCAGTGTTATCCTTGATGGGCACCGTCCATGCTGTGCCCCTTTACTTCTCCATTCTTTAGCAACCCCGCTGTGTATAAAGGTGCCTGCCCTGTCTCGTTCTGTAATTTGCCTTTTATCATGGTACGATAAACTTGGCTGGGTTTATTTTTTTCCTATTTGTATATTATTCTGGTATAAAAGGAGGTTTTAGCTCATCTAGGATGAGAGTTGTTAATCATAATAGCATTTTTTCTAACTACAACACTTCACATTTCATGTAACATACATCTCCGCAGAAGTTTTCTGAATATGGTTGTAAAACTAAAAAGTACTGTTAAGGGGTGCCTGGGTGGCTCAGTCGGTTAAGTGACTGCCTCTAGCTCAGGTCATGATTCCAGAGTCTTGGGATTGAGTGTTGGGATTGAGTAGGGAGCCTGATTCTCCCTCTCCTTCTGTCCCCCTCTCCTGCTCATGCTCTCTCTCTCTCTGTCACTGAAATAAAGAAATAAAATATTTTTTAAAAAAGTACTTTAAGTGGTAAGAATCTTCTCTAGCAAGCTAGGTAATGAGTAGAATTTCAGATGATAGGTTTGGCCCATGGTGGTCAAGATCTCCCATTACATTGTTATTGCTGATAATCACTTATTCCACAAGAAGCAGGAGTATTATGGGGATCTGAGGTGAAAGATCTTCAACTTTATTTGATGTACAAAGTTTGATTTTTTTCTCAGGAAAAATAATTGTTTTAGCCCTATACTTCTGTATAACATATGTAGATCAAATACTTTTTGGCTGAATTAACAAAATAAACAAAAGTAAAAGTTTCCTGATTTAGCTCTGTATTTATGGAATAGGTGTTTTCTATTATATAGTCTATTTGTTAGTTTATAGTAATTAGTTAATTTAGTGGACATACTTAATATTTGATCAATATATTAATAAAATAGTTGAGCATAGAGTTAATGGTTTAGATATTTTGCTTCATAGTTGTGTTAATGGGATATATATATAATATATATATTATTAATATATATAATATATATATTATATATATATAGTTAGCTTTAATAGCAATCACTCCAGTAAATCAGTTTCTCCCATAGAACGTGAGCCCCTTATATGCAGTACTAATTATTAATGCCTGACATGTAGCGTGTAATGTTTGTAAAATGAATAGGTAATTATTCTGAAAAATATTATATCTGTTTCAGGACCGGATCTTCAGGTTTGCATCTCCAAAAAACCTACATGTTGCACCAGGAAGATGGAGGAGAGATACCAGATAGCAGCTCGCCAAGATATGCAGCAATTGCTTCAAACATCCAGCTCAACATTGAAATTTCTAATATCGCGAAATGCCGCTGCTTTTCAAGGTAAATGTATCTTGATTTCTGAAAGTAAGGAGAAGACTTGTTAATGCAGTTGTCCTCTTATTATATGGGGAAACTTGGCTAGGTTTACTTGCCTTTGCATACCATTATTCTGGTATAAAATGAAGTTTTAGCTTTTTCTAACCCTCAGAACTTCTTTCCAAGGTCATCCTGGGGCGTAAATATTGAGTTGGACTGGGGAAACCATTATATTAGTGAAATGGTCCTTGGAAATATATATACTTCTAGGGTCCTTTGAGGGTCCCAAGTATTCTGACCTACAGTTTTACTTCAACATGGATGGACATAATTATTTGATTTTAGTAAAGTATTCCTTAATATAAAATCTCATTGTTTTTAACTGGGTAATTATAGATTTGTTTTTAAAAAGGTGATTTGAAGAAATATTTGTCTAATTTTCCCCCCGCTACCTCATGTGGTTTCCATAAGAACACCAGTGATGTATCAAAGTGCAGACAAGTCCGATAAACAGTAAAAAAGGAAATATTAATTGGATATTTAAGGATCAGCTAAGACCAGAACTCAGCCTTAATTCAAACAGTATGTTCAGAAATAAAATAAATGGGTTATAAAATTATAAGGTACATTGGAAAATAGATGATCTTTTTCTTATTTTAGTCATCATCTCTATAAAATTCCTTATTACTACAATAAAATAGCTTAATTTATTTTTCCTTTTATAAAGTGTTAGATTTTCTGTATATAATTGGAATGAAAATATCTAGATTACACTACTTTTTAGACAAATTTATTACTTTTGTTCAAAGCAAAATATAATTTCGTTAGTATTCCTTTTCCTTAAGTATATTAATGTCAATCTATTTAAATAATTTGTGATTTGTTTACATGCATAACTAAAGCACAAAGCTGATTAATTTTTAAAACTATGCTCATTAAATAGAATAAATAAAATAAATCAGGATAAAATTAGGTTGAGATGAAATGTAGTTTATGATGAATTGATTTTTTTTGTGGAAACTCACTTGTCAGATTTTAAGATGTTATTTTAGTTATTTAGTTATTATTTTTTAGCTGTCTTAGAAACAACCTTATTTCTGTTATGGGATATATTCATGTGCAATTGCTGGAGGAAAACATATTGGTATGCCTTTTTAAGGACAAATTTGTGATTTCATCTGGCCGAGTCAGAACCAGAAGACTTTACACATACAGAGTGATTTGGTGACTTTGTCTCATGAAAATGACAACAGGCACAATACGGCTAATACATTGTAGAGATAAGGGGAGGGTGAATGAACCAGTTTGGCCAGCACGGAGATGGGGAGTGTGGTGGAGATTCACATGCTTGAAAAGGTGAGCTGGACTTACGTAGAAGGAGAATTTGAGAATTGAGAATTGAGATTTGAGAGTCATTAAAGATTTTTGAATAGGAAAGCTTCATTATGATTTCTCAACTTTTCACGTCAAAACGAAATCCTTTCAAGTAAGAATATGTGGCCGAAGAAGATCGTGACCAAAGAAGCCAACTTTTTTGGATAGCAGTGTTAACTACAGAAGTGAAAGAAAGTGCCATCAGTTGCTAATAGGTGGGCTCAGTGAATGTTAGTTGGACATTTTCAACCTTCAAAGACCCTGTAACCTTTCACACTTTGCTGGATAACTTGATCCAGATAGAGAGATAGAGTACATTATGGAGTGCTTCCTGGCTCAGTTCGTCGAACATGCAACTCTTGATCTCAGGGTTGTGAATTCAAGCCCCATGATGAGTATGGAGCCTACTTAAAAACTATATATATATATATATATATATGAAAGAGAGAAAATACAAATACATTAAGTTCAGATGATTGGAAAAAATATGAAACCTGAATTACTTAGATTTTTAAGATGAGTTCAGACTGCTGAAAAATTTTGGTGATATTGCTAAAAGTTTGTGACAACTAAGCAGTAGAAATACATGGCATTGTCTCTATCTACTAGAGTGTCAGGTAATTTTATATACATTAAAAATTTTTCTCTTTCATATGTTGTGTTGTATTCAATAGGTTGAGTTTTGCTGTTTACTTAAATATTAACCATAAAAAATGAAAATGGTAGGAACTTTCTTAAATATGACTTGTTATGTAGATTGTTGTTTTGTCCTGTGAAGTGTCAAGTTTTATTTAAGAATCATGAGAAGGCAAGATAAATTTAAAAGAAATTTGCTTAAAGGCTAACTTTACTGGAACACATTCTCTTATAAGAAGAATGCCTGCTTTTAATTTAATAAATAGAGTAAGTAGCTTTAGGCTTATGTCCATAAAAACAACTTTAAATATATATGCTGAAAGCAGTTTGAGAAATCACATTTATTGTACCATAATCAAGCAGGCAACTTTATCAATAAATAAAATGCCTACCATCTAGTTTCTGTGCCATCAGAATATCTGAAAACAATTCAGAGTTTTTATTTTTCTAAGAAGAGAGAAGCCAGCACATCTTATTGGGAAATTGTCTGCTTGAGAGAAATTTAATGGGGAAATCAATTCACTTCTCAAATGATGTAAGTCAATTTGGTACATTTTCATATTTTTGACTTCTAAATTTATGTCCTAGGCTCCAATAGTATTAACCTGCTTTTTTAACTGGTATTCTGGATCATAAAAGACTTGAGACCAGGTATCATTCTAGACGTAGTATGGTTTCTTCTCTCATGGCTTTTATAAAATCCCATGGAAGCATGTTTTTGAAGCAACCCCTTTGGTGCGGTCAGTGGGAATGATCACTCGGGTCTGTGGATTTAGTGGGCACCCATATTACTGTGAGATGAAGAAATTGTTAAAGGAAGGGAGGAAACAGTGCTGGCAACGGTGCTAGAAGACATATATCCCGTATGTAGTCCACACTCAACTCTGGAATTCAGCCCTGGAAGGTACATACCAGTAGAGTTGGAATCAGCCTACTGGGACAACTCTCCTATTTTCCTTTTATGGAATTTATTGGTGTTTGTCTCAGTCAGGTTTCCTTAAAATAAACAAACGCCAAAATGGAAATGTTTTTGGAGGGGTCCGTAATTATGACCAGGGGCTTCACTATATCCTAGGTGTAGTCATTCATACTATAGGATGGAACATTTTATAAGCTAAAAGGAATAAGCTGATATCTCTGTGTCTGTTGCTGTTCATAAATACGTTGTGCTGTTTGCAAAGAGGAGCATTGGCTCTGTCACAGTGTGGACAATAACTGTTTTTTATTTTTGGGGCTTAATAATGCTCATGAATAAAGCAGACAGCCTGAGATAATGCAAAAGAGTTTGCTTCCCTTTTCTTTTTCTGTGAGGGTGGGGTTGCTGGCTTTAATAATATTTTGGAAATATTCTTCATAATGTTTTATTTATTTATACACTAAAGTATGGTGTGACTCATGAAGAAATAGAGGCAGTTGACAGAAAATATGTCATTTACTGTAAAAAAGCAACTCTTAGGCAGTTTTCAGATTTGTCAGTTTTTTAATCTCCATTCAAATAAGATGATGAAGTTTAATTTTTATCAAATTGAAAACTACTAAACACAATTTTCAGCATCATTTTTGAAAATTAAAAGGAAGGAAAAAATAAAAAAAAAGGAAGGGATATTTAGGAGAACACTGTTGGAAATTTGTGTTTTGTTGAAATGTTAGGAATAAAAAGCTACATCTTTCCTTTGAGATGTACCTTTCCCTATTTCTCTTATCTTTCAGTAGCTTATGTATTTCTGAAATGTATGGTAGATACTAAGTTTTATCCTGGAGGTTTCCAGTTTTATATATGGCATTTAAAAAGTGTACATTATTACAAAAGACTGAGTGATCAATGGTAGAACAGGAAAGATTTAGCATTTTTATTTATGATTTCATTCTCTTGGCTGATTAAATTTTCATTTCTCGATTGTGAGTACTTGAAAGATTGGCAAGCTTGTCCTTGTGGGTTGAGAAGTGAGATTTAGGGATTTAATAAAAAAATACTTTACTGTTTTTTAATGAAATGTAGGAATATGTTCAAAATTAAATATCTTTTTAAAAAGCAGGTGACTTCAGAATGAGAATGTAATTAATGGATTTTCCTCCTTACAGTAACACATGTTAGCTACTGTGAAGTGTGTAGCTAGTGTGTAGCTTCTGTAAACCTAATATGAAGTCAAAGGCACTTGTATCTATAGTTAAAGGCACAAAGATATAGTGAATATTGAAATATATATTAACATTAGGAGAGTAAAGAGATTTATATAAATGTTATTAAGCATGAAATCCATGAATCTTATTCACTTCAGCTCTGCTTTGACAAAGCTAGATAATATTTACAATTATTCCGTGGAAGAGCATTATATGGACGAATAAAGGGAGAATCCTTACTGTTTTTAGCACTGAGAATTATCTGATCAAAAGTTCAAGTGTAAGAGAATGGGTAGCCGTGGGCTGGCAGCATGGAGAAGGCTTGTTTTTCTCCTCTAGCACCTGGTAAGTATCATGAACTGAAGTGCATGAGTAAACAAATGAATGAACAGTACTTTGCAGAACCAGAAGATGGTTCTGAAGTAAAAATGACAGAATCCCTCCCTTCCTCATTCCTTTCACTCATGTATTCCTGTCTCCGTGATTTACTCTTGCTCTGGAGCACCTACTACGTGCCCTCACTATCGGGTGCTTGGGTTGTAAGTGTCCCGTCCTTCAATCTGTTTTATTTGCATTGATTCCTTCCAACTTCTCATATGCCAACATCTGGTTATTGCTTTTATGAGCCAGCAAGGGGCACGTGATGGTGTCTCTGTCAATGGCCTCAGGAACGTGATTGCGCTGTTTTCCCCCTACAGTTTTAGGCGGCCTTTGGTTTAGTGTGTTATCTCATACAGCAGCTATCGATGCAGTTGGTCTCTATCCAACTGTCCTTCATCTCTGAAATGTTAAAAAAAATTGTTTCTTTTGAATTTGTGTCAGCAGGCTGCTGTTAATTCTGAAAATGGGTGGTTTTCCTGTATTCTAGATAAAAGTTGCAAGAGCTTTAATTACTTTTCGGCTAGAAATAAGCTTGCTTGGCATGCAGCATTATCGATAGTGGAAATAATGTTAAGATAGATCTAAGAGCAGGTTTACTTTGCAAAATTTCTTTTTTAAACTTTAAGAAGTAAACTTTCAATTGTTTTAATCCTAAATGACAGTAGGTTATGATAATATAACCTATTGCCGTGGTGATCTTACCTAGAAAGCACAGTAACCTGTTCATAGTAGGTGAAACAATTCTTTCTTGATTTTATATTAAATCCATTTTCAGTTAAATCTTTTCATTGTGAGAATTGCACATTTATTTTCTTGAAGATGAGTTAACATTTCATCAGATTCTTTATCATTTTGTTATCTTCATATTTGTTCAATCTTACTTTTTGCATAAGGGATCACAAGGGATGATTCTTAAAAGCTACCTCTGGGTTGAGTAAAGGACAGGACGTGTGGGAAGTTACAACCAACGATGTTTTCATACAGGTAAAGTGATTAATAAAATTTCTTTTTATAGGTACATTTCTAGGACATTTCTGCATTCTTTTTGGTGGCCATCTCAGTAATTTCCACAGCATTTTTGTACTTCTCATGCTTTACTGATCATACGTCTTCAAGCCTCTGAGGGTACACGCTCCCCTGGGGTTCACAAGAAGGAGGCGAGACTGGGGCTTACTGGGCATGCGCACTGCCTGCTTCACTGCATGTTGCTGAGTTGCTTTCTCCAGGAGCTGAACCTGTTTAAACATCCGCAGGCTCTTGCTGTGCTTTGTTGTTCTACTTCCTTCCCAACAATTAGTATTGTCAGAATTTTGGGAGATTTGCTGAACTGATTAGGGCATTTGAATGTCTTTGCAAACACTTCTTTATTTTTTTATGTTCTTTATTTTCCCTTATGATTATGTCCAATGGACATAATCAGTTGTCAGTGTTTTCTATGTATTTAAGAGGTATTGTCTTTAGGTACAAAACTTTTTAAAAATTTATTTGAGAGAGATTGAGCACGAGTGGAGGTGGGGAAGGGTTGAGGGAGAGGGAGAAGCCGGCTCCCAGCTGAGCACAGAGACCAACTTGGGGCTCTATCCCAGGACCCCAGGATCATGACCTGAAACAAAGTCAGGTGCTTAATCTATTGAGCCACTCAGGCACCCCAAAGATTTTTTTAGGTATTAAAGAAAGATTTTTTTTTTTAATTTACAGATATCACTTTTGATTGCCACATCTTAAAGTTTTAGCTAAAATAACTTAAATGTTTTTCCATATTCTATTGAAGTTCAAGCTCTCTGCAAGTTTTCTGTACATTTGCATGGCTTGCGGTCAAATGCTTGTTCCCGCCTATGCTCTCCTACTCTTTTCATTTGCTTCTGGTTCATTCATATCATATTAATATAATTAATATGAAAAAAAATTTTAATTACCACTCCATACTTACACACATATGTGTGTACATATTAACTTATGGTGTATGCATAATATCAATTTTATGAGATGATGGTGATGAAGATAAAGTCTAAAAATTATAAATAATATCAAATTGAACATTGATTTCTATGGATCCAGGTGTTCTTTTCAGCTCTTTCTCCATCATCAGTCCGAAAGCTACCATCCTGCCATCTTCTCTGGCCCTTCTATGTCCCATGTCTTTGACTCTCTCCTTTCCTCTTTAAGTAGTAACATAATGTATCTTTTAGTTCCTTTTATTCATTATATGAGCATGGAAATAATTAAGTAACCATCACATGTGTCTGAGGGTGAATTTAAACTGAGGACCTTTTTTTACATTAGAAAAATCTTTTCTATTTAAAAAATCTTTTTTAAGATTTTATTTATTTTGAGAGAGAGAAAGAGCAAGCAGAAGTGAGGGGGAGGGGCAGAGGGAGAAGCAGACGCCCCACTGAATAGAGAGCCCAATGGGGGACTTGATCCCAAGACCTCAGGATCGTGACCCAAACCAAAGACAGACGCTTAACCAACTGGGCTACCCAGGTGCCCCTAAAAAATCCTTTTCTCAACTGTGTTGAGATATAATTGTTATCCTCTGCCTCATTGTTAGAGCCCCAGTAGAAAAGTGCTCAGGGTCAGTGAGCTCTGCTGCATCTGTAGGGATGATGTGAGCTGGAGTGGTGGGACAGCTCTGAAGGAGGTGCAGTGGGGAATGGGAAAGGAAGTGAGCTGAGGTCCTGTTAGAGGGCTGCCAGTGGAGACTACAAACTAATAGTGAAGCCAGTTTGCATGATGGGAGCCCTGTTTTCGTTTCCAGCCCTGTCTAAATTTTGCGTCCGTCTGGAAAAGGCATGAGTAGTGAGGATCCGTGGTTGAGCACAGGTCACAGGGGATTCATTCACCCATCCTGCAAACACTCATGGGACCACCTCCATGTGCCAGCGTTGTTTTAAGTGCTTGGTGTACTTCAGGGATTGAAACAAAAATGCCTGTCCTCACAGTGTGCATTTCAGCCAGGAAAAGTAGAAAATAAATATAGTACAGGTATAAATATGTTAGGATGAATTAAGTGCTTGGGAAAATGTAATTTAGAGCAGAGATCAGGGGAGGGACAGTACTGGAGGATTGCAGTCTTAAACTGGATAGTCAGGGAAAAGTTGGCATTGGAGCAAAGGTGTGATGAAAGTGAAGGGGTTGGATATGTGGATGTCTGGGAGAAAAGCATTTGAGCAAGAGGGAGTAACCTGTAGGAATGGGGCTCAAATGTCAGAGGAATGGCAATAGCTTTGAGGGGTTGGGGGGAGTGGTTGGAAACCCTGTCATAGAGGCCACAGGTGCAGATCATGTAGGGCTTTTATTCTGAAATGGAAGTCTTTGCCGTAAGTGTGGCTTAATGTGAAAACAATTATTCTATTTAATTGCTGAGGGGCATATGCACCTAGCTTGTAGAGGGGCGAGAGTGGACCTAGGGGGCCAGTGAAGTCTTTATTAAAATAATCCAGAAGAGGCATTGTGGTGACTTAGACCCAGTGCTGGCAGTGCAGGTGGTGAGAAGTGGTCAGATTCTAGGTATCGTGTGGTCATCACGGGGTCTTGGGCCTGGTGGGAAAGGAACTGAGGCCAGGACAGGGTTGCTTGTAGTAAACTGCACCAAGGGTGTGGTCTGTGGGGTGCGTGCCTGGTGTGTCCTGGAGGGGAGTTAAAGATGCTGAGGCGGTAGGATGCTTTCCATTTTGGAATCTCTTGAATCTACTCAGAGAAACCGTCATCTGTTTCTAAAGTTCTCAGTAGAAGATGGACTTTGGTGGGGCTGGCAGGGCATTCATTGATTACCTGATGTAGACTCATCTTTCTGTTTTGGTTTTAAAACCACTTTATGGAGGTATGATTGACACAAAAAGCTGTACATATTTAATGCACAAACTTGATGAGTGTGGAGGTAAGTCTACATTTGTGACGCCATCACCTCAATTTATGCCATAAACATTTTGGAGGAGGCTGATCTGTGACATGGGGTTAAAATAGCTGTGGTCTGGGGGCGCCTGGGTGGCTCACTCGTTAAGCGTCTGTCTTTGGCTCAGGTCATGATCCCAGGGTCCTGGGATTGAGCCCCGCATCGGGCTCCCTGCTCGGCGGGAAGCCTGCTTCTCCTGCTACCATTCCCTCTGCTTGTGTTCCCTCTGGTTGTGTTCCCTCTCTCGCTGTGTTTCTCTCTGTCAAATAAATAAAATCTTAAAAAAAAAAAAAATAGCCATGGTCTGGAAGACCCACGGAATTTCCAGCTGCTTTCTATGAACTGGCTCTTGGAAGTGGTAGAGCTTGTTGCCGTGATACAGTGTGTGTGTGTAAATATGAAAATAATTTTGATAGAGTAAGTCATGATTCTACATAACAGAACATATTATCAATATTTAGCATAATGTAAAAGTAAAGGACATTGTGAAGAAATAACACACAAATAAGATTGAGTTGCTTAAAATTTGTAAATGAATTTTGAGCATTGAATGGAGAAGCATGTAATAAGACAATGCTTAATAAAATTGCAGAATAGTAATTATGGTCAAAATCACGAGTTGGTATATGAGAAATTTGTTTTAAGCTTATTTTAATTATCAAAGATATTGGTTACATAAAATTGAAACTGAAGTACTTTATCAGTCAATAAAACCCATTTAGCAAGTAAGGTTCTGTAATGAATTTAAGGCTCTTGGGATTCAATTTCGAAATCTTGGTAGTAATTCTCATAACTTGAATAGCATCATTGCCATTTACCATTTTTATATGAATCAAAAATGAACTAAGTTCTGTTTACCAAACACTAGCAATAGTTATCAGTCATTTCAATAATAGCTTCTTATATCTTTTCTTATTTAATTAGAAATGCTTACAGTTCATGTAATTGGCATTATTACCAAATTTAAAATTTTTAAATGATATAATTCATTGTAAATTATGAAACATAGTTTATTAGAAATATGAAAGCATTTTTAATAGTGAGATTTTTTTTTCCCTATAGCCTTGGGGAAGGAGAAGATTAAGATGAAAAATATTAAACCATCATCCATAATATTTAATTGGTAAAGTGGTAAAATATAATAGAAAATAAGATACCTTTCTTTCCTCAGACAAATAGAGGACTTAAATTTTATAGCCATTTCTCAATGTAGCTGTTCATGATGGGAAATTATCCATGCATATCTCCATGCTTTTAGCATAAAATATATCTAGCAATAAATGGAATATATATGCTATAGCTTTTATGCAGAAGGCAAAGGGCTTGAAATGGCATCTCAAGAACCAGAGAGTCTTAATAGTAAATAAAGGGTAATTGTTGGATAGCTATGCTGTGTTCCTTTTATTCCAGGGTAATTCTGCCTGTGGGCTAACTTTTGTATAAACAAAGATAATTGAACTTTTGCACCTTAAAGGATATTGTTATCTTGTACTATTTGTTTGACTTCATCTCCTCCGGGTGTAAAGTTGACTTGAATGTTAATTTAGGAAACATATTCATTTTTTTTTCTGTAAGTAGGGATAAATTGAAGATATTACATAATAAAACAAACGGTTGTGGGGGGAAAACAATTGTGATTGGATAGGCAATATGCTTAAGATTTTCAAAACAAGGGTTTTAAATTCGGAGAGTCTAGGTTTGAATCTTAAGATTTGCTGGTGGGGCCTCAGTTTCTTGGCTTGTAGGATGGGGTAAGATTAGTACCTTCTAGGCTGCAGTTCATGGGGATTGATTGAGTCAGTCCCTGTGAAGTAGCTATCATGGCGGCTGGTACACGTCACGCACTCAGTGTATGTTAGCTACTCCTTCTTCCTTTATTCATGGTGTAGATTTTGCCAGTACTTGATGAGCAACAAAATATTTCAGGGTAAAAATTGTCTAACAGTATTTCTGGATGAGTGTGATGGGGGGTGGGGGCCCAAAGCTAGTCGTCCCATTGTCAGAGGTGCTATAGTGGCCAGGCAGCCGAAGAGCCTTGTGATCCAAACTTCTGGATCAGTCTTTGGATTCTTACACCTGATGGGGTTGCCGAGAGTCATGTTGCAAGGGCTGGTGGTAGTGGCCAAATGTGCTCTCTGTATTGGTAAAGACAAGCAGTGAGAACAATTATTTGGTAAATAGTAAATCTTAAAGTAAGATTTCCTCCTACTCAGCTGGTAGTCAAATAAAATTTCAAATTTCATTCAATAGTATTAAATTGAAATGTTTCAATGAAGTGACTTTCACGGTAGTAGAAACTAGTGTGAGCCCAGAAATCTAAAGTTTGACTAAAAGAATGATACAAAGGGACAGAATCCATGGCAAATTATTCAGTGGCTTCGCAGAAGCCTTAATCTTTGGAGTGTGCTCCAAATGGGACTATCTTCACATACAAAAGGCTTTCAATTTTTGTTATCACTGATTCATTCTGGTCACTTACTCACACATTCTGGGATGTTTGTAGTTTATGTTGGCGTATCTTTTTTTTTCTTTTTTAAAGATTTTATTTTTTTAAGTAATCTCTATACCCAGTGTGAGGCTTGAATTGATAACCCCGAGATCATGAGTAGCATGCCCTGCCACTCTGCCAACTGTTACAGCCAGGCGAAGTGGTATATAATTACACAGCAAAGCCTTTAGATCATGCATTTGTGAGTTATTACATAGAACCACTAACTTCAAATTCGTCCTTTCATGACAGCATGGGAAAGTAAATAAATGCATAGCCTGCAGAACGATGTGAAAGGTTTTATGGTTGGTAGAATATGATAAAAACTTAATCTAAGATCTAATTGCACTACTTAAAAGGCCTCTGTTCATTAAGATAAGTTTTATTTTGGTTTAAATATTGCTAACCACTGTTCCATAGAATTATGTAACTGTCTGACAGTTGCATTTCCTCTGCTGAAAATGTGAAATGTTATTATTATTATTATTTTATCCACAAGGCATCTTAGAGTTTCCTCTCTACGTGAGGAAAGAGAGTCTGGAGAACGATGGGCCCTTATAGCCTCTGGAAAGTATGGTTTGGGAAAAGGGTCAGAGGAGTGGGGCAAAGGTGTCCACTGGTTCAAGAAGGAATAATACATGCTGTGTTTATGTTCTAATTTTAAAAATCTGGGTTTAATATGCTTACTTTCTAGCTATAGTCCCAGGGCAATACTTTAGGATCATCTAGACCAGCTGCTTAATTTATTTTTATTGCAGATCTTCAAAGTAGGTTTAAATTAAATTATCTATGTATTTGGCAACTCTTACTCAATATATTTAGTATATTTGTTATTTTAATGAGATCGTATATTTTGAATGCAAATTAAGAATATATTTAGCAATTGCTAGTCTACACTGATACAGCTATTCTAGAAAGCAATTTGACAATAGTTAGTTAAGATACATGTTCTTTCTCTCTCTCTTGACTTTCTCGTCTTCTAATGGTTGTATATATTGGAAAAATTTTTAGAGACTGTTTAGGGACACGTAGAAGCATGCTAATTAAAGTGTTTGTTGTAATAGATGGGAATTGAGACAACCTGGGTGATTGAGGGAAAGGTTAGGAAACTGCATTATGCATCAGTAAGCATAATCAACTGGATACATACATGGTGACATGGATAGACTTTAAAAACAAGGTAGAATGAAGAAAGGAAGAAGAATGAGGTACATAGCACTATTCCATGTATGTATCTTAAAAATTCATGTGCCAAAAAAATTTATGTTTTACTGAAACATGTGCAAATCTAAAGGTTTACATTGAGCACATTAGAACAATTGTTTAAGGGTATACAATTGTATAACTTACCATCCAACCACGTAAATATTAAGAGATGTGGGGGATGTGAAGAATAGCTAGGAAAAAAGAAAGTGAAAGAAAATGAAATATCTAGTTTTAAATCTACCCCCAAATGTTCAGGATCTGTATGCTGACGATGCTGATGAAAGAAATCAAACAACCTAAATAAATGGAGAGATATACCATGTTCATGAATTGATAATGAAGCTTACTACATAGTTACAGTAATTGAGAGTGTAGTATTTGCAGAGGGATAGACCATAGTATAGATAGGACTGAAAATCATGACTGCTTTCCAAAAGCTTAAAATCTATTGTGGAATATAGACAAATGATGACCTTTCAGTGTGCTATGGTGGAGTTAGGGTAAGATCTCTTGTAGAAAAGACATCTGATTGGATTGCTGGGGAGGGAGCCTGGGAAAGCAGCCCTGAAACAGCAGGCTCATGTGAAGAAAAACGGTCAAGGATTTCTGTCCTGAAAAAGGGAGCAGGAGTCTGAGCTAAAGGGCCCCTGAGTCACCCCTAAGGTCACAGCCAAGTGTGGTAGGTAGAAAGTGGTGAGAAGTCAACCTGAGGTTGTGTAATCCTTTCCAATTATTTTAATTTCCCATCTATCTGTGTTGTATCTTCTCTTATTCTTAACTTTACTTCTCTTTTCCTACTCTCCTTTATTATCCTTTCCTTCCTCTTATGCTCTCATTTATCTCTCACTTTCTCTTTTCTCTGGTTTCCTCTTTGTCTCATCATCTCTGTCATAATCAGGGTTTTGTCCATGTTTATTCTATTTTTTTTCAAAAACAGTCTTTTAGATTTAGTTATCCTTTATGTTTTTGTTTTTAATAAGGGCCTTTGTAATCTTTTTAAATTCTTTCTTGTGACTTTATAAAAATTGCATATTTCTGATTTCTTAAGATATACGGTTTTTTTTAATTTTAAAATTTTGTTTTTTGGTAATGGAAGTTATTTTAGGGAATAAATTGTCCTTTGTTGATAGCTTTGCTTTATTAAAGCATAGATTTTACTATGAAGTCTTCCTTTCACTTGGTTTTAGAGTCTTTTATTTTTTATTTTCTTTTTTGAGGTTATCTGGGCAGTTTCTCTTAGGATTGGCTAGGTTTATTGTGGTTTCAGTGACCCCCCACCCCCAGATATCAGTAATTCATATCCACAAGGGCTTCATGTCCCTTAAAGGTGTTGGTGATGTGTTTAAATGTGTTGTTGATGGCTTTTTCTGGCCCAGGCTGAGGGAGCAGCCCTATCTGAGATGATATAGCTCTAGTGGCAGAGGGAAAGATGGTCTCAGCTCCAAATGTGTCTGCTTGGAAGGGGTACATGCTGCTTCCACTCACATTTCATCTGCCAAAATAAGTCTTGCGGCTAGGCCTGAGATCAAGGCATAATGCTTGCTAATGTTCCCACAGGGAGAGCAGACCATATTTTATATGAAAATTTAACCAACCCTAAAAAATATTGATGTGGGTTGAATTGTGTTCTTTCAAAAACATATGTTGGAATCCTAAGCTCAAATGTGATTTTATTTGAAAAGTCTTTACAGAGGTTATCAAGTTCAAGTGAAGTCATTAGTGTGGGCCCTAATCCTATGCACCGATTTCCTTTAAAAAAGGCAAGATTTGTCAACAAGACAGTAAACAACAAATGTTGGAGAGGATGTAGAGAAAGGGGAACTGTCTTACATTGTTGGTGGGAATGCAAGTTGGTGCAGCCACTTTGGAAAACAGTGTGGAGATTCCTTGAGAAATTAAAAATAGAGCTACCATTTTGACCCTTTAATTGCACTGCTGGGTATTTACCCCAAAGATGTAGATGTAGTACAAAGAAGGGCCACATGTACCCCAATGTTCATAGCAGCAATGGCCACAATCACCAAACTGTGGAAAGAGCCAAAATGCCCTTCAACAGATGAATGGATAAAGAAGATATGGTCCATATGTACAATGGAATGTTATGCCTCCATGAGAAAGGATGAATTCCCAACTTTTGTATCAACATGGACGGGACTGGAAGAGATTATGCTGAGTGAAATGAGTCAAGCAGAGAGAGTCCATTATCATATGGTTTCACTTATGTGTGGGGCATAAGGAAAAACATGGAGGACATTGGGAGGAGGAAAGGAAGGGTGAATTGAGGGAAATGGGGTGGGGGGGAGATGAACCATGAGAGACTGTGGACTCTGAGAAACAAACTGAGGGTTTTGGAGGGGAGGGTGTTGGGGGTTGGGTGAGCCTGGTGGTGGGTATTGAGGAGGGCACGTATTGCATGGAGCACTGGCTGTGGTGCATGAACAATGAATCTTGGAACACTGAAAAAATAAAATTAATTAAAAAAAAACAAAAACAAAAGTCAAGATTTGGGCAAAGAGATACACGTGTACATAGGAGAACAGCATTTAAAGGCCAGGGAATGCCTGACCCTACTGGAAACTAGAGAAAATGCATGGATGATTTTCCCTGTTGGCCCAAAAGAAGGAACCAAACCTGCAGACATCTTGATCTCAGATTTCCAGTCTTCAGACTATGAGACAATAAATTTCATGTCAGTCACCCATTTTGTGGTGGTTTGGTACAGCAGCACCAGGAAACCAGTACAAATGTTTCAAAATTTCCAAGAAATGCTTGGTCAGATTCTTCTTATTTATTCTAATTTTATTACTATATTTTAATTACAAAATGTAGCCAATAACATCTGTCCCTTTTGACAGTGAAGTGTTTTCCCTGGTTAGAATCATGATCAGTTTCAGAGATTTGTTTCGAGTGGCAAATTCTCTACCTTAAAATTTCATTCAGATGTCAAAGGTTGTCATAGGGTATTCCCTATTGTTCAGTAGTTTAATTAATGTCACCCTCTTCTAATTTACTGTATTCAGGGTTTTGTACCTGAGTTATTTAAAAAAAATCAGGTTTGTCTTTCTAAAAAAATGAATAAAACCCCTTGATTTAGAAGTGTATGTTTATGTTCATTTTTTACTTGTTTTATGATTAAGTTGCAGTGATAAGAATGCCTGAAAGTAGACTAGGTTGATCAGGGGACTGTAAATGTTGTCTTTTAGTGACCCATGATCACGTCTTCTTTTCTCTTTCAGTCCTTCTTTCATTTTCTCTTTTTTATTTTCTTTTTTACTGAAGCAGCTCAATATTTCCTTCAGACAGCTATCTACAAGGCCTACGAGATCCCTTCATTTCTGTCAAGCAGTCCCTTAGAAGTTATAAAAAAGTGCTCATTACTACGGAAATCTTCCTTTCCATACAGACGGGGCTGAGCCTGAGAGCAATATTGCAGCTCAGCTGGGAAAGGAAATGGTGAAAAAGAATTGGGCAGGAGAAGGAAGATGGAAGGTAATAGATTACATGCCGTATTGTTCTCAGGAAAAAATTAGATGCCATTAGACGGCATATTGGATTTAAGTATGTGATTTATGATCCAGTGAAATCATCTGTGTTATTCTGAATTATGCAAATATTATTTTATGACCCGATCTTGAATCAGGTAAGAGAACGGTTCTAACTTATGTGTATTTTGCCCTTTGCTATCCCAAACATGATCTTGATGCTATTTTAACTTACATGTTTATACATGTAAAAGTGTCTAAAATAATTAATATAACCAATTTTGTGTCTTCAAGATTAGCTGTTTGCAAACAACAAACAAGCTCTGTGAGAAACTAGAGCAAGTCTTTCCAGTTGGACTATATTAGAATTCCATCTACATTTTAATTTGGTTCCTGCTGTGTGGATATATTAGACTGAATCTATTACCTGGCTCAATGGTCCTCTTAGACAATTTCCCTTTCTCATTCTGATTTTATTGTAAGTGATCGTCAACATACTGTAGAAGTCTGCAAATCCAATTTTGATCACTCCCATGAGGCACCACTAACTATGACCTTACGTTAAAAAAAAAATAAAAACAAACCAAACAAGAACGGGAGTATAGCAATATTTATAGATTACATTTTGATGAAAGGTGCTAGTTATAAGTATAGTGTGAGACTTTATGTTTGGACTATGTTTGGGTGTCGTGCACAAGAAAATTCTATAGCAATCATTCCCCTGGGGCAGGACCTGGTTTTGCATTTAATATTCCAGCTTTATGTTTACTGTTGTTTTGAGTTGCCTCTTTTCCTGATGCTCATGAACCACCTGCTGTTTTTTCGTTTGGAGATAATGTTTCTCTGAGTATTGATTAGAATTTCAGCTTTAAATATAGTCTTTTCATGCATTTAGTACATTTAATCCTTACTGTGAAATAGATTAATGGACCTTTGATGTAGAGCTCAGGAACATTAATTGAGTTCACTCTGGTTTATTTAACTGTGTTGCCATCTTACTGGGGTATACCTTTTCAGAACATGTCCAGAAGTTAAGAGAGATGATATCAGATGGTAATGCAAAGCATTTCATTTTCTCATGCTGCCCATGGTTTGATGAAGAGTCCTCTTAGGGAAAAATAAATAATAGTTATTCATTCCATATGCAGCTCGATAGTCTCATGTTTATCTTCAGAACTGTCCTGACATCACCTTGTGCCTGGTACCTTGTTTTGACCCCTCATCCTGACTCTCAGATCATTTCTTCCTGATTCTCTTTTCTTTCTTCTTCCTGTTTTTGTTTCTTGGAATATTTCATTCTTAACGTAGCCACTGTCTCTCCGATGCCTGATACATATATTCCTACCTGAATATCGTGCTAACACATTAAATGTTATGTTTGAATGCAAATTTCTCATCCTTTACTCAAAAACAAGTTTTCATTGTAACTTCTCCATCTTTGTGCATGGTATCACCATTTTTTCCCCTGGGTCTTAGGCTCAATTTCAATGCCATCAGTGACTTAAATCTCTTGTGTATTTTCTATGTATCAATTAAATATGAAGCTTTTTTCCTCATTTACTTTTTTCTTCCTCTTTCTCTGGACACTTTTATTACTGTAACAACCTCTTGACTGGACTAACAACTTTAGTTTTTATCCTCTGCTGATCCCAAGAAACCTAACAGATTAAGATTTTAAATTATAATATTCATGTATCATTTTCCAATTTAAAATTTTTCAGTGCTTTGCAGTTTTTGCTGCTTAAAATGCTATCTAATATTCATAGCTTTAAATGTCTGCTATAATCTCTGTTATATCTATTCAAAATTAGTTCTTATTCATTTCACAACATCTTCTCTCCACCAACAGGTCCTGTTCCCAGAATTCTCTGTTCCTTCAATATCTTTACTTTCTTAAGAACAGGAGGTAGTAGCTCGTATTTGCAACCATCTTGCTATAGACTGAATGTTTGTTTCCCCCTCAAATTCATATGTTGAAACCTAATCCCCAATGTGATGGTATTAGGAAGTGGGCCTATGGGAAATGATTAGATCCTGAGGATGGAGGCCTGATGAATGGAATTCATGTCCTTATAAAAGAGACTCCCTTCCCCCTCCACCACGTGAGAATGCAGCATAAAGATGGCCACCCGTGAACCAGGAAGTGAGTCCTCACCCAGTGGCTAATCTATCGATACCTTGATCTTGGACTTCTTAGACTCTAGAACTGTGAGAAATAAATTTCTGCTGTTTATCAGTCACCTAGTCTATGGTCTTCTGTTAGAGCAGCCTGAGGGGACTGAGACACAAGTGTATCTCACTTTCTCAGCATGGTGTCTAATCTATGGTAGATGTTCAAGTAACGTGATTTTTTGTTGTTGATTTTCAGTGTCAGTCAGGGTCATCTTTAGATGGTTGGGATGGTGATTTATCTTTTGTTTGTTCTCTTAGACTTTAAGACCATGATCTCTGGGGTCATATCATGGGTTTAGCTGTAACCCTTGTTTTGTGACTTTAAACATTAATGTTTCTTCATCTTAGTTTCCTCATCTGTAAAATGGAGATCACAGCTATACTAACCTAACAGAGTTGTTATGAGGACTAAATAAGAAAGGACTAAATAAGAAAATACATCCACAGGGTTTTAAAAGAGTAACTGATACATAGTAAATTCTCAATAAGGTATCAGTGAGATTTTGCTGATGGAATATATCTTTCTAGGTTGATGTTATTAAGAGCATTTCCAGTTACTTGGCAAATTACGTAGAGAGAAAAGTCTTACTGGGGACTTCATTTTTAAAAATTTTATTCGTTGTCATTGTCATTACATGTATTTTTTTTATAGTAAGGCAATTTATATATACATCATCATTTTTGTCTTGTTGAATCAAACTGGTACCTGAAAATATTGATGAAAGTGCTGATAACCATAGGAATACTGAATTTGCTATTTTTGTAGGATTTATAATATTACATATTAATGCTGTTTGACTACTCCTACAATCACCATCACTACCATCATTTATTTAACACTGATCATTTGTCATCTGAATTTTATTAGTAAATTACAATTGATCCACTAAATACTAGGTGAAATTTTATTATTAGATATGCACATATAAATTACTACCACAAAAGTATATACATGTCAAATAATAAAGAATTAAAATTACCCCTTAAAAATTATCTGGTGGGAAAGTTGCCCATTTTACGTATTATCCATACATTTTAAGCTTTCTCTATCTCCCTCCCCACCATTATCTCACCTGTTTTTGTCTGTTAAGTGTAGAATTTGATTGGAATTTTTCTTTACAGCTCTGGATTTTATTCTTCCATCACCTCTAAATATATGAAAGAAAATATCCAAAATAATTCAAATTTTAAATGGCTTTTTCTAGAATCTGGTAATGTCTTTTAAAATATTTGGAGCTGTGCTGAAAAATATCACTCCTTAATGAGGAGAAGAATCTGAGTTTTTCTGCTTTTAACAGGGTAGAAAGTTTTGTGCAGGTTGACTCTTTACCTTGGTGATTGATCTCATCAGAGTTGATCATGAGGAGTTGGGAGAACGTTGAATATAATTTTGCTGTTAAGTTCCATTGAATGAACAAATATTTAATATTTTTCTGGGCCTGAGATTCTGTGAGGTGCTGAAAGTCCAGGGAACACTGAGGCTTATGTCCTTCCTCCTTGACTCTCATATTCTAACAAGGAAGATGATGAATAATCCCAGTAGAGAGGGGTCAACACAGCAATAGAAGGACGGATCAGACGGTGGAAGGATTAGCTTTATTAGAAGAAGAAACATAAACAGGGCTGGTTGTGGAAAGCTTCCCAGTAGGGGTACATGCGTGCAGCATTCACCTTTTTTTAAATTTAATTGCAATTTGGTTGGTCTATTTCTTTTTATTTCCATGTGGTTTGATACTAAGCAAGAATATATATATATTTTTTCTGGCTGCTATAAAATTGTCCTACCAAATCTTCTTAGCCATGACACAGTCGTATACCTCACTGTAAACTTGGGTTTTATCTCCTTCACAGGTGATATTTAGAGTTTGGCATCCATCAACAAAGCTTCAAGACAGAATATTACTAGCAAAGAAAAGGAGCTTAAACAGGCAGTTCAAAATTTTATTTATACTCCAGGAGTAGTAAGGAACCTGTTTATGACAGCTATTTCTCTCCTTTTAGGCAAAGATGCTTCATCTTTTAGCAGTGTTAGTTGAGCAAGGATACCGTGGAGAAATAGCTTTTTTTTTTCTCCTAGAGCACTCTAGGCTATCAATTTTATAGACTCTGCATAATTCTCGACAAGAATGTAGTTTGAAGCAAGCTGTTATGATTAATTATTGCTCGTTAACTGGATCTTCACTCTGCATGAAAGAATATTGCAGTTTTTTTCTCATTCCAAAAATCATGTTGTTTGTATTAAAATGAAATGCATTTGGGGAAGTTGGAAGTTGAGATGTGCAGGGTGGGCTGTGAGGAGAGCAGGCATGTGAAAGTCTTGCTTTTGTAATACTGTAAATGCCATGGTGATTTTTCAGTAAAACTGAGTTAGATTGCTCAACAGAAAAACTTATATAATAAATCATTAGTGATGGAGATTGCATATCTTGTACTTTATAAATCTGTCTTCTTGGCAAGAGTCCTTGGTCAATGTGTACATTTAGAAGATCTTGAAAGAATAAAGTACCAAAATTACTCATGTCCTTGAACTCAGATCAATTTCTTGTCTTTACAGGATATTAACTAAACTATTAACTTGGTTTATCAATAGCTATTTGAAGAAAAAACTGGAATAGTAACATGCAATTTTGCAATTTTTCACTCTCTTCTACTTATGTAAAGATAGGAGGTATAGATTTTGCATGTCATTATATGAGTAAATCTTCCTTAATAGCTGAGCTATAATCTGTCAATTTCTCGGTTTTTCTCCACATCTACCTTTGAGAACCTGATACAGATGATTATGCTCATGTAAACAATAGAAATAGCATAAGAAAGAAAATGCCTTAGTTTCCAACTTACAGGCACAATTTGTCTATAGCCAATTAGGATAGTCATTTCTAATAACTCTAATATTTTGTAGGTCCTAAAGAAAAAGACAGGGAGAAAGATTGGTTGCTGAGATTTGTTTTATCATTGAGGCCACAGTTTTCAGAGGATCCCGCAGATATAGTTGCTAATTTTCCTACTAAATAAGAAAAATTTTGGTAACGTAGTAGAAACTAAAGACAGTATAAATTGATTGACAAGGTGTTTTTCACTATTACACCACTATGGCGGGGTGGCACCTGGGTGGCTCATTCGGTTAAGTGTCCCACTGGTGATTTTACCTCACGTCATGATCTCATGGGTCTAGATTGAGCCCTGGCCTCATTTTCTGCGCTTGTCAGGGAGTCTGCTTGGTATTCTCTCCCTCCTTTTCCCTCTGCCCTTCCTCCCACTTGAGTGCGCACTCTCTCTCTCTCTCTCTCAAATAAATAAATAAAATCTTAAGAACACCATGGGGGACACCACCCAAAAAAGCCATAGCAAGGATTATGTACTGATCCTCTTGTTAATGTTCTTAGTTCCTAACACATAAAAAATAAGAAACAAGGGCCAAAGCAACAGGAAATAGAGCAAATGCATTTTTTAAATTAAATTAAATTAAAATTAAAGAGTATCACCATAACTTAAAATGTTCTGAGTTGAGTTACTTTATTTTTTCCCTCCAGAGAAGTTGATCTTTTTTTTTTTTTTTAATTTTATTTATTTATTTGAAAGAGAGCGAGACTGAGAGCAAGATTGAGAACGAGGAGGGGGGAGAAGGAGACTCCCTGTGGAGCAGAGAGCCTGACATGGGGCTCAATCCCAGGACCCTGAGATCATGACCTGAGCCAAAGACAGATGCTTAATTGACTGAGCCACCCAGGTGCCCCAAGAAGTTTATCTTAATATATGTCATCTTTTACTGTTTCTTATTCTATCCCTCTCTTCTGATATTTCTGAATATTTTCTTAGTAAATAGCCAAATTCTGGTCACCTTTTGGGTCCTTTTCCAGTGGAAATAAATCCTTTCATATGTAAATTTAACCTTGAACATAAATTGGAAAAAAAAAGCATTTAGGAGGTGATGTTAGTGCTGTTATTGTGTGTTCCTATATGAGAGATACCATTTTGATGATAAAGATGTCTTGGTGTTAAGTTTTCTTCCTTTTTTCCTTAGTGTGAGAAAAATTGTGTAAAAATAAGGATCAAAAAGCATATGGTTTATCAGCCCATTGTTGCTGTTTAACAAGCAACCAAAGAATATCAGAGGCATATAACCCGTACATCCCATAGTGTTTAGTTCTTGCTCAGATCAATTAGGGTTTGGCTGACCTAGGCTTGGTTTAGCTTGGCTTGACTCTGGACTCTGGGCTGGGTCCAAGCAGGTCTGTTCCAGGCTTTGGCTTGCGAGGATGTGATAGGATCTGTTTCCTGTGTGCTCATTTTAGGGCTGCAGTGAAGGAAAAATAACCACTCAGGAGAAATCTGTTCTCTTGGTTGTTGGCAGAAGTGTAAGAAAGCGAGTGAAAACATGCAGTGCCTCTTAAAGATGAGGCTCAGAGCTGGCCCACTGTCACTTCTCTCTGTTGTCCACTGGTCAAAGCCCATTAGTGGATGAGGGAGCATATTTCTCCCATGAATCTGGAGGATGCAAGGAGTGAGTACTTGCTAAACAATGAGCTGCCCTTCCAGTACGAAATGTAATACAGGAAGTGGCACAAATTCAAATTCTATAGGAGGTTGGAAAGAAAAGGATGTCCTGAGAGTATAACAGTCACTACCATTTCTCTGTGCTGACATGGGTGTGCATGATGGTAAAAGCATGCCTGTATTGCCTCATGTCTCTCTCAACCATGGCATCACTGATGTGTAAAGTCAGGGGTCCTCTTTACTGTGGGAAGTTTTCCTGTGCATTGTAGGGTGTTTAGCACTATCCCTGGCTTCTACCCACTAGAGGCCTGGAGCATCTTTGCTCATTTCCCAGCCATAACTGCCAGAAATATCTCCAGAATTGCCATTATATTCCCTGGGGAGCAAAGTCACCCTCAGTTGAGAACCACTGACTTAACTTATACTGGTAATCTTTGATATAGGGGGTCACTTCATTTTATAGATAGAGAAATTGAGGTGCAGAAAAGCTACTTTTTGCAGGATTACATTGAGGTAAATAACAGAGTTGGGATTAAAATCTAGATCCCTCCAATTCCAAAGTACATGGTCTTAAGCCATATTTTAAATGGCTAATAGAGAAGATGCCTCTGAATTGGGTTTTCTTCAATAGCGGGGGTAGAAAAGGCAATGACAATATGCAGAAAATCAGGTCTTTGAAAGACTTGCTTGGGGAATTCCGAGAAGAGGTTGAGAAAAGGGCAGGACCCTCCACTCACACTTACTGAGGCCAACAGCTGCAGGATTAGATGAATTGCTGACAGGGCTAATGGTAATTAACCAGATGAAGGAAGACAGTATGGGTTGCACTGAATAGGGACCCCAGTATATATAGAGAGTCTTATGTATAAAGAAAGTAGGAAAATGGGCAGTGTCATGGAGGGAATGGCTGGAAAGGAAGACAGAGGCAAAGCCAGCAGTGATTGATGCTGTTCTAGGGATTCTGTACTTTAATCCTGAAGGCAATGTTGGACACACGCAGGAATTTTAAACAGGAAAATTACAGACTCATATTTGAATTTCAGAATGTCACTGTTCCCCTGTGAAGGATGGATAAGAAGGGGGATTATAGATGACTGGAAAATGTGGTACAGAAGCAAGAAAACTAGGTGGGAGGATATATATTGGAGTATTAAGAGTATCCTCGGATGAAGATTATGGTTTTAATTTTCCTTTTTATTTATTTTTAATTTTTCTACAGTGAAAAAAACGTGGCTTTCGTGATAGGTAATATATTTCATAAGAAAAAATAGGACATTGTAGCAAATCAGGCAGGAAAGTGGAAGAAGGGCTGGAGAAGGAGTGATTTGCTGAGAATGATGGAGGGAGTGGACCTGTCAGGGCTTGGAGACGCACGTTGAAGGGCACTGCTGAGGGGAAGGGAAGGGCCTGGGAGGCTCCTTGAGTTTCAGGCTGATAGCAGTTCATAGAAAAGGGGATGTAAGAAGATGGGGTGACAGTTTTGGGGAGAGAATAAGTTCCGTATTGAATGGTCTTCTGGAGCATCTACAGTGGGAGGCACCAAATTGTTCTTCAGAAAGAGGAGCTCAGGAGAGGTTTGGTGTAGCTATAGATTTTGGAAAAACTAAAATATGGAGTTATCTTTTTTGGGTAAAATTATCCAAGAAGAATGCACACATGGAGAAAAGAAAAGGGATGCGGGTGAATTTTTGATGGTTAAACATGAGGTGTACAAAGGGCATGAAGAGTGTCTAGCCAGGGCAGTGTCAAGGAAACAAGAGTGGATATTCTCAGAGGACAGGGCAGGAAACACTGAAAAGACAGAGAGGCCAAATGTGATGCCACACATTCTTTTATATTGAGCATTTAGGTCTTTAGTACCAGGGCAAAAGCCATTTCAAAGAGATTGGTGGTTACAGTTAGAGGTTAAATAGCAGTGGGTTGTGGTCATAGTATCAAGGCCATGAGAGGAAACCATTCCTTTGAGACATTTGCTTTAAAAAGAAAGTGGGGGCAGGGCGCCTGGGTGGCTCAGTGGGTTAAAGCCTCTGCCTTCGGCTCAGGTCATGATCTCAGGGTCCTGTGATCGAGCCCCGCATCAGGCTCTCTGCTCAGCGGGGAGCCTACTTCCTCCACTCTCTCTACCTGCCTCTGCCTGCTTGTGATCTCTCTCTCTCTCTCTCTCTGTCTCTCTGTGAAATAAATAAATAAAATAAAAAAAAATTAAAAAAAAAAAAAAAAAAAAAGAAAGTGGGGGAGTAGATGACCTTTTGATGCACCGGAAAACTTACCATGTTATTCATGTTTCTTTCATATAGAAAAATTTCCTGACAGGACTTAGAGGAAAAAATTGATTAGTTTAGGTGACATTATTCAATGTTAAGGGAACTTTTAATATGAATATCGTGTTCTGTGAATTTTTTTTTCATTTTGCTTTACTGTTGAGTTTATGTATTTGTTTATTTATTATTTTTTATTTAAATTTTTTAGTAGGGGAGGAGCAGAAGGAAAAGGAGAGAGAGAGTCTTAAGCAGGATGCATGCCCAGTGAAGAACCCCTCATAGGGCTCAATTCCTTAACCCTGAGATCGTGACCGGAGTCAAAATCAAGAATTGGATGCTTAAGTGACAAAGCCACCCACACGCCCCATCTATGTTTATAAAAGTCACTAAAACTTGAGGAAAAGAGTTAAAGTCTTTGTACCAGAAACTTAGCATTACTCTTTTTATTGAAGAAGGGAATCAATCCATTAAAATGAAAAAGTACCATTTTGAAGGGTTTGCCTTTTGAGTGGTGTGTGCATTTATAAATTTATTTTTATATCTCCAAAGAGTCACTTAAAAATGTTATTAACATGGGGTGCCTGGATGGCTCAGTGGGTTAAAGCCTCTGCCTTCAGCTCAGTCATGATCTCAGGGTCCTGGGATTGAGCCCAGCATCAGGCTCTCTGCTCGGCGGGGAGCCTGCTTCCCCCCCCTCTCTCTGCCTACTTGTGATCTCTTTCTCTCTCTGTCAGATAAATAAATAAAATCTTTTAAAAAATATTATTGAGATGAATGATTTCCTAAAAAAAGATAATTTCCTACCCATTTTATTTTACTTTTTTCTTTTTTTCTGAGTCATTTTTTCCTTCCCGTATTTAAAAATTTTTTAATGTTAAAAAAGGAGAAATAAATGTAATTATTATTATGTAAGATATAAATTAGCACATTTTATACTGTCAGTTATTTAGGTTTTTTTGTTGTAGTTTTATTATCCATTATTTTAAACTATAAATAATATTTTTCGATTGTTTACCGTATTTCAAAACCTTTATTTAAAAAAATTCTTACTCAGAACACTACTTAGATTTTGAATGCTCTGAGAAATATACTTTTATTAAACTATTTCCTTTTTCTTTTCTTAATGTAATTGATGTATATATGATGAAAGAGGCATAAAAATAGATATCACCTATGAATCAAGAGTCTTGTGCCTAAATTTCTTGGTTTTCTCACTAACAATGTGACTTTGGTCAAATCACTTATCCTTCACTCGAATTAATAAATTTCATTTATTAGAAAGAAATTCTTGACATTTTAGCTTTATTACCTATTTCTATCTGAAAATGAAATAAATCTAGTGTCATGAGAGCACCTCAACCTTCATTAAAGGGGGAAGTTTTAAAATGGGAGAAGAGGTATATGGTTGTGGAAAATTAAATAATATAGGTGAGTGAGGTCAAATTGTACAATGTTTCTGGGACAGAGGTGCAATCAGTCAGTATTCTTGGACAGCAATTATGAAGGTTCTTGGGCTTATTGGGGTAAAAGAAGAGAAATAGGATCTGGTCACAGATAATAGAAAAAGAGATGGAAGGTTATTAAAGCCTAGAAATTCACTAATATAGTCTACTTGAAAGTTTTGTTATGGGTAGCTGCACATGGAACATTTACCCATGCCCTTCAAATGAAATTGCATTGTTGTTTTTGCAGTAGGAAATTAGCAAATTCCCAATACAAATTCTTAGGACTAATAGGAAATCAACCAAGTTGTTGAATTAAATTTAATGTGGCTTCATTTTCTAAATTCAGCATAGCTACCAATACTAGTTAATGATGTGTCAATCATATTCAAATAAAAACATTTTAAAAGTAAGATAAAGTAGTTTTAGAGTATATTTTATTTAATTATAATGATGTAGATAGACTTAAATTGTATAATGACAGAAAGTGGAAAAGAATTTCTTTTTTCCTGTGGCTCTTACATTCTCAGAGGGTAAAATTCTCAGAGGGTAATATTTAAAGGGAGAAACCTGCTGAAATTAAAAAAAAAATCTGCTAAAATTATGTGTGATAAAAAAGGAAAAAATTCATTTTACTGTATACATTTACAGATTCAGAAATGAATACAGGTTTTATGCTTTAACTTCTGTTATCATGGAGACTGTAGCCTTAATACATTCTTCTATGGAATGGAACTTTCTCTGTATGTGTTGGGTGTGTGTATATCAAAGCTGGAGATGTTCTGAATAGGAAGAATAATTAGAAAGTTTTTGACAAAGAAAGAGGTTTTATTTATTTCAGTTTGGCAGACTTTATACATTTGACGTATTTCAGGCTCTTGCTGTGAAATGTGTATTGTGTCAACTATAAACATATCTTCATTTATGGAACCACAGACAGCTGTACTATGGGCAGGATATGTCTCCTAAAATGGACGATCGCTTTTTACAGTATGGAGAGAGAAATAGAACACTAATCAATTAATTTTCTAAATTTCCCCTGCTGTGGGTTTCACTTTAGTGTTAAATCCTTCACCACATGTACATGTCTTTCTATAAAGAGCGATGTGTGGTAAGAGATAGTTGAGCTGCCATTACTTGGCTGCATAGGAAAACCACTCTTATAAACCATTGCAAATTCAGCATGACTATCCATTACTTACTCCTAAAAGGCTCTTTTGTAAAACTTTCTAAATAATTCACTAGAACTTCAGTGAATATTGCAGTTAGATTTCTATCAAGACATATTGGATAGGAATTCTGTTAGGCTCTTTCCTGAAAAGACAGGCTGAGGATGGGAAACAGAATATTTCAGATTTGAGGAATAACTTGCAAAGAAGCTTTATATATATCACATAGCCTTTACTGTTGCTAATTTTTAAGTTTTTGGAATCCTGCTTAGTACTTTTAGTATATTATAGACTAATATTATTATAGTAGTTTTCAGATCTATAGTTTCTATTGGTTGTGTAAGCTACTGTATTTGATTCTGTCATGCTTAACTAAAAAGAAGATTAGTTGGAAAAATTTTGAGATGCTCTCAGTTTAAAAGAAAATGTTGAACTGAACCTTAAGAAAGAAAAGAACAGGGGCGCCTGGGTGGCTCAGTGGGTTAAAGCCTCTGTCTTCAGCTCAGGTCATGATCTCAGGGTCCTGGGATCGAGCTCTGCATTGGGCTCTCTGCTCAGCGGGGAGCCTGCTTCCTCCTCTCTCTCTGCCTGCCTCTCTGTCTACTTGTGATCTCTCTCTCTCTCTCTCTCTCAAATAAATAAATAAAATCTTTAAAAAAAACCAAACAAGCAGGGCAACAAGAAAGAATGTTTAGCCAATTTGTGGACATTTTCTCTAGAACCCTGTCCTAAATATGACAGGACCAATCACTCCCAGGCTCTTCGTTTTTCTATTAAAATTTAAAATTTTGGGCGAGAGAATTATGTTGGCTTAGTTTGAGCAAGGTATCTGTTCCAGTGGATCAGTCAGCTATAGTCAGCAACCAAGGTCACATTGTACACACATGACTGCTAAGGGGATGGGACAACCATGTATTTTGTGTCTGGTGTTCTCTAACTCTTGACTTCCCAAACCATATGTGTTCATACCATCCCCTCCCCCTTGTTCAGCTACTGCCTTGAGAGCATCATGGGACTACTGTTCTCTGAGTCCAGGATCTCTTAGTGACTTTTCTTTGCTGGTTGTGTTATGATCTTGTCTTGAATGGCTGCAAATAGGGAACTTCTACCCCAACTCCCAGCTCACAGACTCAGAGTCTTTTGCATTAAGAAGACTAGATTCTACTGGGGAAGAACTCAGTTTTACCTTTACCAGATGATACTATGAATCCTTTCTAAGCCTTACCAAACAAGACTTTGAATTAGAAGGCTGTACTTTGCAAAAAGAGGAAAGCCCAAACTTTGGGATAATGGATCTATGTTAAAACTAATTCTTGCGGGCCTTGGATCACTGTGCTCCAAGTCAGTAATTAAGCTACGGTGTCATATTAATAGTATTTTTATCTAAACAAAAATTACCACTATGGATATAATAAACATAATCAGAGGGTGACTTCAGTTTGGCTACAGTCAATCCTAGATGTGGTCTTGGAGCACATTCATAGAGCCCCCAATATTTTATGTGGCAAAAATTTTCTCCATTCTCAAACGCAGGAATCATGAAAAGCAACTGTCAATTACCTGAGAGCAGATTTTCTCTCACCTTCTACTGAGCACCTCACAGATCCATTACATTAATAATGCCATGATGATAAGAGCTAAAGAGCAGGAAGAACGTGGCAAGGGGTGGGGTATATCCCTGGGAAACAAGGAGTCTCTACTTCAATGAGGTCCCTGTTGGTGAAGTCATCTAGGACTGCTTCTCCTACTTCAGTGTGCATACAGGTCATCTGAGCATGTTATTAAAATCCAAGTTCCGATTCAGTAGAGTTGTCTGCATTTCTAACAAGTTCCTAAGGGATATGTTGCTGGTTCCTAATTTATGCTTGAAGACCTATAACTGATCTGTTGGGATATTTCCTCCAAAACGAATTATTCTTGCCAGAAAGGCGCAGTGATAGATGAGCTCTTGGAGTTTGGATAGTCTTCTTACAGCTCTTTATTTAGGCAGACTTTTAGCATTCATTTACTAGGTCTTTTAACAGACTGTTAAATTTAAGTCAGGTACAAGCTAAAGAAGGGTCTCTGGCTGGCCCAGGGTCCAGTACAAATTGTTCTGTCATTCAGTCCTGCATGATGTACGAAGCTTATGGCAAGCTTTGATGGAAAATCTAGAGCAGACCCTTGGGGAATAGGATTAAGGCCAAGTGTCCTTCCGAACATAACATCTGTTGGCTTGATGCTTGGCTCCACTATTAACGGGACATTAGGTGACCATTTAATCCAGGCTGCCGTCGTACACTGGATGCTACAGATCAAAGTCAGGACTACTCAGCAGCTTCCTGTAATTTAGTTGAATTGGTGTATGTGATCAAGCCCGGGAGAGCCCCCAAAGGCAGGAGCTGGTTGCGTGGTACCGTGTGGGACACGTACTGTCCAAAAGTTGGACAAATACTGCTCTTCTTCAGGTAGTTGCTTTTTGTGATTCCAATGCATGAGAATGAAGACAATTTTTTGTGATTCTGAAGTATGAGAATAAAAGTTAGACAAGCACTTCTAGCTTCTAATTGAAAGTCACTTCTGGTAAGGTTAAAAAGGGTTCATAGTACTGTCTGCTGAAGGTAAAGCTGAGTCCTTCCCCAGTAACATCTGGTCTCCTCTTGATGCAGGGGGGTCTGGGTGTGTGGCCTGGGAGTTAGGCTAGAGGCTCTATCCTCTTGGCTCATTGCTTAGGTAAGGCTTTTTGTAAGTTAACACTGAAATTGTTTTGTTTTACAGCATTAAGACTTAAGGAAATGTCAAATGCTTTTGTTTCTGGAGATCTCTTGATTAAGTAATTGTATCCAGGAATCTGTCTGTCAAACTACCCTGTGTATCGTCCTGACTACTCCAGACCTCTTGCTTGTTATGACGCGCATGCCCACTTTGCTTCTGGTAATTAAATGCCACCATCTGAACTTGGCCATCCTGAGCTCCTGTGATTTCCAGTGGGATTAAGGCTTACAAAAATTCTGCCCACTAACATTCCTGCCCTAGAGGTAATAGCTGGTCAGGCACAATTGAAAATTTGGTTGTCTTAACCTGTCTTGACACTATCCTTCTAATTTCAAGGAGGGAGTGGAGAACATTATAAATTAATATGAAATTATATTATACCTTCCTTGAATTTATTATTCTTCATTAGTATGGCTGTCATATTTATTTTTAGAGGCAGCATTGTCAAATTAAAGCTAAGTTTTACTTTAAAAAGTGGCAGTTTATTTGCTTTTGTAATACATTATTTTTATAGAATATATTTTTTTTCTAAATGAGCTTTCTTCTCTAAAATGTTTTGACTTTTTTTTTTTTGCTATTTCACCCTATGATATCTCATTTGCTTCCTAGGTTAATTTTTGATGCATTGAAGAGAGCACTGTGACATGTTGGGAAATGATGTGATGGAAGGGAAAGCATAGGTCAAGAACAAAGCACCAGATCTTGACTCTGTCTCTCACTAGCTCAGTGAGCTTGGAAGGATTGTCACCTTCTTCATACCTTAATGCTTTTCACAAAAAATGAGGAAAATGTCCTCTTTACCTGAGAGGAGTTTTACTTTGAATATTTAAGAAAATATAGAAATAAATTTAAGTTTTATGTATGTCGGGAAATCTTTATCAAGCCTACACTGTGAACCAAGCTCTGTTCCAGTCACAAAATGCACATGTGGTAATTTACAATAAGCTTTCATCAGGGCTCTAAATTCTGAGAAAACTTAATTGCATTTGGCAAAAATCTAAGGAACAAAGTTATTTTGAATACAATTACCATATGTGTATACCTGGTTGTATCTATGCATGTGTGTAGTCATATACATTCCTATTTTGACTTGGGAGAGGAGTTGGAGAAGCTGTGGCAAACTAGAGGCATTTTTTTTCTCCTCAATTTTTGCATATTTTCTCAGGAAATTAATGAATTTTAGTTTAAAATAGTGGAGATGTCTTTAGGAATGGAGAACTGCTCCAAAAGTGGAAAATAGGGTGGTTTGAGAGACCACTGAGTGAATAGACATGTACGAGAGCTTGTTGTATTACTAGATACTTTGTGGGCACAGAGACATTATTGGTACTTTTCCTGCCCCGCCGACCCCCCTGTACCCTCCCAACAAGCTCTCTTCAGAAAGTTTCTGTACGGTGGGTGAACATGGCTATATTCTATGCTTGCTACTCAGTGTGTGGTTTATAGACCAGCCATGTGGGCATTACCTGAGAGCTTGTAAAAATGCAGAATCTCAGGCCCTATCCCAGACCTCCTGATTCAGAATCCTCAGGAGATTCTTATGTACATTAAAGTTTGAGAAGCTCTGCTCTGTGTCACATAATATAATCTTGGGTTCAGATTTGAAATTTTTCCAAGTAATTGGCATGTTTTTTTCTCTTCCTGCACAAACTACCCTCTCTCCTTTTTAAATATATGTTATTTTTTCAACCACTCCCATCTCAAATCAGAAAAAATTAAAAACAACTGAACTAGTAGCAATAATACCGACATATTCTGGTCTTTTTTTTTTTTCTTTTTCTTCTAACTAAGATCCTAAAATATTCAGTTTCCTATCTGTCTATAGTTACCTGGGTAACCAAGATTCTAGCATTAGTAATTTCTCTTTTCTCTTCTTACTAGACTAGCCACTGGGCTCATTCCAATTCCCACCCCTACATTGCTCCTTCATGATTAAATGGTCTTTACCAATGAATCACTTTCTTTAACAGAACCCTGCGATTTACAATTTCCCTCTCTATTCAAGCCAAACTGCTTCTCAAATAGACACCGACCTCCTTTTCCCCCTCACTGAACCTTTTAAATATATTTGAATAAAACTTAATGTAGCAAAATAGTTTTAGTTATGTTAAACCCATTGGGTTCTTTTTAGAGGCCTTTCCAGAAACCCTCAAATAATACTAAATAGTCAGCTTCCAGTTTGGTTATTTGTTATATTCACTTTGAAACCAGCTTGCCAGGGCTAAGGAGGGGAAAAGGTTAAGAAATAATTAGAAAATGTCTAAGACTAGCTGTCTCCTGGACTTGGTGTCTTGGAGCAAACACAAAACTAAGCCAGATGAATTCTGCTCAGTTAAGGCTATCTTTGAGAAAAGTGATAACAAACAAACAAACAAACAAAACCCCAATATGGTGGCTGTAAGATAAACCTTAAATGGAAGGATGGGCATGCCTACTGCTTACTTATGAATATGAGAAAGTGGGTGAGCAAATTGGAATGTGACATCAAGTTATACTGGATGGGTAAAGCAAAGAAAATTCTGTTGACAGTAGTGAACAGAGAAGCAAGAAAGGGTTGGGTTGGGTTGGAGAATGGCTCCTGGTTCTCTTCACATACTGCCTGGCCTGATTTTTTGTGTTAAGGCTATATTGTTACAGAACAAAATCTGTGACTGATTTTGGATCTGAGGAATTGAAAATTGTGTAAGGAGTGTCTAAGAAATAAAAATAAGCAAATTGAGCTTTGATACAGGGTTGATATCCTTATTTATAGCACTGTTTCATGGAATGGTTTATTTTTGAAGAGATTTAATCTTTAACCATATCATTGTTAGATCTTACCTCTATTTCTCCTTTAAACATCAGACAGTATACTAGATGAAGCTTGTCTTTGTATCCCTTCAGGGTCTATTTCTTTTTTTTTTTCAGGGTCTATTTCATATCCTAAATTTTGTACGCCTTTCTTGAACCCAGTATGTTAATATTTCCCAATCAAATGATGTCATTGGAAAGTATTTGCAGGCAACTTCCATGAGTAACATTTTAACATTGGTCATTAAAAGAGGTTTTGTTGGTGATATTTACACTATAGATAAGGAGATAGTTCTATAAAATAATGTACAAGATAGTGTGCTTGGAGAAATTGCATTATATACACATTTAATTCCACTCTTAAGTTTTTGAGTCAGGGGCGAGAGATTAAGAGAGAAATACACATAACAAATTAACTTGTTCTATTCATGAAAGGAATATGACCCAGTGAGTACATAAGGTGAGTGAAGTGGACCTGATGTTCTAAGTTTCCATATTCCTGTTATGCTATCTATGGTCATGATGGTTTTCTTAGTATGAAACATCTTTTTGAGCTGAGTTTAATGTAGAACTGACATTCTTTTATGGGTGATTTAAGAGGGCTTAAAGGATTGTTTAGATAATACAATACTTGATTTTCACTTTATAGCTAAACAGTCTTGTAAGGTATTCTTTCCTAATGCCAAAATGTGTCATTTGTAGGAGATGTCTGGGTGGCTCAGTTGTTAAGCGGCTGCCTTTGGCTCAGGTTGTGATCTCAGGGTCCTGGGATTGAGCCCTGCATCAGGCTGAAGCCCTGCATCAGAGCAAGCTACCCTGCTCAGCGGAAAGCCTGCTTCTCCTTCTCCCACTCTCCCTGGCTTGTTTTCCCTCTCTCTCTGTGTCTCTCTCTGTCAAAATGTGTCATTTGTTAGGGGAGATTAGAAAGGTAAAGTAGGGGCACTTACTTAATCGGTTGTGTCTGCCTTCAGTTCAGGTCATGATCCCAGGGTCCTGGGATGGAGCCCTACATCAGTGGGGAAACTGCTTCTCGCTCTCCCTCTGCCTGATGCTCCCCCTATTTGTGCTCTCTCTTTGTCAAATAAATAAATAAATAAAATCTTTTGAAAAAGAGAGAGAAAAGTCAAGTAGTTCCCTCAGGGAAGTTGGAGTAATTTGAGTTGTGTCTAAAAGGAAGGCTAGACAAAAATGGCACAAGATAAACTCTGAGTGTGTTGAATGAATAAAATGCATGAATAAGTGAGTTAATATGGGTAGCTAAGTTAGACTCAATGTTGAATTCTCTCTCCTTTTAAAATTTGTTTCAGTTTGAACTCAGGTTTGGCTCACAAAAACCACTTAAATAATTTTCAACTTTTTTGAAAGTTGAAAGCTACTTTTGAAAGCTACTTCAACTTTTTTGTTTATTCCAAAATGGTGCTACAGTTTAAAGTTGTTTTAATTGCCATCATATATGGCATCCTATAGTCTAAGGGAGCTAAGTCCTCCCCCCATCTTTCCTTTTTAAGTAAGACAAGTGTTGCCTTAGGAATGTTTTAGCAAAACCTAATTGCTTTGGACAAACAGAAATGTAGTTACTGATTAAAAAATACTTGTGATAACTGTTACCAATTTAATTACCTCTGAGTAGAGACATAGGAAAATCAAGAGCAGGGATGGGAAGGAGATTTACCTTTCCAGGTGCATTTGTAATTATATCTGTAAGTTTGTACCACATGCACATATGGATTATTTAAAAAAGGGGGTTGTCACCAAAGTTGGTTATACTACTGTTTATATACCTGTGTGTGTTGTATGTTTAGTTAAATGCCAAATGAATAGAACAGATAGACTGATTCTTTGGGAAGGGATTATTACTGTTACGGTAAGGGATGGCATGTGTATACATTGTTTCTGCATAGTTAGAAGAATTGGAAGGGCGACATGTTGGGGTGATGGGGTTGCTAGGATGCTCTGCTGGGATGATGGATGGAAAGAGCAAGATATGTGAACTGGAGAGATATGTGCGAGGTGAGTCACCGGGTACTGTTCTCGATGGTGGAGGGAAGTATCTTTTCTCATTCCTACAAAATGGAAACCTGACTCATTGTCATTCTCTCCAAATACTACTTCTTGGTGATCATAATTTTTGGTGCTTTAAGTAACAGCTAAGGGGATCCTTCCGATATACGAACTCTTTGACTACTTAATGTCCTTTCTTCCAATGATCTCCTCCTCTGAGTTCTCCCAAGCATCCAGTCAAGGGACGTACCCTGGTTATCATTACCAATAACTAGCTCCTCCAAAATGTCCATTCGAAGCAGAGTACTCTGCTGTGATCACCACCTACTGTTTTTTCCAGATGCTTCTCTCAAGAACGACTTCTTAATGATTCCTTGACATCATTGGTCCCACCCCCTTTCCTCTGTTGTTCTCAGTCCTCATTTACATGTGTTTCTCCTTATCTAAGCACGTTTACTGCCAATCATCACAATCATTCTCTCGTAGCCTCTTCTTTGTTCTAATCCCTTTCTTTTTTTGCACCATTATTTTTTCTTTTCCTGTTTTCATCAACATAATAATAAGCTCTTATTTCTCCCATCAAAACAAAATATCTTTTGAGGAGATTTCCCCCCTTCCGCTGCTCCACTTTTTTTTTTTTTTCCTGTTACAGAATGTCTTTCAAAGGGTTGTCTGGCTTGCTATCTACAATTTCTCTCATCCTAGTCTCTTTTGAATCCACTGCAACAGACTTTCACCTGTGCCACTTCAAAGAAACACTTCTTATCAACATCCCCAAAGATCTCCACATGGTGAAATCCATTGTTCAATCCAGGTTTCTGTCTTCATCTTAATTGAGTTATAAGCAGCACTGACAGCGCAATCCCTCCCTTGTCTCTCATTTTTTTTTCTTTTGCTTGACTTTCAGTGTCGCATTTTCTTGGTTTTTCTCCTTTCTTACTGCCTGCCTGCCCTTCCTTAGTCTCTTTTGTTGATTTTTTAATCGCCTGTGGTGTTATCTCGAAACGGCACCAAGGTTCAATTCTTTAATTCTCCTCTTATTTTCATCTGTGCTCACTTTTTAAAAATGACCTCACCGAGTTGTCTGGCTTTAAATATCAAAATTTCTGTTTCCATCCTGGACCCCTGTCCTGAACTGTTGACTAATATATCCAACGGAATGTTTGACATCTCCACTTGAATTTCTTTCTTCTTGCTTCTTTTTAAAAATTTTAATTTTAGTTAGTTAACGTACAGTGCAGTATTGGTTTCTAGAGTAGATCATCACTTACGTTCAATACCTGGTGTGCATCATAATAAATGCCCTCCTTATTTTTAAATTTTTTTAAAGTTTTATTTTATTTTATTTATTTGACAGAGAGAGAGAGATCACAAGTAGGCAGAGAGGCAGGCAGAGGGAGAGGGAGAAGCAGGCTCCCTGCTGAGCAGAGAGCCTGATAAGTGCCCTCTTTAATACCCATCACCCGTCTATCTCATCCGCCACCCACCCCCTCTGTCAACCCTCAGTTTGTTCTCTATCTTTAAAAGTCTCTTATGGTTTCCTTCTCTCCTTTTTTTCTTCTCCCCCTTCCCATATGTTCATTTTCTTTCTTAAATTCTACATATGA
>CM053605.1:151817102-151846362 GCA_028646535.1 Procyon lotor
GCATTTAGGATGGCAAGTACAGGCCCTGTAGTAAAATAATCTGAAAAGAATCTTTCCCTCTTTACAATTATTTAAATAGCAACAAAGGAGATAATCCTCACTTATTGCAGAGAACAAAGCATGATTAAGTTTAAACTTTTTCAGAACTCCACTTCAATCTGAATAATTAAGTCCATGTTCATTCATAACTTCATACATTCAATATCTTTGTCAAGACACAAAAGAGATTTATTATATTGTATATAAGTATCCAAAGCATAGGCTTTTTTACTGTAACCTAACAATAAACCTTATTCTCTGCAAAACCATGTACTGAGTTTAAGAAAGATTGTGAGAAAAATATGCAACTGGTAGCAAGGGGGATAAAACAAGCAATTATAAACCATATAAAATACAAACGTAGCTAACATGATGTTACCTCCTTAAGAAATAAATGTTTCATTTAATATATGAATGTATCAGAGTGAAAGAAGCTTGCTGTAAGGTTGGGTAAGAATAGAGACAAAGGAAAAGTGTACAGAAATCAGGCATGACTATGCAGTCAACACTTCTGAGACAGACCCCATGAGGAAGGATCTGGGACCACAGACACGAATTCAGTCCCACGTTCCTTCATCACACCACATAGATTGTGTTGGAGTCCTGTGAATACACTAGCTGTGGTGCAAAAACAGTAACATATTAAAGCAATGTGATTTTGACATTATACTGACACAATAGCTAATTATTTCAGAAATACCTATTGTAGCAGAACAGACCTGAAGACACAAGGGATTTGCCTCACGGTTTCTCTTTAATAAGCAGCTCTTTCCTTAAATGGAGCCTCTTTCTGTGATTTCACATTTTCTTTGTTCTGCCTGGGACAGGAGTGGCCTGGATTATTTTATTTCAATAACGTGAGAGAAACTGTCACTAGAACCCAATGGATTTTTAACTCTGATTTGTAAAGTGGACAAAGATAGTATTAAAAAGAATAAAACCCAATCTCATGCAAGAATATAGATGGAAAATGCTTCGGCAATATGCAAAACAGATACACCATGGTGAAATATAGTTCAATCCTGGAAAATTAAGATGGGTTTAATGTGAAGATATTTAATAGTATCAATGCATTTTATTAGAAGTCAAAGAAAAAAACTCACAATATTTGATAATATTCAGCACATATTCCTGATAAAATCTCATAGTAAACTCAGGTGAGGTAGAGTAAAGAAAATCTATTTAAAACTGACAGTATTTACTTAAAAAGAGTAAAGCACCGGAACATTGTTCGTTAAAATCAGAAATAAGAAAAGGGTATTTAGTGGTGCCTGGGTGACTCAGGGGGTTAAAGCCTCTGCCTTCGGCTCAGGTCATGATCTCAGGGTCCTCGGGGGCCCCACATCCTCTCTCTGCTCAGCGGGGAGCCTGCTTCCCCCTCTCTCTCTGCCTGCCTCTGCCTACTTGTGGTCTTTCTCTTTCTGTCAAATAAATAAATAAAATCTTTAAAAAAATGAATAACAAAATGTATAATGTTTTTGCTCAGCCTTCCAATTCCATCTATTTACATGTTTTTAATATATAACAATGGCTTTTTTGACTTGCCATACAATTCATCCACTTATACTTCAATGGTTTTTAGTATCTTCACAGAATTCTATAACCATCAGTACTAACAATCGGAGAAATTTTCATTGTCCCCCCAAAAAAACCTCAGCATGAATCCATTATCAATCACTCCCGATTTCCCTCCAGTCCTACTAGGCATAGTCAAAGATTAAAATATTTTCTGTCACTATAAATTCACCTCTTCTCTAATATATAAATGGGATCATAGAATGGGTGGCCTTTCAGGAAAAGATATTTACAAGATCCTAGGGCCTGGGCTGGGTGATTTTTTTTTTTTAATTTTATTTATTTATTTGAAAGAAAATGGGTGCATGAGTGGAGGGGAGGGGCAGAGGGCCAGGGAGAAGCAGACGCCCTGCTGAGCATCACATCCCTCACACCCCACATCATGACCTGAGCTGAAGTCAGATGCTTAACCGCCTGAGCCACCCAGGTGCCCCTGGACTGGACGATTTTAAGGTCATAAAAGCTGGGAGTAAGCTGTGTTTATGCAGTCTGGTGAACCTAACAGGAAAAAATTCTGAAGGTAGTTATCTGGGTACTCTTAGTTTTGATAAGTAAACCCTTGGCTATTTCAGCCTTTTTTCAAGGAACAGATATTCCTGAACATGCAACAAAGTTACTTCTGCTTAGACCCAGACTGGTTAACAAGGGACAGAGAATTATCTTGGCTTCAATTATATAGCACATATAACACTTTTTCCAGCCAAAAAAAAAAAAATCATGCATGCTTAAATTTTCATTGTCTTACTGTATGAATTACGGTCTTCATGTAAACATTAACTTGGAGCCTGTAATACATGACAGGAACGTCACACTTCTGAGTTTAAAGCAAATGTTTCCAGTAATTCCACCGTGCTCTTGCAATTACATAATGGTTCCACACCTTAGTGGTTTTCTATTTCTACTATGTTTTCTTATCTTTTTTCTAAGATTTTATTTATTTATTTGTCAGAAAGAGAGAGCGCGTGTGCATAAGCAGGAAAGCAGCAGGCAGAGGAAGAAGCAGGTTCCCTGACGAGAAGGGAGCCCAATGCAGGACTCGATCCCAAGACAATGACTGAGCCTCCCATGTATCCTTTATCTTTATTTTTTAACCTTTATTTCTATTATGTATTAATCTAAATTTACTACTAGCTGCATGTCGCTGCTATTTGATACACTCTGTATAACTAGATATTCCTTATGGTTTGCATCTTTTATTATTATAGGGTATACCTCCTCATTTCTTAGGTCTTTGGCTGTTATTTGTTGCTGTTTTTGTTCTCCATCTATGTTGCTGCTCTATATTCAACCTCTGGGAACACCCTTCCCACCTCTCTGTTGACATGGATGGCCAGCCTGTCAGTGGATGTCTGGAGAAAAAAACTAGCCCAGAGCCACAAGACGTAGGAGACTCAATGGGAAGTAAGGTCCTTTCTTACTTGTGTTAGTTAATCAAGTTAAATGAGGTCTTCAAGGTGGGCCCTGTTCCCTTTTTGACTGGTGTACTTATAAGAAGCAAAATGTGGACACAGACAACCCTAAAGGAAAAAAGATGCAAAGAAACTAGGAGAGAAGAGAGTCATATACAAGTCGAGCAGAGAGGCCTGGAACAGATCCCTCCCTCACAGGCCTTAAAAATCCCTACCAACTCTGCTGATGCCTTGATTTTGGATTTCTACCTTCCATAACTGTGACAGTAAATTTCAAATGATGTCTTACAGGGAACCAAAAAGCCAAATGATGGCAACTCTTTGGGAATGAGACTTTGAAAGAACTCTGGCTTAGTTCTGCAAACTTTTATTACCAGGAATAGGGCCTATTATTTGTCAAAGCTACCAGTGAACTAGAGAGAAAAAGATGAGGCTAAGGAGAGCTAAAATGCCACAAAGCTCACTGTTCTTTTTTTTTTTTTAAAGATTTTATTTATTCATGTCAGAGAGAGAGAACACAAGCAGGCAAAGAGACAGGCAGAGGCAGAGGGAGCAACAGGCTCTCTGCTGAGCAAGGAGTCCGATGTGGGACTCGATCCCAGGACCCTGGGATCATGACTTGAGCCAAAGGCAGCTGCTTAACCAACTGAGCCACCCAGGCGCCCCAAAGCTCACTATTCTTATCAATATTAAGTAACTTTCCTTGAATAAATACTCCCTGGGTTGCTGCAAACCCTTGGTTAACTTCCAGAATTGTAAACATTTTGATTCTGACAATTTTTGCTAAATTTTCCTGCTTTTATGGAGGGGTAAATTTTCCAATGTCCTTCCTGCAGTATTTTGCTGATATCCCATACAAAAACTTTTAGTAAAGCATTTTTTAATAGTACAAAAAGAGGAAATATTTAAACGGAAAAAGTTTAAAAATAAATGGTAGCCAACTTATGTAATGGCATTATGAAATGTTTTTAAACATTAAAATGTTTTGAAAGCAGTTAATCATATATAGAAATAGTCATGATATTTGAATCATGATTCAAGATTCATTAATAGTATCAGCAACTAACATTTACTGAACTTCCTACATGCTTCATCTATGATAGACAATTTACCTCATTTTATTTCCACAACAATGCCTTGAGGAAAATACCAAGCTCTCCATTTAAAGATGTTTGCTGAAGCTAAGAGATTAAGTAGTTTCCCACAGCCACAAAGGAAGCAAACAGCAGAGTAAATATCTACATTCTGACTCTAACAACGTCGCTCTGAACAGCTTATTCACTAAGCTCAATGGGATCCTCCCGCTACCTTGTCATGCACCCCAGATCCCCCATGCACTTCCCTGATATTTCAGGATGTCCACTTATCATCACTGTTTATTTTACCATCTGACTTCCCATTAAAATATGAGCTTCCTGAAGAGAGAGGCGATGTCTCCATTTTGATCAGCATTGTGTCACACAGGACTGGGCACTCGATAAGAATGTAATAATTATCTTATCACTATAAAATCTACAAACAAATAAATGACTTAGTAAGCATATAACCTTCTCATTATTCTTGTAGTCTGACAAATAAGCAGAACTGTAGGAAGTGTTCACCTACTCCGCTGGCAGGCAAAGGGAAAGGCAACTGAACATTATTACTCACATAACATATCCCTTGGTCTTCCTAATATAATACAAGATAGCAGGGTCTTCTATAGCTAAAGTCTTAACAACAGAGACTACTTGAGGCATCCATATATAGCTTATAAAAATTAAGGGTTAGGCTAAAAAGTGCAGAGTGAACAAATCATATCTAGGATGTCAGAAACGGGCTTTCTCATTAAAGGATGATGCTTACACTGAGTCCTAAGTCATAAGTAACCAAGGCCAGGAGGAGCATGAGAAAAAGTTCCAGACAGAAGGTAGCGAGCACATATAATGTTCCTGGGGTATGAGAAATTATAAACTTGAGATACTGAGAATGGCCAGAAGAAGTTAAAGAATGAACTCTGAGAAGAAATGGTTTTCAAGATCTCAGAGAATCTTTATAGGCCATTTAAACGATTTTGGATTTGTTCTTAAAGGTAATGGAAGGCCACTGAAAGCACAGAAATAGACTAGGTTTAAAAGGGGATTTAACATACTGAGAATTTCATTTGTACAAGGGCATTCTGGCCACACTGTGAAGAACGATGGGGCCAGATGTGGCTGTAAGAGTCTAGAGGCCATAGCAATGACCAAACCAAGTATGATGGTGGCATGAACTGAGGCATGGAGAAATACAGGACTACAGAGAAATTAAGGAAGTACAAAGCCAGGATTCAGTGACTTATTAGATAAGGGCAGCAATGGTGGTTGGAGGAAATAAGAATGGCACAACCCTCCAGATTCCCAACGTTACCATAATCTGCAATGAGCTACATCATTTGCAAATTCCCTCAATAATTCTCTACCAACCCATTATTCCTCTACAGAGATTAACTCCAACACAGAGAGTCCTTAATTTTGGCAATTTGATTTTCAACAAAATCAATTATCTCTCTCTCATCATGACTGCCCTAACAGCAACAGCTAACATGTGCTGAATTCTAAATGTTGGTCAGCACTGCTCAAAGTACTTTACATTATTAAATAATTTCATCCCCATTTTACAGATGTGAAAACTGAGGAATAAATTAAATTAAACATGCCAATGTTTGCCTAAGCAATGAGGGACAAAGATAAAAATATGTAAAAAAAAAAAAAAGTAAATAAATGTGCAATTAATTTGTAAGGTTACTGTGATTATATACATGTATAAAAGTGTATACACAGAAGGTTTCCGTGAATAATGAGGGATGGAGGGAATAAGAAAGACAGAAGGAACATGCTCACTTTTGAGTTTTCAACGTCTGTAATAGAAAATTATTTTTTGTTCTTCCAAAGTTAATTTATACTTAAATCATAATATATAATCATGAAGTATCCCAATGTTAGGTGAACAATATATAATCTATAATGGCCTTTCAGGACAAGAGTTGCTATGTCTTCTCAGCAGGGCAGACTATTCATTTTCCCAAAAAAATAATTGTATTATTGTGCTTCAATGCAAATTCTCAGAGGGGAGCAGCTGAAAAGAAATGCTGCTTCTTATTTCATTAAAAATAATAAAGGACAGAGAATATTTCATCTGAAATACCCCCCCAACCCCATTTTCATTAACTGCACTGTTCTAGATGTCAACTCTCTGATTCAGAATTGGAAAGAATATGTTTTAAAAGTCTCTAAATCTTTGATTTCAGAATCACATACATGATTCAAGTCCCTAATTACCTCTAAATTCTTATCTACTGTACTGAGCAGGTACTTGGAAAACGATTTATGGTGGTTTCTCAATTGCATTCATAGACCTATTTAAGTTTTGCTTCCTTGGGGAGATCTTTGCCGACCACAGTAGCTACCCTTTCATAGTGTTCCCATTCCCACTGCAAGCCCTCTTGTGGAGAATTCTTCACAACTATTCAGTATCTGTCTTCCCCACAACTGTCTGTTCCACAAGGTCAAAGGCTGAGACTGTTTTGTTTCCATGCATAGCCCCGAATCTTAGCTCACTAAGGACATTTTTTTTTTTTAGAAAGGGGAGAGTGATATAGGTGGAGGGAGAGGGAGAAAGAGAGAATCTTAAGCAGGCTCCATGCCCAGTGCAGTCTAATATCAACAACCCTGAGATCATCATGACCTGAGCCTAAATCAAGAGTCGATATTTAACCAACTGAACTTGGTTAAATTAAAGGGATGCCCATTAAAGGGATTCTTAATTACAGATTACTATGGAGAATTTTATTCAAGAATATAAGCTGACCAATGAGAAAATAAAAATAGAGCTATTAATGACAATTCCAGTCCTTCAATTAATTTTCTCCAGCCCAATGATTAAAACACTTCTTTGCAAACTACCAGAAAAAAATCAGAAAAGAACAAGAAGGATGTGGGAGGCAGTGTCTTAGAAAAAATCACCTGGCTACTCTCATCTGGCTGCAGTCAGTTCACGTGCAGCTTCTCTTTGCAGATTTTGCATCTGCCTACCTGATTCTCTTCTCACCTCCCAAGCCTCGAATCATAGGTCCAAAATCCTCACCATCTAGACTAACCAGCAAACTCTGGATTCTCTAAATTTCTTGTCTTCCAGAATATATGAGTTATTCTGACCATCCACATTCTTTAATATCCTTTCTCTCTATATATACAAATATATATATATTACATTCTGTTCTTCCATATTACATTACACATCCTTTAATAAGGGATACCATTTTATTATTTCTTTTTTCTTACCTTCTAACTTTACCAAAGTCTAACATGGCTCATAAGGTATTCAAAACAAATGGAAAAAAAAAAAAAGTAAATGAATACACCAAGTTTCATGGAAAATAAAAACTTTCAAAAGTTTCTGGTCATTAGAAATTTTTCTGACAAAAAAAAATCCAGATGTGTATTTGAATAAATTAGATGGAAGCTGCAATTAGCCATGCAGTTCACTTAGTTTGGACCTTAAGTCTATTTGGTGCTTGTATCCATTTAGAATCATTTGGTTGATTGATCTTGGAGCATCTGCCTCCATTTGGATTATACAAATGCTGAATTATTAGCCTTTCAAGATCATTTCCAATTTAATTGTTCTCAGGCAGAGCTTTAATAATAGTGTGTATAAAATAAATGTGCAGGATTTTCTTGTCCAAATCATAGTAAACTCTTCACTCAAGTGTCAATTTCCTTAATCTGCCCCTCTTTACTTTTTCCAGTAAGGAGTTAATTGAGTTTCTTACAATCTCGTGTCTGATTCCCATGCCAAATCATTAAATGCTCAATAACTGCTTGAATAGATTAGAAAACCACCATTAGCTGGATCCCCACAAAAATGTTTTTGTGACAAAAACCTGTTGCTGCAAGTAACACATTTAGTCTTAGTGCAAAAGTCTTTCTGAGACACTCATGGAAAGAATGAAACAAAGTGTTTCAGCAATCACCCCTAATCTGAAAGTGCAAGAAAGCATCAAGCTGAATGACAAAGTATAGTGAAACTGAATAAAAAGGAAATGTCGGATCCAAAGCATTTACCCTCTAAAGTTTAATCACATGGCCCCGCTCCGGTTTCAAGTACAGTCTGCACAATTTCCATTCAAGCCGCTCCCTTTGTATAAGGAACACAGAGAAAGAGAAATACATAAACACAGCTACCCTTTGAATAAGGACTGAATATAAAGACATTTGTCTTCTAACATTTTGCAATTGTGCCTAATAATGACACACCTCCCTCTGTTTTTTCCCCCCCGCAAGAGTCAAGGATGAGTTCCTAAAGGAGCCTAAGGTAACATTCAACGTTTTGTATTAACACATACCTTATCTTTGTGAGTTTTAAAAGGAAAGAACTAGGATTTTTTTTTTTCTAGTAGCCAGTTTCCCCCCAGTAGATCAGAGAAAGTCACTAGGTTACCACTGAATTTTTGTAGGGGAAAAAGAAAAATCCTGTGATCTTTGCTTTTTTCAAGGTGACTTCTATAAAGTCATTCCAAGGTTTTAGAATCACTTGAATATCTGTCGCTATTCAATAAGTATCAAGCTGTCTTAGAATAAAACAAGGGACCACTATTTGTAAATCATTTTTGTGCAAACTTCAACATCACAAAATGAGACTCAGAATACAATGTGCTGCATTTACATTTAAACTCCAAATTAAATCATCATGACTCAAGGACACCGTGAAGCCTACCTCAGTCAGACCATTCTTTTTCCAGGAGGCACTCTCCAGAGCTGGAGCCTATAGTCATGGAAGATGAGAAGACAAACGTCCTAAACTATCTCCCTAAATGGGGACAAATTTGGGGAATTCAGCATCAGTGGTGAGAGAGAGCACCTGCCGTAATGAGAATCCACTAACCTGGAATCTCTGAGAGTCCTATCCATACCACGGCCCCAGAGAAGTTTTGTTTAACATTATGCTCAAAATAAGACTTTATGTTATAATAAATTGACAAAAAGAAGCATATGGCCTACATTGGGGTTATATTCATTAAGGATTTTCATATAAATTAAGTCAAATCTTTGCTGCAAAGTTTACTTTTACTTAAGAAAAGTGATCTAAGTATTCCAATACCTTCCTCCCTTGGTACCTTACATCCTGTGGTGGCTAAAATATTCATGGTCTGCTTTGGGTTGTAGTGAAGTAAATATACTGGATTTCACAAATGCCAACATACACTCAGTCCATTACACCTTGAGATATAAACCAAGACGGCGGCTCTTTGCCATGGGAGCAGCTGATAAGGCTGAAGGTGAGAATCAACAGAAAGAAAATTTAGGGTTTTTATAGAATTTTTCTTTTTTAAAATGAGGAAGTTGGGGCACATGGATGGCTTAGTAGGTTGAGCATCCAACTCTTGATTTCAGCTCAAGTCCTTATCTCTGGGTTGTGAGACTGAGCCTGGCATTGGGCTTGCACTAGGTGTGGAGGCTGCTCATGATTCTCTCTCTAGCCCCTTCCTTCTGCCCCTCCCCTGCCTACCGCCCCCCAACGCACAAGTTCTTTCTCTAAAAGGAAGGAAGGAAGGAAGGAAGGAAGGAAGGAAGGAAGGAAGGAAGGAAGGAAGGGAGGGAGGGAGGGAGGGAGGGAGGGAGGGAAAGTACGATGAGGAAGGCATTTTATGCATCTACTACTACCACCACAGAAATGTGAGAATATCAGAATCAGAGGTACTACACTAACCAGTTCTAGGTGGGGAGGGAAGGAGCTGATTGTAGCATTTGTTGGTCCTCTGGAAATACTCCTACTTTGGCCAATTTCAAGCTCCAAAAGAGATTAATCTGCTCTCAAAATTCTTGATCACCTCCAGGAAGCAAGAATTTAAAGGTGACAGCACACTGTACTCACTATTTCTTTAAGCAGATAGCAGCAGTGATTTGAATACTAGATTTTTCACAGAAGACCAAAGAAAAGAAAAAAAAAATCTTCTGCATGTATGTTGAAGTTAGAAAAGGTAATGCAGAAAGTTTGGCCAAAAAAAAAGTGCAACTATACAGTGATTCCTAAAACATTTTCTTGTCATACAAGGAAGAGCAAAGACTATTCTCAGTGAAATGCTACTGTGAGGTTCAGGCTCCCTGGGGTTGGAGGCCTTCGCACCCTGTGATGGTCCCCATTAGTGCCCTGGTCTGGAGCAAGGGAAAAGAGGGAGGCTGATTTAGCACTTAGAGTAGGGCCCAGGTCAAGAATGCAGAGCCAGAGCTGAAGTGACCCAGAAGACAGTGAAATAACCAGGATCTTATCTTGTTCCACAGCCTAAGTACCCAGTGGAAAATCACCAGGACACTTCTTAGCTACAATGACTAACTACTGTAGGGAAAAATCAGAATAAAGGGAAAAATCAGAATAAAGGGTATACTTTTTTTTTATTTTTACTTTTTTTTTTAAGATTTATTTATTTATTTGACAGAGAGATCACAAGTAGGCAGAGAGACAGGCTGAGAGAGAAGGAAGCAGGCTCCCTGCTGAGCAGAGAGCCCATGCAGGGCTCCATCCCAGGACCCTGAGACCATGACCTAAGCTGAAGGCAGAGGCTTTAACCCATTGAGCCACCCAGGCGCCCCAGAGTATACTTTTTTTTAATCACAAGAGAAAATTACCCTCTATATTTTTCGGATTTTCAAACACTATCATTTCTCTCTCTCTCTCTCTCTCTATCTCTCTCTCTCTCTCTCTCTCTCTCAAGCTAACAATGCTGGTATTATTGTGTTGTTATTAAAAACTAGCACTACGTGATTATTTTTGATGGGCACAGCTGCAAACTTTGCCTTAATTCTCCATTAACAACCCATGAGGTATAGACTTTTAAAATTCCTTGTTAAAAAAAAAAAGAAACTTGAAATAAGAGACATGACTTTTCTCAGCACAAAGCTGGGAATTAAGGGAGCTGCAGTTTAAATCTGGGTATCATTCCAAAACTGGGGCTTTTAATGATTTTACTTCCTCTTATTTTCCCTTTGAGATAAATTTAATAAAACTGAGAAAAATTAAATAACATATATAAACTCTTAATGTTATTTTTAAAGTAATATAAGTAACATGAAACTCAATATTTAAGAAAGCAAGAGAAGTATAAATAAAATATACTAATGTCTAAGCTGCCTAGCTAGTTCATTATTGATAAGGAAGCCCAACTGTCTCATTCCATAAACCAAAAAGTAGTTTTACTCCATGTACACTAATTACATTGACATTTCATATCTAAAGTATAATGATAATAAAATCAAGCTTTGATTCATTATTCTCAAAGCTCCTGAATCAAGCAAAGGAAAACAGCTATGAAAATGGCAAGTCATAGCCCCTGACATAGAAACTTGTCTTCATTTGACACATTCCTCAGCCCCCCTTAGAAGGGCAAGACTCCTTGTCTATCACACAAAGCTAAGTTAAAGGCAAAAATCAAATCTCGCTTTCTGGGCTCTAATTCTTCGAATCTAGCTTCCTCTGACCAGTTCCTAGACAATATTACATTTCCAACTCCCGTTTTTTCTTATCTTAAAAGAAAAAAAATTCTTGCCTTCTCTATTTCAACAGACCAGTCAGGACTCATACTGACAGACAACCGTGCCAGACTGTGATTACCCCTTGTCTAGCCACTGTCCTCCCCTGCAAGTTGCAAGCTCTTCCGCTCAGGCAGATCAAATTCATCTTTTTCTTCCCAGTGTCTAGCGGACTGCATCCCATGAGAGTGTAACAGATGTTGGGACAACTAATGACTATTTTAGATACAGTTTTAAAAGATGCAACATTATAGTTCACATATGTATAAAAATCTCTCCCTCCGGCCCCACCCCAGAGCCTCCTCTAAATCAATGAATTAGGAGAGCATTTTGATTCTTCAAACAAAAATTCTAGAAGGGCCATACCTTTTTGTACGAGCTGGGAAACACATTTTCTATCTCACTCTCCCATTTTATCATTTTCATCCCTCTTCTTGGCTAATTACCTCCCCTGCAGAAGACACTATTGCTTGCTGGATAAATTCAACTTTTTGTACCTTGAGGAATAGAGGACAAATGTTTAGTGTCCCCTCCTGATCCCCAGAATAATTTATTTCTCTTTTATATAATAAATACTTAAATCATATATTGATATTGTTTACTTTCCCTGATCTAAACTGCTGATTAAAGGCCCGGTTTTTTTAAGCCCTAAGTGCAACATTATTGTTGGAGAAACACTACAATAATTGCAGCAAAGTGAAAAATGGACCCAGAGCTTTATTTATATTAAATCCAAAGCAGCTCATACATTGAGAAGAAATTGAGATAATATCAACTATAAACCTGAACTTCTGGGCACAAATGTGCCATTGGTCCTTTCCCTTAACCACTTCAGTATCCTTACTTTATCGTATAGCTCAGTAAAGATGCCACAGATGATTTTTAAGAAAGAGGTAGGGCATAAAAAGTAAATAATAATGTTATTTCTCAAGTTTACAGTTCTATAATAATCACAATTTCAAGAAATAAGGCAGAAATCAAGCCAGTTTCAGAATTACAAGTTTAGCCAGTGCTACTAGCATTTAATATGACAAATTATTACTTAATAAACTCCCAAAGTTATATATAGCCTAAAAAATGGTATTCTCCATCAATGGATTTCAATGTGCAGCACCAAATAACATTTAAATTTCATTAAGAGATGTAAAACAGTAAGACGGACAACATTTTTTAACTTTCCTATCAATTGCTCAATTATGTTTACTAAACCCTTCAAGTTGCTCTCGAAAGAATGTGTACTGATAGAATATTAATATTTCTGAGGGAAAAAAAGTAAAGATCCTCTAAATCTATGGACTGTTTTATTTCCAAGCAAATGCCATACGATTCCTCTGGATACAGAAACAAGTTGTACACATACAAGGAGAAGGGAAGTAAATTGCAAAATCAAGAGGACATTAATTATGTACATAAATATTAATAAACATGTTTCTGACACTCAGTGTACTATGCCACAGGAACCTCAGTATCTCCATTTGCATACCTGACTTTGACAGCCATCGCAGAATAACATCTTTTCATCAGCAATACAAGAGTGAATTTTTTTAACATAAATAAATGATGTGGGGACTTGCATGTAATTTCAACTGCTTTGACATTTTTTTTTTAAGAAAATGGGAACAAGTAGTTAACTAAAGAAATATTCATGGATATACTTCACTCTGAGTTTAAGATACCATGGTAACAAATGCCTGCAAGAAAGGATGAATATATATTCTAACCTTTAACACCTGAGAGTAGCCCTCAGCCTTACAAGCAAGAGCAGTGGTTGGTTCCCAGATGTGCAGACACCCAAGAACTAACTCCTACCTGGTCTAGCCCAGGGTGAAGTAAAGCAGAAAGCAGGAAAAATAACCTAAAGAAAATAAGCCCTTAGTGTATGAACAGAAGATAATTAAAGGCATTTCACTTTGAACAATAGGTAGTCTCCACTTTCTAGAAATCCAGTTTGGTAGGGGGCAGTTTTTATTAAAAATCAGTCTGGAATGATCTAAATTATTTTTCTTTCATAATTAAGGATCTTCATTTGTTGAAATGAAATTCTGATATTTCGTGTTAATTGTGACCACAATATAGCAATCAGAGAAGGACATTGTGCTGAATTAAATGGTAACATAAAGAAACACACTCTGCCAGAACGTTTTTAAAGTGTGAATATCATCTTTTAGACATTAGAGACATATAAGTATTAAACCAAGATCCCAAAGATGTGGAGGTTCTAATCTCAGCTCTGTGACTAACACAGTATAAAATGTCTGGGGTTCGGTTTTCTCACTGGAAAAATGATAGACATCAGACAGGAGATGAGAATTTTAAAGACCTGAGAAATCATTCATTTCTTTTACACTTCATTTTACAGATTTCATAATGTTCTAAGATCGTCCCTATTTTTAAGTTTCTCTGAATTTTTAAACCATGCAATCCCTACTTTACATTTCTTTTATTCTACATCAAAAAGATCATATCTCATTAACAAAAGAATGCACAGCTATAGAGGAAACCTACATTTAATCATTAAATATCACTGAGAGACAAACCAAGAAACAGGCTCTACCTATAGAGAACACATTGATAGTTACCAGAAGGCAGGTGGGGTGGGGGGGAATAGGGGATTGGGATTAGGAAGGGCACTTGTGATGAGCACTGGGTACAGTATGGAAATGTTGAATCATTAAGTTGTATACCTGAAACTAATATTACACTGTATGTTAACCAACCAGAATTTTAAATAAAAACTTTAAAAAAAGTCCAACACTGGCGATTGGAAAATGATGGTAGAGTAGGACCCTAGGCTCACCTTGTCCCATGACTACAACTAGATAACTATTAAATCATCCTAAATACCCCAGAAATTGACCTCAAGTCTGGTAGAACAAACTCTACAACTAAAGGTACAGAAGTGACCACGGGGAAGAAGGTGTGAAGTGTGACGACAGAGTTTGGGAGAGAAATGAATTGTGGCCACTGTTGTGGGGAGCAAGCCATGGTCGTGGAGAAAAGCAAGACATAGACTAATACAAAGGGCAACAAAGTGGATCCCCATAGCAATGGCTTAGAAAGCGAGAGGGGTCAAGTTTCATGACTTCTGGCAACCAGCAGGGTTAAAGTGTGGAGTTTGAAAGAACAGCTGGCTTGGCTAGGACAGAGCACAGAGGGCCTGCGCTACTCTTGGAGAGAAGCCAGGCAAACAGTCCTGGACATACAGCATGCAAACAGCAACCTGAAGAGTGCCTAGGACACACAGCGGAGATGTTATTCACTCATCCTAGAGCATGTCTTGGAGAGACAGTGTTCCCCAAGAGACCCCTCTGGAAACAAAGGAACTGGCAGGTGCCACTTCCCTCCCACGCCCCTCAGCACACACATAGGGTCTCCTGTGTGTAGAGACATTCACTACCTAACTTGCTGACACTAAGCCCTGCTCCACCATGCTTGAATGAAACCACCCTTCCCACAAACAGTTGCCTCCATCCCAGCATAGCAGGGCCCCCTCCCCCAGAAGTCCAATCCAAACACCCGCCAACTTGGTAACTCCCAGCATGGGAGTTTTGTGGAGCCTCAGTTTCTGCAGGGATAGCTACAGGTCTCATTTTACAAACAGACCAGAGCATATATAGTTAAAAGGAGCCACATTCAGGCCAAGGGCCAAACAGGCAAAGAGAGCCTCTGGAGATGACTAGCCTTGAAGGATACAACAGCCAGGACAAAGCAACAGAGTGCATGCAGCCCACACTGTAACACCCCCAGAAGCTTCAGGTCCTGGGGAATAGAGGACATCATACAGCAGGGCACTATAAGACTTTCTTCTTCACAAGGCCATTACCCTCAAGAACAAGAGACCCAAACTGAGGGTTTTGGGGGGGGGTGTTGGGCGACCCTGGTGGTGGGTATTGAGGAGGGCACGTATTGCATGAAGCACTGGGTGTGGTGCATGGACAATTAATTTTGTAACACTGAAAAAATAAAAGTATTTGGGGGGTAAAAAAAGAACAAGAGACACATCTGACTTTCCTAACACAGAGAAATAGGCAGAGGCTTAAACAGAATGAGAAGATGGAGAAACGTATCCCAAAAGAAATCTAAATAAAAGAAATCTAAGTAACATGCCTGATGGAGAATTTAAAGTAATGATCATAAGGATACTCACTGGACTTGAGAAAAGAGTGGACGACATCAGTGAGAACTTTAACACAGGAATGAGTAATAACACAGCAGAGATAAAGGGCTCAATAAACAAAGTGAGAAATACACTTGATGGAACGAACAGCAGACTGGAAAAAGCAGAGGAGTAAATTAATGACTTAGAAGACAGAGTAATGGAAAGTAATCAAACTGAACAAAAGACAAAAAAAAACTAAGCAAAATGAGCATAGACTTAGGCAACTCAGTGACTCCATCAAATGCAATAATATTCATATTAGAAGAGTCCCAGAAGAGGAAGAGAGGGGAAAGGGACAGAAATTTTATTTGAAGAAATGGCAGCTGAAAACCTTCCTAATCTGAGAAAGGAAACTGATATCCAGAGCTGGGAAGAACAAAGACCTCCCAGCAAAACCAACAAAAGAAGATCCACACCAAGACATATTGTAATTAAATTGGCAAAATATAGTGATAAAGAAAAAGCTTTAAAAGCAGCAAGGCAAAAGAAGATAATATAGAAGGGAAAACCCATAAGGCTAGCCGAGGATTTTTTTCAGGAGAAACTTTCCAAGTCAAACAGACACATGAAAAAATATTCAACATCACTAGCCATTTCAGGGAAATACAAATCAAAACCATAACGAGATACCACTCATATCAGTTAGAATGGCAAAAATTAACAAGACAGGAAACAACAAATGTTGGCGAGGATGTGGAGAAAGGGGAATCCTCTTACATAGTTGATGAGAATGCAAGCTGGTACAGCCACCCTGGAAAACAATACTAAGGTTCCTTAAAATGTTAAAAATAGAACTACCTTACAACCCAGCAATCGCACTACTGGGTATTTACCCTAAAGATACAAATGTAGTGAAAAGAAAGGTCACATTCACCCCACTGTTCATAGCAGCAATGTTCACAATAGCCAAACTGTGGAAAGAGCTGAGATGCTCTCCAACAGACGAATGGATAAAGATGTGGTCCCTATATACAATGGATGATTACTCAGCCATCAGAAAGGATGAATACCCACCATTTGCATCGACATGGATGGAACTGGAGGAGATTATGCTAAGTGAAGTAAGTCAAGCAGAGAAAGACAATTATCATATGGTTTCACTCATATGTGGAACATAAGGAATACCGCAGAGGACCACAGGGAAAGGGAGGGAAAACTTAACGAGAAGAAATCAGAGAGGGAGAAAAACCATGAGAGACTCTGGACTCTGGAAACAAAACTGAGGGTTACAGAAAGGAGGGGGTTGGGGAAATGTGGTAGATGGGTATTAAGGAGGGCACATGCTGTGATGAGCACTGGGTGTTACACGCAACTAATGAATCATGAAACACTACATCAGAAACTAATGTACTATATGTTGACTAACTAAACATAATAAAAAATAAATAAATAAAATAAAAATAAAAAGAAGGAAAGAAATTTTCCAAGCCAGAAGGGAGTGGCTTCACCTATTCAAAATGCTAGATGGGAAAAATCTGTAGCTAAGAATATTCTAACCAGCAGGTTAACATTCAGAATAGAAGGACAGAAAAAGACTTTCTCAGACAAACAAAACTAAAGGAGTTAATGATCCTAAACCAGCCCTGTAAAAAATAATAAAGGGGACTCTAAGAAGAAAAGAGAAACCAAAACTAACAGTATGATGGTGGGAAACACAAATGCAGTAAAAATTAATATCTCTGTAAAAATCATGCAAGGAACTCACAAAATAAAAGGATGGAAATATGACAACATATACGTAAAATATTGGGGGGAGAGGAGTAAAGAATACATTCAAATGTAAATGACCATCAACTTCATATAGATTGCTATATGCAGAAGAAGTTAGATACAGACCTAATGGTCACCACAGATCAAAAACCACTAATAAATATGCAAAGAATAAAGAGAACTAAATTCAAATACATCTCTAAGGAAAATCAGCAAACCATGAAAGAGAGGAAGACAAGAAAGAGTCAAAGAAAATCTTCAGAAACAATCTTAAAATAAATAATAAAATGACAATAAACACATATCTATCAACAAACAAACATTCCTCAGACTCTCTAAAGAGCTGGGTTTCCTGTAGGTTCTTCCAATAAGAGACACTCCAGCTTCCTTAGGCATTCTATGCAAGTAGCCCTACTTTGACAGCTGGTTGGGTGATACGGACAGGGCTCTCCCACCCAGGGGACAGTCCTTATCTATCACCACTTCTTAGTTGTTTCACCAGTTTGAAGGGTGGTAGCTGCTTCCAGCAATTCATAATCTCTTCACAACCTATTGCTCTTTACCCTTCAACCATTTTGTATTCATTAATTTGTTTTGTTTAAAATACCTAATATGGTATTTGAATGTAAAAGGACTAAACACTCCAATCAAAAAACACAGCAGGATAGAAGGGATAAAAACAAGTCCAATCTAGATGCTGCCTACAAGAGACTCATTTTAGACCTAAAGACACCTGCAGATTGAAAGTGAGAGGATGGAGAAACATCTGTCATACAAACTGAAGTCAAAAGAAAGCCAGAGTAGCAATGCTTAAATTGGACAAAACAGACTTTAAAAACAAGAGACAAAGACACTATATTATAATAATGGGGATGATCCAACAAGAAGATATAACAATTATAAATATTTATGCACCCAACTTAGGAGCACCCAAATACATAAAATAACCAATAACGAACACAAAGGAACTATTCTATATAACATAATAGTAGTTGGGGACTTTAACACCCCACTTACATCAGTGGACATAGCACCTAAACAGCAAATCAACAAAGAAACAATGGTTTTGAAGGACGCACTGGAACAGATGGATTTAACAGATATATTCAGAACATCCCCTCCTAAAGCATCAAAACACACATTCTTTTCAAGTGCACACAGAACATTCTCCAGAACAGATTACATATTAGGCCACAAAACAAGTCTCAACAAATTCAAGAAGATCCAAGTCAGGGGTGCCTGGGTGGCTCAGTCAGTTAAGCGTCTACCTTTAGCTCAGGTCGTGATCTCAGGATCTTGGGATCGAGCCCCACGTCAGGCTCAGTGGAGAGTCTGCTTCTCCTTTTCTCCTTCCCTCTGCTCATATATGTGCTCTCTGTGTGTGTGTGTCTCTCTCCCTTTCCCTTTCAAATAAATAAAATCTTTAAAAAAAAAAAAAAAGATCCAAGTCATACCATCTTTTCTGATCATGACATTATGAAACTAGAAGTCAACCACAAGAAAAAAACCAGAAAGAACACAAATGCATGGATGTTAAATAATATACTACTAAAAAATTAATAGGTCAACCAGGAAATAAAAGAAGAAATCAAAAAATACATGGAAACAAATGAAAATGAAAACACAACAGTCCATAACCTTAAACAATCAACAAAACTAAAAGGCAACATATGGGATGGGAAAGATATTTGCAAATGACATATCCAATAAAGAGTTGGTAGCCAAAATATATAAAAAACCTAGAAAACTCGACAACTCCCAAAACACCAAATAATCCAATTAAAAATAGAGAGAAGACCTGAACAGACATTTCTCCAAAGAAGACATACGGATAGACAAGAGACACAGGAAAAGTTGTTCATCACTTACCATTAGGGAAATACCAATCAAAACGGAATGAGTTTTATAACCTCATACCTGTCAGAATGGCCAATATCAACAACATAAGAAACAAGTGTTGGCAAGGATATAGATAAAAAGGGACACTCATGCACTGTTAATTAAGAATCCAAACTGGTATGCAAACAGTATGGAGGTCCTAAAAAACTTAAAAATAGAACTACCCTACAATCTAGCAATCACACGACTGGGTATTTACCCAAAGAGCACAGAAACACTAATTCAAAGGGACACATGCAGGTGCCTGGGTGGCTCAGTCGGTTAAGCGTCTGCTTTTGGCTCAGGTCGTGATCCCAGCATCCTGGGATGGAGTCCCACACTGGGCTCCCTGCTTGGTGGGGAGTCTGCTACTCCCTTTGACCCTCTGTCCTGCTTGTGCTCACCATCTCTCTCTCTCTCCCAGTCGCCCTCCAAAAAATAAATAAAATCTTTTTAAAAAAGGGACACATGCACCCCTATGTTTATGGCAGCATTATTTACAAAGCCAAATTATGGAAGCAGCCAAGTGTCCATCAATTAATGAATAAATAAAGAATATGTTATATATTATATATAATTATTCTATATTATAATTATAATTATTATATATAAATTTATTTTATATTTATTTTATTATAGATTTATTTAAATATAAATATATATATTTATATATTTATTATATATAAATTTATTTTATATTTATAAAAATATATATTTATAAATAAATTTATATTTATTTTATTATATTTATATTTATATATATTTATATATATAATATATAAATATTTTATATTTATTTTATATTTATTTTAGAATATTCTAAAAATAGAATATTACTCATCTGCAAAAAGAAAGGAAATCTTGCCATTTGCAATAACATAGAGCAAGAGAGGAGAGTATGATGCTAACTGAAATAAGTTTGTCAGAGGAAGACAAATACCATACGATTTCACTATCGTGTGAAATTTAAGAAACAAAACAAACCAGCAAAGAGAAAAAAAAAAAAGAGAGAGAGAGAGATCAAGAAATAGACTCTTAGTTATAAAGAACAAACTGATAGATACCAGAGAGGAGGGCAGCTGGGGGGAGGGGTTAACGAGACAGCAGGGATTAAGGAGTGTCCTTGTTGTAATGAGCAGAGGGTGATGTACAGAGTTGCTGAGTCACTATGTTGTATATCTGAAGCTAATAAAACACTGATGAGAAAGAAAGAGAGAAAAGAAATAGAGAGAGAAAGAAAGGAAGGAAGGAAGAAAATCATTGTTATAGATAAAAGTACGTAAGAAGCACTCCAATGCTGACAAGATATGAAAATTTTAACAAAGGAAGAAGGGAGGGAAATAAACAATATTTCCATCCATCCCTATGATGTCTCTCATATTTAATTAAGCAATCTTGTAAGAAGGCACTGGCAGTACTCTTTGGCATGTGTTCCTATTTCTCTTTCAAACATTCCAGAAGTTGCTTCTGGAAAACAGAGGAACCCCATGAAGATCTGCATTGTGTGAAGACTGTGTTTTACATTAATTTTTCTGAACTGGTTTCCCTTTTTATGAACCCTACCAGCCTGACAATTCTAGAAACTGAAACTTTTCTGCAGATGACAAATGTAAACAAGCAGTTTGACCTTGTTCCAGGTGACAAAAGATAATCGAACCAACATCATCATTCAGTTTGGGGGCTTATTTTAAGTCTCCACAAGAACGTCAATTAAAGAGTTATAATACATTACATACAGATATAACTACCAGAATTTAAAATTAAATTATGAAAGCTAGCTCAAATGTCCAAATCCCCAATTATTAAAATTTAATGATTTCTGCTTATAACTTTAATATTTACCAAAAACCCCAAATCATTTCTATAGAAAATCACTAATTGGTTGCAGATCTATTAAACTACCCTAATGTAGCAGGCAGTGATGGGTACTTTATAATTGTTAAAATAAGTTATCCACATTATATTCTCTAGAGAAACAACCAATAGACTGTATATAGATAAAAAGAGAGAGATGTATTTTAAGGAATTGGCTCATGCTATTGTGGAGGCTGATAATTCCAAAATCTTCAGGGCAGGCCTGCAGGCCAGACACCCAGAAAAGAGCTGAAACCACAGGCATGCATCCTAAGGCATTCTGGGGGCAGAATTCTCTCTTCCTCAGGGAACTTCAGGGTTTCTCTCTTAAGACCTTCAACTGATTGGGTGAGGCACACTCACATTGTGGAGGCTATCTCCTTTACTCAAAGTCTGCTGATACAAATGCTGATCATATCTAAAAAAAAATAGTTCCACAGCAACATCTAGGGTAGTGTTGAACCAAACACTAGAGACTAGCCAAGTTGACACATAAAATTAACCACCACACACACAACCATTTCTTAACTAAATTACTTGTGAGTGCAATCTATCTACTGCATATAGTAACCTATATGTGTGAGTCTTCTCATTTTTTATTAATTTATTTCACATGTTTAAGATCAGCATATATTTCATCCTGTTGGCAAGTTGTGAACATGAAGATTTTCGTTAAGTTGAGAATCCATTATACAAATTGGTATTCTTTTCATTGGTTCTACTCTTTCCAGGATGTCTGGATTTCCTGATCACAAGCTCTAGCTCACTCCCACCCATCCACAGCCAGTCAGCACACATTGTCTGTTTCTATTTTGTGCTTCCAGACCCCCAAAGATTCCTAAACTTACCTCATTAAATTTTGATACATTCTTTGTATTTTTCACTGATTCGTTGATTTTTTTTTTGTAAGTTCTCTTTTTCTTGGAACTAATTTTCTCTGTTCAACCTAAAGTATTCTAGAACTTTATCCAAATAAATACCTTCATATGGAAATCACTGAGGCTTTAGCTACACAGCTAACCAGCTAAACACTAACCTGCCCCATCTACAAATCCTCATTATCACCTTATTTTTGATGAGTAGGGTGATATGGCAATGTCATCCTACTCATCAAATGAGTAATTGCCATATCATAAAAACATAAACGGTTAAGGTAAAAATGTGCAAATGAATAAAGGAAGAGAGGGGTCATGCGTCAGCTTTTCTTTACCTCCCAGTCATGCGGGAATAAGAAACAGGTGGAAATACAGGGTACAATGATTGATCATAACTTACTGGCTGCAAGACACAATTACATTAGATTTTGGAACCTAAGTCACTAAGATATATTCAACAAGTCAGTCCTTTCCAGAAAAAAATAAAATACTCCATTTTAACTACTTTACTGAAAAAGTTACAAAAGTTAATGAACTCCTTTAAAGAATCCTATACTGAAAATTAAATAATTAAATATCCAGACTCAGGGTGCTATCCGTGTGAGAGTGTGGCAGTGTGAAAAGTACACTCAGAAGGTGCGAGTGTCGGTTACAGATTTGCAACCTGCTCATTGTGTGGCCTGAGATGCCACTGTTCCTTAGGAACCTGAAACTCCCCATTTATTATAATGAGATACTATAAAATTTTACCTAAATCAATATGTAACTCTAAAGTGTGCATTATTTTAGTTTTTTATTTCAAGACATAAACTTTTTTAAAAATTATACTTAAAGGCATGTTTTTATATAATTTTTAACTCACTGTTATTGAAGTATGACTGGCATACAAAACTTGTAGACATTTAATGTATGGAACTTGATACGTTTGGTGATAGGTTATACCTATGAAACTAACAGCATTATCAGTGCCATAAGCTTACCTTCAAACGTTCCTTTCTGCCACCTGAATTTATTCCTTTTATAGTAAAAGCACTTAACATATGATTTATTCTCTCCGTAAATTTTTAAATATACAATTCTTAACCACAGGCCCTTGTTTGTACAGTAAATCTCCAAAACTTATTTATTTTGCATAGCTGAAAGTGTGTCCCCTTTGACCAACATCTCCCCATTTCTCCTTCCCTCCAGCCCCTGGGGACCATTATTTTATTCTCCATTTCTATGTGTTTGATTATTTTAGATTCTACATATACATGAAATCATATAGTACTTACCTTTGTGTGTTTCAATCATTTCATTTAGCATAATGTCCTCCAGTTTCATCCACGTTGACACAAATGGCAGGTTCGCCTTCTTTTCTGAAGCTGAATGACATTCCATTGTGGGTATCGTGCGTGCATATATGTGTAAATACAAGTATGCGTGTGTGTGTGTGTCTCACATTTTTCATTAATTCCTGGTACTCCTGCTCATAAAAAAAAAAAAAAATTTGCACCTATTCACTAGCTCTTTTTCGCTAGTATTCATGAGAAAAACTGGGGCAAGGATAAAACTTACCCACTGCCCAGACATAAAGTAGGTAACAACACTGAAACTAGAGATGACCCTAAAGATGCTGGAACTATCAGATGGAGATTTTCAAAGAACTATAACTAGCATGTCAAAGGATCCAGAGGAAAAGGTAGATAAAAGTCATGAACATAATGAATTTTTTTTTTAAGATTTTATTTATTTGACAGAGAGAAATCGCAAGTAGGCAGAGAGGCAGGTAGAGAGAGAGGGGGAAGCAGGCTCCCTGCTGAGCAGAGAGCCCGATGCAGGGCTCAATCCCAGGACCCTGATATCATGACCTTGAGATCATGACCTGAGCAGAGGCTTTAACCCACTAAGCCACCCAGGTGCCCCGAACAACATGAATTTTTAAACACTACATCTGAAACTAATGATGTACCATGTGTTGGGTAACTGAATTAAAAAAAAAAAGAGGCCTTCCATGGGGCAGGGAGAGGGGGGAGTCATGGACAAATAGAAAATTTTAGCAGAGAAATGACAACTATACAAAAAATTCAAAAAGAAATCCTTAAACACACACACATAATATGAAGATGAAAATTCCTAAGATGGGCATAGGACAGGAAAAATCAGTAAACTTCAAGACTGATCAAACCAATCAAGAAAAAAAGAGAAAAGAGAAAAATTGCAAATATCAAAATTAAATAAATGGTATTACTACAGATACTATACACCTTAAAGATAATAAGCGGATATTACAAACAATTTTATGGGAAAAATTCAACAACTTAGATAAAATGGCAAATTGCTTGAAAAGCACAAACAACCAAAACTTACAAAGAAATAAATATAAAATATTAAAGAAACTGAAATGGCTTTTTGATTAAAAGCCATCACACAGGAGCACCGGAGTGGCTCAGTTAGTTGAGCATCCAACTCTCGGTTTCGGCTGAGGCCACGATCTCAGGGTCCTGGGATGGAGCTCGGCATGAGGCTCGGTGCCCAGGAAGGAGTTTGCTTGAGAGTCTCTCCCACTACCCTTCCCCCACCCCAAATAAATCTTTTAAAAAAATAAATAAAATAAAAGCCATCACACACACACACACACACACACACACACACACACACACACACACACAGACAGAGACAGAGACAGAGAGAGAAATGCATGCCCAGACAGTTTTACTGATAAATTATATCAAGTACATCATCAAAAATCTAAGGAAAAAAATAACTATCATAAGCAAAATTTTACGAATTTAAGTAAATAAGTAACTTAAACTTCTATACCATTTAGTAGGTACTAGTCACTATTTTTTTATTATTTTTTTTTTTTTTTAAGATTTAATTTCTAGGTAACTCTACACCCAACATGTGGCCTGAACCCATAGCTCGGAGATCAACATTCGCACACTCTCCCAGCTGAGCCAGCCACATGCCCTTGGGCTAGTCAGTAGTCTAAGTGCTTGCCACAGACCAATTTATTAATCTTCACAAGAAGTCTTTAGGAAGGCACTATTATTAACCCCACTTTATAAACAAGGAGACGAAACCCTGGCAGTATAGTATGGCTGAGTGTTGGGTCTGGACTTGAACTCAGGCCATCTGGCGCCAGTGACCTTTTCTTTTTCACTCTATTACACTAAATTCCAAACAGATGAGATAGCAAAGAAATGACCATGCGTGTGAATGAGTGTCTGTGTGGTTTGTGTACACATTTCCTTTATTAGAAATAAAGGAGGGGCACCTGGGTGGCTCAGCTGTTAAGTGTCTGCCTCCGGCCCAGGTCAGATCCCAGGGGCCTGAGATTGAGCCCCGCATCGGGCTCTCTGCGTAGCAGGGAGCCTGCTTCTCCCGCTACCATTCCCTCTGCTTGTGTTCCCTCTTTCGCTGTGTTTCTCTCTGTCAAATAAATAAAATCTTTAAAAGAAAGAAAGGAAACTAATTAGAAACTAATATCATAAAAGAAAGGAGTAAGGAAATTTTTCTGAGACAAGAGGTTAAATACAAACTCACATATAACCTAAATGGACAAAAGTATTACGTGTGTTTTTAAAATCAATATAGAAGGATCATACTGAAATAATTAGATGATCTAGGGTACAGAAAGCCTGTGTACAAAAGCAGTGCATTATAAGATATCTCAGAAGAAAAAGGAATGACATCTAGTTACAGAATATAAATATATAAAGGATCAAGATAAACCTTTCTAATCATTAATACCCCCATTAGGAAAAAAAGACAAAGAACCAACTAATAACTCATAAAAGGAATATAATTAGCTAATACAAACAGAAAAGAAGCAATGAATGAAAATTAACAGAATCTTTTCAGTAAGATTAACAAAAATTAAAAAAAAAAAAAAGTACCCATTACTGAAGGGACTAAAGGAAAAAGGAGTATAAGGGATACTCCCGACAGAGCATAAGTTAATGCAACTTTTCTAGAAAACAATTTGACAGTATGTGCCAAGATCTTTATAAACGTTTAGAGTTTTTTCAGAAAGAAAAACTAAGATATGGGCAGAAACTGTCCATCCCTGGATGCGTAGTGTGCTTTACCTTTCCAGAGTTTGCCTGGCATTCTGATTACCAGGGATGACTCTGGATCCAGACATTATGCTTTCAAAATCAGACTCTGCTACTTGCCAGCTGCAAGACGCCAGTGAAATTCTATAACCTCCTTGTGCCTTGGTTTTCACATCTCTATAATGGGGATAATAACAGCAACTACTTTTGAGGCTGTTCTGCAGATTATACAAGATGGTATCTCTAAAGATTTAGGGCAGCTCCTGGCACAAAATTAGCACAATATAGATGATGGCTGCAATCATTACGTTTATATTCAACATTGAAAAGAATATGACTTTATAATAAAACAATGTATGTATGTAATATTTTATAGCTATCAAATATCATTTTTCAAAAAATATAATAGGGAGAAGTAACAATAAAAAAATATCATATATGGTAGACTTTCTACAAAAAGGAGTATGTAAATAGAGGAAAGTGAAAAGAGACTCATTAGAAGCCGTGTGGGAATGCTGATGTTACAAGCGGTAACGATGAACATAATCTTGGCTTACTCAGATATTGATCACCAGCTGGGATCAGAAACACTGCAACCAAATTACTAATTTATTTTACTTCCAAAGAGTTCATCTTGTGTACTCAAGCTTCTTTAGATATAGCTGATCTAAGAACTAGAAATTCCTATAAATTATACATTAATTATTAAATATTACTTGGCTATATGCCTAATATAAGGCAACTACATGAATACACTAAAACAGATCATGACTAATTTTAAAGCATTCCCATGTAATTACATATGGCTTTGAATTAAAATGTTACTTTAGAAAATAAAAGAAAGATAAGCTAGAAATATCTTAACACAAAGCTTTTTTTGGAGCATTTAGTGTTATATTAATGTTATTCTCATGTAACATGAAAAACAAGGTCTCAAAATGAAATATTGCTTTCCTGGCATTCTAAAATGAGGTTATTAATCATATCTACCATTCATGAATATATATTGTAGCATAATTTGTAAAGCAGTGAAACTTTTCATAAGAATGCCTGTGAAAATAAGAATTTCTCACTATTTGATCTCTTAAAATGTGGATGTTTAAGCTTCCTTTTTGAGCACTTTTAAAGACCTAATTGAAGAACCTTGGTACAACATAATGAGACAGTCATTGCCTTGAACTCAAATTTGTTTGCATGTGAGTTCCAGTTAGGGAGTGATTTGACCTGTGATATGCATCTTACATAATAGGTCTGAGCATTGAACACTTTTGAGTTTTACCTTAAAAATAAAATATTTAAGAAGTTCTCCTTTTGATACCCTTATTCATTTGGACATTAAAACAATTAAGATTTGAAGAGAACATCAATCATCAACCCATACAACCTGCTAGTTCCTATAGGCATGATTTCAACAACAATTTAGATGGTACTCCAGACTTTGTCTCAATCCACAAGTCGCAGAAAACTCTTATACCATCTTGTCTGGCAACCTACAGCACCTTTGTATTTGATGACTACGTTATGGATCAAAGTGTGTAAGCTGGGACACGGGCTTTGGCGTCCGAGCAGGGCTAACCTTACCTCTCATGCTTTCTAACCTCATAATGCTTCCTTTGGGCAGATTCCCTGGGCTCCTGGATCCTCAGCTGCCTAATCTTTAAAATGGCCTAAATTGATAGAAAAGCTGTGTTTCTGTATAATTATATATTTACACAGAATTTTTTTATACTTAATTCCTTAATATTTTATATTCTTTTAGATTTCTTTTACAGTGAGATGTGAAGTAATGAGTTATTTTTTCCAATCAGTTACCTGAAGTGTATTTGGTGATTAATCCATCTATTTGAAAACTCATTCAAAATTCCACCTTGACCAAATGTGCATAGCACCTCTCTTAAGATTCCTGACACAGGGTTGGCACTTAATAAATGGATCTTCTTGTCTTCCTTCTACTAAGCTTAAAATTTGATTTCTTATAAATTCTATTGTTCCTATTTTGCCTGTAGCCATACTAACAAAACCTACTCAACAAAATAAAACACCCTCAATTCCTTCAGTCAGTCTTCATATGGCACAGTTTTCCACTATAAGCCATCATGGCTCCTCACCTTTTTATAAGCCCTAATTGCCAATGTTCATCTAACAAGGCGGCTTCTTGGACAGACCATTTTCTATCGGACATGTTTTCTCAATTGCAGATGATGGAAATCCCACCCTCCCTTGTTCCCAACATTTCACTTCTAGAAATGCAATCTAATTTTGCCTTAGCATTTTTCACATTCAATTCATATCATCTTGAACTAATAAGTTTTGTCATGAGCAAAAGGCATGATTCTTTTTGTGTGTGAACTATTTTTAAGCCCAATTTTCTCCTTTTTGAAAATATATGGTATCTCAATCATCTGATAATAATCTTTAAAAATGCCAAAAATCTAATAATGAGAAAGGTCACTTATCACTTTTATTTTTACTATCTCTTTCACTCAAATTCAAGACATTGTCTAAACATTTTTCTTCTTTTTAGTTTAGTTGCATGTTATTTTCAGGTGTACAACACAGTGATTCAACATCTCTGTATGTTACACTATGCTCTCCACAAGTATAGCTACCATTTGTCACCATTCAACACTATTACATCGTTTACTATACTCCCTATACTATCTTTCATTCACACAACTTATTCATCCCATAACTAGAAGCCTATTATCTCTCTCTCCTTTCCCAATTTTGCCCATTCCCCCATCTCCTTTCCCCCTGGTAACCATCAGGTTGTTCTCTGTATTTATAGGTCTAAATCTACTTTTTATTTGTTTGTTCATTTGTTTCACTTTTTAGATTCCACATATGAGTGGAAATTATATGGTATTTATATTATAAATATAAATAATTATATTATAAAATAATATAATAATTTATATTATATGGTGAAATTATATGGTATTTATCTTTCAGCCTGACTTATTTCACTTAGCACAATAACCCCTAGGTCTACCTGTGTTGTTGCAAATGGCAAGATCTCATCTTTCTTTTTTTTTTTTTATTAATTTTTATTAACATATAATGTATTATTTGCCCCAGGGCACATGTCTGTGAATCTTCGGGCTTACACATTTCACAGCACTTAACAGCACATACCCTCCTCAATGTCCACAACCTAGCCACCCTATCCCTACCC
>CM053605.1:151846862-151874034 GCA_028646535.1 Procyon lotor
CGGGGCTCGGTCCCAGGACCCTGAGATCACGACCTGAGCTGAAGGCAGAGGCTTTAACCCACTGAGCCACCCAGGTGCCCCCAAAGGTTTTTAATTTTGAAAATGAATTAGTCAACCAAAACCTTTAGTGAGTATTCATCAAGATAGTTTGAGGAGATGATATTACAAAATCAATTGAAATATTTTCTTCCACTTCTTAACGAGCAGAATAAATCTTGAAAGCATGTAGGTGTAATTGGGAAGTGAGAGGCAAATGCATTAGAGCACAGATTGGAGACTGTGTCCACTTTAACTGTCTCCACTGACTCCTTCCCTCACTCTGTTTCATCCTTTCCCTCATCCCTGTTTCAGATGCTGTGTTGGATCTTTCTCAGGGCCGGCCCGTACCATAGGCACACTACTGTGTCACTTTTGCAGACTTTAAGTTCAAATGATCATAATTAAAGTCATTGAAAGTAACCTTGGAAATTTCTTTATTTGGTCAGAATAGTTTAGGCTCGTGTGTGTGTGAGGCAGGCTGTGTGTGTGTGTGTGTGTGTGTGTGTGTGCGTGCATGTGTGGTCATGTGTTTTAGAAGTAAGTATTTTTATTTTTTTGTTCAGGTGCTTTTACTCTCAGTGTATTTTTGAGTGTCCCATGTTGCTGAGTGAAGATGGGGTGATAGTTGCCAACTACTTGCTTCTCAGCACATGCTCCGTGACCAGCAGCACTTCCCTGACCTGGGAGCTTATTACAAATGCAGAATCTCGGGTCTCATCCAGAAATGCTGAGGCACTTTTAAATAAGTTTTTCAAAAAATTATTGAGGTATAAATTGACATACAATGTTACATTAGTTTCACACATCCTCATCCATTCATTTATGGATGGACACTTAGGTTGTTTCTGTATCTTGGCTATTGTAAATAATGCTGCAGGAAACAGAGGGATGCATGTATCTCTCTGAACTAGTGTTTTTGTTTTCTTCCGAGATAACCAGAAGCAGAATTGCTGGATCCAATGGTAGCTCTATTTCTAATATTTGGGGGGAATCCCCATACTATTTCCCATAGTGGCTGCACCAGTTTGCATTCCCATCAACAGTACACAACAAGGGTTCATTTTTTCCCACATCTTTGCCAACACTTGTTAGCTCTTGTCTTCTGATAATAGTCATTCTAATGGGTGTAAGGTGATATCCATTGTGGTTTTGATTTTTATTTCCATGATGATTAGTGATGTTGAACATTTTCTCATGTGCCTGTTGGCCATCCATACGTCTCTTTTGGGAAAATGTCTATCTTTGTCCTTTATTCATCTTTTAATCAGTTTGTTTTTTGTTATTGAGTTGTATAATTTGTTTATATATTTTGTATATTAACCTCTTATTGGATATATTATTTGCAAATATCTTCTCCCATTTAGTAGGTCGGCTTTTTTTATTGTTGGTGGTGGTGGGTTTACTTCACTGTGCAGCTTTTGAATTTGATATATTCCCATTTGTTTATTTTTGCTTTTGTTTCCCTAGCCTTTGGTGGTGGATACAAAAACAAAAACTAAACAACAACATTAAGACCCATGTCAAAGAGCTTACTGCTTGTTTTCTTCTAGAGTTTTATGGTTTCGGATCTAACATTCAAGTCTTCAACTAATTTTGAATTGATTTCTATGTATAGTGTAAGATAGTTTTCCAGTTTCATTCTTTGCAAGTAAAGTTTCCCAAAACCATTTATTGAGCTTGTCCTTTCCCTTTTGTATATTCTTGCCTCTTTTGTTATAAATTAATTGACTTTATATACATGGCTTTAATTTTGGGCTCTTTATTCTATCCCATTGATCTTTGTATCTTCTCTATGCCAATCTAGCTAAAAACTTGTCAATTTTATTTATCTTTCAAAGAATCATCTCTCAGTTTCACTGATCTTTAATATTGTCTTTTTAGTCCCTATTTGTGTTTAGTACAGTTTGAAATCAGGGAGCATGATTCCTCCAGCTTTGTTTTTCTTCTCCAAGATTGTTTTGGCCATTTGGGGTCTTAAGTGGTTCCTTATAGTTTTTAGAATTATTTGTTTTATGTGTATGAAAAATGCCATTGGAATTTTGATATGGATTGCATTGAATCTGTAGACTGCTTTGAGTAGTGTGGAACTTTGAACAATATTAATTCTTCCAATCCATGAACATGGAATATTTTTCCATTTACTTATATCATCTTCAATCCCTTTCCCAATGTCTTATACTTTTTAGGATACAGGTCTTTTACCTCTTGGTTAAATTTATTCTTAGGCATTTTATTCTTTTTGATGTGATTGTAAATGGGATTGTTTTCTTGATTTCTCCTACTGATAGTTTGTTATTCATGTATAGAAACACAACACATTTTTGTATATTAACTTTGTAACTTGCAGCTTTACTAAATTCATTTATTCTTTTTTTTGGTGGAGTCTTTAAGGCTTTCTATATATAATAATATCATTTCATCTGCAAATAATGACAGTGTTGATTCTTCCTTTCTGATTTGGATGCCTCTTATTTATTTATTTAAAAGATTTTATTTATTTACTTGACAGAGAGAAAGAGACCACAAGTAGGCAGAGAGGCAGGCAGAGAGTGAGGGGGGAAGCAGGCTCCCTGCTGAGCAGAGAGCCCAATGCAGGGCTTGATCCTAGGACCCTGAGATCATGACCTGAGCCGAAGGCAGAGGCTTTACCCCACTGAGACACCCAGGCACCCCTGTCTCTTATTTATTTTTATTTCCTAATTACTATGGCTAGGACTTTCAGTACTATTAAAATGGAGATTGTGGACATCATTGCCTTGTTCCTGATCTTAGGGAAAAAGCTGAAATCATTTGTATGTCTGATGTTTTGTAAGTATTATGTTAGCTGTGGGTTTGACATTTATAGCCTTAATATATTGAGGTACATTCTCTCTATACCCACTTTGTTGAGAGTTCTTATCATAAATGGATGTTGAATTTTATGAAATGCTTTTTCTCCATTTTTTGATATGATTATTATCTTTTATTTTGTTAATGTGGTGTATCAAATGGATTGATTTGTAGATATTACATCATCTTTGCCTCCCTGGAATAAATCCCATTTGATTGATCATGCTGTATGATCCTTTAATCTATCATTGAATTCATTTTCCTAAAATTTTGTTGAGGATTTTTACATCTGTATTCATCAGGGATATTGACCTGTAGTTATATATTTTTTGCAATGTCTTTGTCTGATTTTGGTGTCAGAGTAATGCTAGCCTGAAAAAATGTGGAAGCTTTTACTCCTCTTCATTTTTTTGGGAACAATTTGAGAACGGTAAGTATTAAATCTTCTTTGAGTGTTTGGTAGAATTTACCAGTGAAGCCATTTGGTCCTGTACCATGGTTTTCAGTTACTGATTCAGTCTCCTTACTGGTAATTGATCTGTTCAGATTCTCTATTTCTTCATGATTAAGTCTTAGAAGATCTCTAAATTTCTAGGAATTTATCCATTTCTTGTAGATTGTCTAATTTGTTGTCATATAATTGTTCATAATAGTCTTTAATAATCCATTTTATTTCTGTGATATCAGTTGTAGGTTCTCTTTAATTTCTGTTTTTATTTATTTAAACCCTCTCTCTGTTGTCTTGGTGACTCTAGCTAAAAATTTGTCAGTTATATATCTTTTAAAGAATCATCTCTCAGTTTCATTGATCTTTCTGTAGTCTTTTTAGTCCCTATTTCATTTATTTCCACTTGATTTTTATTTCCTTTCATCCTCTGTCTTTGAGCTTTGTATGTTCTTCTTTTTCTTGTTCCTTTAGGTGTAAAGTTAAATTGTTTATTTGAGATTTCTCTTGTTTCTTGAGGTAGGCCTGTATTGCTTTGAACTTTTCTCTTAAAATCATTTTTGCTGCATCCCATAGATTTGTAGGTGTTTTTTGATTTCTCCTTGTGACCTAATGGTTGTTCAGTCAGTGACACATTGTTTAATGTCCACATATTTGTAGTTTTTCCAGTTTTCTTCTTGTATTTGATTTCTAGTTTCACGTTATAGTGGTTAGAAAAAAATGCTTGATATGATTTTGATCTTGAATTTATTGAGACTTGTTTTGTGGTATAAAATGTGACCTCTCCTGGAAAATGTTCCATGGCACTTTTGAGAAGAATGTGTATTCTGCTGCTTTTAGGTGGAATGTTCTACATATACCTAAAGCTGGAATGTTCCATATAGTTAATTTAATTTAATTTAATTTAATTTAATTTAATTTAATTTAATTTAAGGCCAGTGTTTCCATATTGATTTTCTTCCTGGATGATATATCCATTCTGGTAAGTGGAGGGTTAAAATTCCCTACTATATTGTATTGCTGTCAGTTTCTCCCTTTTTGTATGCTAATACTTGCTTTATATATTTTGGAGATTTTATGTTGAGTCCATACATATTTATAAATGTAATATCTTATTGGATTGACTCTTTTATCATTATGCAGTGTTCCTCTTTGTCTTTTATTACAGTCGTTGTTTTTAAAATTAATTTTGTATGATATGAGTTTAGCTATACCAGCTTTCTTTTTGTCTTTGTTTGCATGGAATATCTTTTTCCATCCCTTTACTTTCAGTCTTTGTGTGTACTTATACCTGAAGCAACTCTCTTGTAGAAAGTATATAGATTTATCTCATTTTTAATTTTTATTTACATATTTATTTAAAGACTTATTTATTTATTTACTTGTTTGTTTATTTATTTATTTTAGAGATGGAGAGAGAACTCACACACATAGTCAAATGAGGGTCAGAAACAGGGGGAGAGGGAGGAGGAGAGAATCTCAATCAGACTCTGCTGAGTCTGGAGCCAGATGAAGGGCTGGTCAGAGCTGAGTCAGGTGGTCAACTGGCTGAGCTACCCAGGTGCCAGTTTATCGTGTTTTTTAATTTATTTAGCCACTCTGTGTCTTTTGATTGGAGAATTTGGTTCATTTACATTTAAACTCATTGATAGGTATGTACTTATTATAATTTTAAAAATGATTTTCTCGCTGTTTATATAGTTCCTCTCAATTTCTTCTCTTTTTCTCTTGTGGTTTAATGCTTTTCTTTAGTGTTATGTTTAGATTCCTTTCTAATTTTCTTTTGTTTATTTATGATGAGTTTTTGCTTTGTTGTTACCATGAGATTCACACTTGTCATCCTATGCATGTAATAGTCTGTTTTAAGTTGTTGAAACTCAGATTTCAATACACAGAATCAGTATTTTAACAAATTTTCCCAAGAGATTCCTATGCTCATTAAAGTTTGAGAAGCTGAACAAACTTATGCTTCAAAAAGATCAGCAGTAGCTTTGACTGTTGGAGACAATCCTTGTAACTGTCTTAAGGTAACCTTTCCCTTGAGATTTCCAGAATTCAAACTGCTGAAGTAATGTTGAGTCACTCAAGGTTTCTGTACTAATCTTGTCTAAAGAAATCTATAAAAACTGAGATAAAATTTATTTTATGGAGAACAAATACATACATTACAGTTTTGGAAGTACTTGAAATATCAAGATATGATCCCTAGTGGTGTGCAGCTAGTCGCCCAGCAAGATTTATATATATATGAAGTCCTGAGTCATATGTCACATTGCTAGGAATAAATTAGAGCTATTATTGAATGATGGAATACAGCTGTAGCGTTTTACTACAGTATAAAAATAGATTCTTTTTTCCCCCCAAATATGTTTATTTTATTTTTTCAGTGTTACAAGATTAATTGTTCATGCACCACACCCACTGCTCCATGCAATACATGCCCTCCTCAATAGATTCTTTTTCAGAATTTTCCAAATATTTTGTTTTTAATATTGTGTGTATTTGTTAAAGATTAGTATAAGCCCGAATGGCCACCAGTGCTTATCTTAAAGTAAGTTTTATATAGCAAGTTATGTATACAATATTTTATTTCTTCTTTAATGTAAAGTATATCCATGAAATTTTATAATATGTAAACTACACACTGTAATCTCTGTTAAAAATCAATGTAAGTGAAAACCTAGGCAGAATACAAAGAAAGTTGAGCGACTAACCAAAAAAACAGTTAAACTTTAGGACATAAAAGTGTCATTTTAAGTTTTGGGGAAAGATATTTTCTTTAGTAATTGATATTAGGCAAGTAGGCTAAACATTTATAAAAAAAAAAACCTAGATTTTCTACACTTCATATTATACCCTAAAATAAGTTGTCATTCAGTATTTCTAAACATTGCTTTTAGTATCACTTGTAAAGAGACTTTAAGATATATATATGTATACATATATGTATATATTTTTTTAATTCACCCTTCCACCCTGAAACTTTGATAACGCAGACATGATCTTTATATCTCCTGATGATAATGCATGTTCAAGAATCTAGAAAGAAGAGGGGTGCCTGGGTAGCTCAGTGGGTTAAAACCTCTGCCTTCGGCTCAGGTCATGATCTCAGGGTCCTGGGATCGAGCCCTGCATCAGGTTCTCTGCTCAGCGGGGAGCCTGCTTCCCCCTCTCTCTCTCTCTGCCTGCCTCTCTGCCTACTTGTGATCCCTCTCTCTGTCAAATAAATAAATTAAATCTTTAAAAAAAGAATCTAAAAAGAAGAAAGTTTTAAATGTAACAAAATAATAAAAGAATAAAATATTAACAAGTTAATATAAATAGGGTATTAATTCCCAGTCAAAGGAAAATAATAAAATAAAATGCACAAGACATATTGACATATTAAAATATGTATTTAATAAACCTTCTGAAGTATAAAAATAATCATAAACAAGAACTTAAAATTATGTCTGTTTACATCCAGCTTGACAAACAGAAAATTAATAGTGGTTACTTACTGAGTTTATTTATGCATTTAAAAATTTTCATCCACACATTTTGTATAGTGAACATTTTTGTCATAATCAGAAAACATTTAAAATTTATAGCTTTTAATGGAATGCTCATGATTATGTTATTTAATCCACTCATCTCTCTCACAGAGAGTGTACCATAATTTCTTGATATATGAGATATATGGTTTGAAACAGTTACCCAATCTCCAATGTTTTCAGTTGGTAAATGTTAGAGATTGAATTTGAGCCCAGCAATCTCTAACTTTGAAGTGTTTGAAATTCCTATAATGGATGAGTTTTCTCTAAGTTACTTTTTAGAGCTTAGAGCCATCATGTAGGATTTCCAGACGCATCAATCACAGTTTAGAAATTGTTTCACTTCTATTGTGGATGTGGTTTGATCGACCATTTGGAGGGATGCCTGCACTGATGAGGTTGGCATTCAGAATTCTGGGTCCCTCTGGAACTGACATTTACAAAGTGTTAAATCTCTTAGCCACATAAAGTGTTAATTAGAAAAGTGTATTACTCTCTAATTAGTTTCTATTATATAGAAAGTCAATAACCTATTTTTTTAAAAAAACACAATAATTGCCTCAGTGGTTACTTACATTTTTCTAACTGATTCTTCTCTATCTTATCTCCTTTGTCTGTCCAATACTTTCGTCTGTATAAAACATCTCAAATTCTCATTGTACTTAGCTTTATTTTTAGTGCTTCTGGGTTTTGCACTTCTCACAAGCAACTATTTTATAAAATAGTGGTGGTTATTCTTTGACAGTAAGTCAGTTTATTTCATATACAGAATTAATGTCAACTTTTAATTAATAATTAGTATACAGACATAACTAATACCCTTTCTTCTATATTTGGAGAGAGAAATTTTGATTTTAACTCTCTGTAAATTCCTTGAATTGTCTCACACAGAGAAAAAAATATTTATAGCCTTTTCTGTTTTGTCCACTTGCAGTGAGACGAGGAGAAGGGAGGGATCTCACCACTAATAGAGAATGTCCGGCATTCCTTTTTTTTTTTTTTTATTGTTAGCTTTTTATCTTGTCCACTGACAAAACAACTATGAAAATTTTATGTGTAAAAATATATGTTTTAATCATAAAACAGAATGAAATAATCTTGGATTAAAGGACAATTCTTTCAAGAAATTTTCTATGAGAAATTCTTCATAACTTTATACCAGCAGAACAGAAATTTTACTTCTCCATATTGTACTATACCAGGTGTAAATATTCAACTTATTTCAATCCTTACATTGTGTTTGGGCTTTTTTTGATCCATTTGCCAATCTGGGGTCCTACATTCACTCCCAGACCTTTATTACAGTTATTATGAAAAATCCAGGGTCACAAAAGTATGTTGGTATAAATTGAAGCAACAGTCAGTACAATGTCACTTAATTGAAACATTCTGGTAGTAGGGAGAGAAGTTGCAGAAAAATGGCCTCTACCACTTCTTTAATTTTCCTATAATCTCCCTGATATTCTGGGAGGAAAGTGGGTGCTAACAAACCAGGTTAACTATAAAGAGGTGGATGAACTGTATTCAACTTAAGTCCAGGGATACACAGCTTAGTTCCTGGCTTGCAAGGTAGACTTATCAGGCATTCATCTAAGAATGATGAGGTTGACTCACAGACTGGTTCTTGTTTGTTGGCTCACTTGGAAAACAGTGGTGCAAGCACATTTGCCTGGGCAGTGCTGAATCTACTTAAGATAGCTCTCTTAAAGTGCTTTATTATTGGAAATTGGATACATGCAGCTTACCAAGTACAGATCATTTCTTGTCTCATCATTAGAACGATTCAGGGAAGATGGGAGTATTTTCAGGGAAGATAGGAGTACCATTATGGGAGAGTATTTTTAGGTTATTTCCTGGAATCATGCATGGTAAAAAGTAATGAAGTGAGTCTCTTTAAAGCTATTCACTATTTTCATTCAAAAACGTATTTACTGGTGCCCCTGGGTGGCTCAGTCAGTTAAACGCCTGCCTTCGGCTCAGGTCATGATCCAGGGTCCTGGGATTGAGCCCTGCATCGGGCTCCTTATTCAGTGGGGAGCCTGCTTCTTCCTCTCCCTCTGCCTGCTGCTCTGCTTACTTGTGCTTTCTCTCTTTCCCTGTCAAATAAATAAATAAAATCCTAAAAAAAAATACTTAATGACTCATCACTATATGAAATGACTTTTAAAAACTCAAAGGTTAGATGTATATTTTAATAAAGACTTGATATTCTTTCTGCTCTGGTATTTGAATATGTAAAATCATATATTGATAATGTTTTCTAGTACCAGTAACAGAATAATTTCCCAATTATATATTAGAAAAACACATTAAAATCAGTTCATATTCTTGAACACTAGTTAAGGTAGAAGTAAGACTTGGTTACAGATAACCTCCTACATAGATAAATGTGTCAAGATTAAGTCAAAATGGACTCAAATGGGAAAGTATTACAATAAAAATGAAACTTTGTCTTTTCTCAGAATTTTGTTTGTGAGCATGCGTGCATGTATGTATGTGTGCATGTATGTACCTGTACCTACATCTTTTTTCTGCTTTGTCGCTAAGCAGACTAGCGACCTTAGCAAACTAAGGCCTCGCCACTTAGTTTGTCATCTTTGTAAAATAGATAAAGTTGATGAAACTCGTGAAAGTTGTCTCAAAAATTGCAAAAAAAAAAAAAAAAAGAGATACTATCTTTGTGGCTAAATATTTACCTTATTCTTTTTTAACTTAGAATTTTAAAACTGGTAAATATAATATAAGAAACATTCAGAAATATGTATGCATTTTGAGTACAGGCACAACTAAATTCTAATTTGTGATTTTGTTTTCTGGGACTCATTTGAAGCTAAGTAGCTCAAGAATGCAAATGGGAAATATGGAGATTTGGCTTCTAGTCCCTCATGAGCTAGACGACATCATGAGTCACTTAAACTGTCTAGGTTTTAGTTTCAGAAGTATAAAATAAGATATTATTGAGCGTGAACATACTTGGTAATTCCAACAGTCTACAGGGTAGAATTAAACCAGAACCAGATGACTCAGGCAATGACAATGTCAGAATCAGGTGATGCATTAATGGAAATAGAGGAGACAAAGACAGTTTTGTGGAGTTTGAGTCTACAGGGTCAACAATAGGGCCGGCAGGGAAACAATTATTCAAGCCTTAAAATTAAGTCTCTTTCAGCGAGAAGTAAGAATGAATATGCCATCAGAAAGCAGTTTACCAGAAATCAGAGCAAAAATGTTAGAAAGCCATAGAAATGCCATATCGAGAGAAAGAATGTCATGTGTTCATGCCTACTATGCAATGAACCTTAATACTAACATTTTTGCCTCTCATCTGTCATGAACATAAAAGAATTTCCCCCAATACATGAATAAATTACCTGAATTGTGAAGGTTAAGTAATTTGCCCAGTATCACATTATATCATAATTGGACCATGGCCATGTTCTCATACTACTACTGATTACTTAAAGCCGTTACTGCTAGGCATTTTTGGACCCTGGAGTTCCCTCGGTGCAGTTTAAAAATATAAGATTGTTAGGCATCATCTCGGACAACTGACATCCAAACTCTGGCATGCAGATGTGGAATTGTTTTGCTGGAGCGTTCTCCAAAAAACTTTGCTGCCAGCCATGTGTGAGAAAGAGGGTGGTTGGACTGAGGACTGAGGGATAGTAGCTGGATTATACTGCAGTCGGAAATATGTGATTGCTCAGGCAGTTTGTGACCACAGTTCCTGAAGTTTTACTTTCTATGAATATTCTATCTCAAACCCTAGAGCCCTTCCTCCTCCAACTATTTTACTACATTGACTCTGTTGGTGAGTATTCAAATCCAAAAAGAAAAAAGAATCTGTTACATTTTCTTTCTTTTTTTAAAAGAAAGTCTCCCAAATTATAGTATAAAATAGTTAAGTTTCTAGCTGTAATCACATTTATTGAAATAAATGAAATATAAACCCTACAGGAGTCAGTTTCTTGTTTGTTCATGGATTTGAAGCGTCCTGCTAATTGACACTTTGAAAAGTCTTAGTCCCACCCATTTAAAGATAGAGCACATTGAAAATGTATTTTTAAAAGAGCTATTTGCAAGTGGAAAATAGGGATGTTGAGAATAACAGAACTATCCAAGAAAATACACTTGAGCTAGCTGAGAATTTTTTTTTTTTTTCCTAGGGAGAGCACAGCATTTTATATGCATGTTAAAACTATAGTCTCTGGCGGAAGAGTTCTATTGACTAGCTGTATGATGCTTAATGCAGTAGCCTGCAGCTTTTTTGTTCCTCTCTATATGTTAATTGGTCATTCCTTAAGAAGTTTTTTTTTAGTTTTGATGAAATAGAATATGTATGATGCCAATTTGGTGGCTACAAAATGAGAAAGCAGTGGCTTTCCCCATTACCAATATTTTGAATAATGGGGCTATTTTCTTTAAGGGTATGCTTATAAGTGGCTACACGTTTGAAAAACTATTTTTATACTATATCCATTATGGTTTTCATGCTTTCTAGTTGCCACATTATTTTCAGTGCCCAAAGCAGTTCTAAGAGATTAGAAGGAATAACGAGTGAAACAATATTAAATAAGATTATTTAAATGTCAATAATTCAGTAATTGAGGCCACATTTATTCAGTATAAAAACTGATAATGTAAAAAATATCAATGAACAAGTAAGTAGATATGTCCTGAATTTTGTCATTCAATAATAATGTAGGCAAAGTCTGAGGCTAAAAATAGGTAGGAAAAGTATAAGACACAGAAAGAACTAAAACTACTTAAAATAAGCAAAATTGGGAAAAAGTGCTTATTGTATGGGTCAGGTTCCCAGCAGGTAACAGCTCTGAGTATGGAGATTTTTGAGGAAACTTTTCAGTTTACAAAGGTGTATGCCAAATTCAAGGCACCCCAGGGGTTGCTAAGGCACTCAGGGCTTAGCAGCAGGAGGAAAAGAGTACAGCTTTGAGCTCACTCACAGTAAAGAAAAGTCTTACTGGAGCCCGCTGAGAGCTGGGGTGGTGGAAAGGAGCCCCTTCTGTTGGAAACCATCGCCATAAGGATACATAGCCTGGCCAGAATATCACAGAAGCAAAGAGCAAGCAGAATCCTGTCATTGCCTTCCATAGGCAGATTCAGCTACAAGCCACCAACTCAAGTTCTGAATGTCTTGAATTTACATATAACTTTCAATGTCACACTTTGCAGATTCACAGCTGATTGCTTACAGCTTTCAGCCTCTGTTCCATCAGCAATTTTTTTTTTCCCGTCTGCCTGTGGAAAACCCCACTTAATGTTTCCCTCCTTTACTTGGGTCAGAATCTTTGTTTAGATTCTGTATTCCGCGTCCACGCTGGCTTCCCTGTAGGAGGTGGGGGTGGGTGTGGGTGTGGGGGCTCTCCTACTGAGAATTGGGTTTCCCAGAAAATGTGATTCTTGCTTCTTATCTCTCTTGGCACTATCTGGATTCTACTGCTTGTTATAAGCTGACTGAAGGGCTGGTTGATGTGATCCTACTTTTAGCCACTTAACTGTCACAGGAGGGTTGTGGGAGTAGTTGGATCGTTGGGCAATTAAACTTAAGAAAAGAACTATTTGAATTAGAAATTGTTCTTCTAGGGGCGCCTGGGTGGCTCAGTGGGTTAAAGCCTCTGCCTTCAGCTCAGGTCATGATCTCAGGGTCCAGGATCAGCCCCACATCGGGCTCTCTGCTCAGTAGGAAGCCTGCTTCCCCCTCTTTCTCTGCCTGCCTCTCTGTCTGCTTGTGATCTCTCTCTCTCTCTGTCAAATAAATAAATAAAATCTAAAAAAAAAGAAAAAAAGAAATTGTCCTTCTACTACTCTTTCAGACTTTGCTGTGCCTTGGTCACTTTTGGAAAGAAGTCCCCTTGGAGAAAAGCCCCTGGGGCTTATGGACTTTGTCTTCCATGAGCTACTAATACATTTTTCTACTTTCCCTGGCTGCTGTTGATGCCTCCCAGTGCAACCGACTCCTCATTGACTGCTCTCTGTTTTTCTTCCTCTTGTCCTCCATGCACTACGCAGGAAACCTTCAGATGGTCTGTCCTCTTAAACTCTTTAGGAGTTATGAAACTATGTCCAGGACATTATAGCACTGGTAGAGCTGTGAACTTCCTCTTCCAGATGCTTGTTACGATGGGCTCTTAAAAAAAATCTGTTGGTTTAATAGTGGCTCTAAAAATGGACAGTAGGAAGTGAACTCATGAACTCCTGACACCTCGAACCTTTATATCAATATCTTGGAAGCTACACAGGTGATGGTTTAAAATATGTCCACAAATTCTTTGACACTTCTTTGAAAAGCTGGAGCCTCGTCCTCTTCCCCTTGAGTATGAGCTGGATTTAGTGACTTCTAATAAACAGGATGAGGCAGAAGTGTTATAGTGTGTGATTTCTGTGTTTATGTCACTGAAGACCAGTATTGTGGCTTCTGCCTTTCTCTCTCTCTCACCCTGGATCACTTACTCTGGGATAAGCCGGCTGCCATGTTAGGAGGATGCTCAAGCAGGCCTACGGAGAAGTCCTTGTAGCGAGTGACAAGCCTTCTGTCACAGCAGCAAGGAACCCAGGCTGTCTTCTCGTGGCTTTGTGAGCGAGCCTTCTTGGAAGCAGATCTTCCAGTCCAGTCCAGCCTTCAAATGACAGTGTCCCTGGCTAACGTCTTAACCATGTTCTCATGCCAGACCATGAACCAGAACCACTTAGCTAAACTACTCCTAAATTCTTGACCCACAAAAGTTGTGAGATAATAAATGTCCATAGTTTCAAAGTAAGAAAACTAAGACAATTAGTAATGCACTGCATATATTTTTTGGTTTGTTCTTTTTTTCCCCAGAATTTACTACTCCCATTGTCATTTCATTACCCTCTCTTGGCAGAGAGTTGTTGCTCATTTCCCAGGATCTTCTTCCTGGAAAACAAGTTTGGTTCAAATTTCACCGTATTCCTCAAAGTTGTTAGTGTGGATTTGACAGTTCCTCTATTTTAGGATGATGACATTTTCTAATTCCTTTTCTTTTTATCATTTGTTTCTAAAAATGTATGTTCTGTGGTTTTGAGCCTTATACTTCTCTATGTCCTATGCTAATGCTTGATATCCAACTTTTAAGATGTTTCCTAAATTAAATAATTAATAAACATGCACTTTAAAGTCTTATTCCTGTAAATAAAATAAAAAATTCTTGTCTCCTTCTGTAGGTCTTTTGAGATCTTGGGAAGATCTATGACCTTTGCCATTCACTCTCATACCTGTAATTCAAACGCAGACATCCACCTGTACCCTCAGAGGTCGTGGCATTATACACCTGTTCCAGATGCCTCTTTGGCCCAGAATGGCCTCTCAGCTCTTTTAAAACTCAGCTCAAGGGTCATCATCTTTATCTACTCATCTTGTCATTTCCCATCCCCTTAGTCTTCTGGACCTTAGCTTTATCCATGCATGCTTCATGAGAGTGCCTATAACATTTTATTATGTTTATTTGCCTGTGTGTCTGTCCTCTCTCATCAGGGCATCAGGGCAAGGGATCAGGTTTGATCCATAGCTCTGGCTTCAGCTCTGTCTTGTATCACATGACCCACGGTAAGTACTTCCTGGTTCTTTACATATTTTGGTTGTGCTTCTTTGTGTTCTTCCTTCTGAGGCTCTCACAGAATTTGCATCATGATATCGATCTGTACTTTTATTTGCTCATCTGTAAGAACCTCATCTGTCATGAGGGCCTTATAATATTTTGAAGGTACATCTTGGGTGAGAAGTTTGTATCATACCAGAGACATAATATTTCAGTTAATGCATTGTCACATAATTACTGTCAGCACTTAAGGGTCCCACCTTAAAACTTTTCAGTGCAAAATGTATGTAACCAAGTAAATTAAAAACTGTTCCCCTCCATGAAATATTATATATGAGTAAAAATAGTTACTTTTTCTTGAAAGAAATTTTTGCAGCCTTCCTTTGGCTGGGAACTTTTCTTTAGCTTTTCTACATGGAGATCTGGCCACAGGTATTCCCTCTTTTCTCTTACCTCAAACTCCCCCCTTCTACTCTAAGCACTCACCCTCCCCTATGCCTACTCCCTGCTAAGCATGCAGTCATTCTTGTTCTTATAGTCAGAAGCTTGTAAAGTCCTTTATTACTCTGCCTATATTCATTCATTTATTATATGTGTGTGTTCAGATTTTACTCTGTAATATGTAAATCTAAAAAAAAAATCTAAAAAAACATTTTTAGAGAAGATAGGATGTAAATATGAAACAGAGTGAAATACATATAATAACATCTTGGTCCCCTCAGTGTTGGCTCTGGGAACGTGGGATTGTTACTGTGGATTCCACATTTTATTTTTCACTCTGAATCTGATTTTCTGCCAGGACTGACTCATTTCCCTTCCACCTTAGATCTTGATTCATCTCAGATCTTATTGTAGTCTCCCTGACTTTACTTAATAATGGTTGGACTGGCGTGCTTGTCTCTTTTCCAGCTGTAGCTATTACTTTTGTCATAACTAATTTTTGAGGAGGATATATATTCACTCACATATTTTATAATTGTATATTTATTTGCAGCCTCAATCCACTTTTATTTAAAATGTTTATAATTTCAGTTGTGCACAGCTTGTGAAGCTACTATGCTCTAAAATGATTAAATTATCAGTGCACAATATTGGTGATTTTGAAGTGAAAACTTCTCAGTAACTAGCTTAATATGAAGAAAAATTTAAAATCTCACATGCACTTGTGCATGCACACACTTCCCAACAAACGTACATGAGGGACTGGATAAATTAGATTGATCTTTATTGAGAAGAATTAGCAAATCTCAAAAGCCTACACAAACATTTGCTTGGAGGCATCATAGAACTAGCATGTAAATAATTATAGGGCCAAAACTCCAAAAGAAAAATGAAACCCATAATGATAAGCTTGGCTTAGAGTGGCTTTTCCCCTGTGTGTCCATATTCTGGAAGAAGCAATTGAGAGGCAGAGATTTTGACAGATTCACAGTCCTAGGAGAACAAAAGTTGGAAGTTAGGACTTGCCAAGGCAGGCATTTGGATTCCAGATAATCTAGGAATAAGCTTATAGTTGGAAAAAACTGTCTCTCATAAGGTTGTAAACCAGGCATTGGATAATCTCAATTTTGGATTATATCAAGATGATATGGGCTTCCTAATATTCCTAGCAAAGTCCAAAAACCAAAAGAAAGTATTCTTGGCAAAAAGATAATGTTATCTGAGGCTGCAGATTATGTCTTTAATTTTCTACATCAAATATCTGGCACTCAAACAAACAAAAACAGGTATATGAGACAGGATGGAATACCAAAGAAACAAACCCAACAGAACTTTCAGATAATGAAAAAATGATGTGTCATAATTTTCAGGGAAAGGAAAGGCAAGATTCACATTCTAGGCAGAGGCATGAGAAATGTAAAAAGAAGCAAATGGGAGATATTTCTTATTTATTTGTTTATTTATTTACAAATAGGAAACTTAAGAATGAAAAATAAAATAACCTAATGGAGACTATAATGGATGAGTTTCACAGCAGACTTAATAATGAAGCTGAAGGGGTTAGTAAATTGTAATACCTGTCAAAACAGAATATTCATATAAAAGGATGGGAAATATATGAAAGAGTGGTTAGAAAAATTAGCATGTCTATTAAGAATCTCAGAAGTGGAGAGCAGAAAGAAGGGGCAGAAACAACACATAAAAGAACAAAAGTTGAAAACTTTTGACAAAGAGTGAGAAACATCAGGCTACAAATGATCCCCAAGTGGAGTAAATAAAAAGAAAATCATATCTAGCTTATCCCAGTCAGTGAAAGTGGTGGAAACCAAAGACAAAGAAAAAAAAATCTAAAAGCAGTCAAGGGAAAGATTATTGAGAACCTTTAAGAGGGCAGAGATAAGATCAGCAGTTAGCCAGCTGTCAACAGAAAAAAATAGAAACCAGTAGACAATGAAATGTTAATGGAATAAGTGAAAATAACTCCAAACCTAGAATTCTGTACACATCAGAAATATCCTTCAAGAAGAAACAGCCATATTTTTTAGACAAGAGACATTGTCAGCAGGATACCTAACACTAAAAATAGGTCTGTCCTTTAGGCAGAAAGAAAAATGATCACCTATAGAAACTAAGAAATGTAGGAAGGACTGAGTAGCCATAGAAAGCCCTAAATATATGGATAAATTTTAAATAATAACTTTGGAGAAAAATGTTATCATAGCAGGCCTAGTATTGCAGTCCTTAGAGACTTCTGCTTCCAAGAACTGGCCTCTGGGAACTCGTCTGGTCAACAGTTCCCTGCACTTATATAAAACTTTCTGAAATATTAACAGTTCACTATTTCTAGGATGTTTGTACAAATCACAAGTTTATGCTGAGTATCTCATTTCCTTATGTGAGATTGGAATTTTGGCACAGGTTCAGCAGAGGATGCCTATGTGACCAGCTCCTGATAAACCAATCAGAACAGTCTCAGTACAAACCTTGGGGACAGTGTCTCTGGTGGCTTTCCCTGAGTAGACAATGTGCACATGTGGCTGTATTTTTATTGTTGAGGGAAAAGTATGCTGTATGCAACCTCTTAACGGGAGGGAGAAGTGTCTAAGGAAAACTGCACATGAATTCCTTCAGAGTCTGCCTGCTTCTTTTTCATTATAATCCAGCTATGCATGTACTTACTACATAGAGTTCATACATTTTTTCTGTGAGCACAACTATATGTTGAGTCCCATGAGTGCTTTTACTGAATCTCTGCATGTAAGGGTGATCCTGGAACTCCTGGCACAAATACCATCAGTTACAATAATAGCAAAAATATCCTCTGGAGTTTAAAACATATATAGTGTTAAGGGGCATCTGGGTGGCTCAATGGATTAAAGCCTCTGCCTTTGGCTCAGGGCATAATCTCAGGGTCCTGGGATTGAGCCCCACATCGGGCTCTCTGCTCGGCGGGGGGCCTCTTTCCCCTCTCTCTCTGCTTGCCTCTCTGCCTACTTGTGATCTCTCTCTCTGTCAAATAAATAAACAAAATCTTTAAAAAAAAGACATTAAAAACATATATAGTGTTAAAATATACAATAGGAGTATCTACTAAATGAGTCAAATGACTTATAAACATTCTGAAGTCCTTTTACTATTTAGAAAAAGGTAAAGTTGGAATTCAGATTAGATTTTTCCAGGTCAAGAATGCCTATTTGAAGCTCTAGATTAACCACTAAAAGGATAATAAAGGCATGAATAACTACCAAGAAAATATAAGGCAAAAGGCATGGTAAAAAAATTAGTCAATCAAGAAAAATGCCAAGTATGAAAGGAAGGAGAACATAGGAAAGACAGAATGGGTAGCAAATAATAAGTTGACTAAATTCACATATTTCATAAGTGAGTTAAAGTTAAGTATGTTGAATGCTCAAAATAAAAGTCAAGAATGTGAGACTGGGAAAAACCCCTAATTATATGCTGCTTATAAGAGACAACCTAGAATGAAAGAATTTAGAAAAATTGACGAGTAAAAAGGATAGAAAAAACATATAATGCAAACACCTAAAAATAAACAAATAAAACTAATGAAAATATAAGGCACACCAACCCACCACAGTTATGGCAATATTAGTATTTGAAAAGTCTTTAAGGTATAAAGCATTACTAAAACCAAAATGGAGTATTTTATAGTGGTTGAATTTCATTTTACTATGAAGAAGTAATCGTGTTGGATTTGTAGACACTCATTGGCATAGTTTTTAAAAATAGAAAACAAATAACCTATTGAAGAGGAAGTTAAAAGTAAATTAGTAAGAATACAGTAAACTTAGGGGCGTCTGGGTGGCTCAGTTGTTGAGCGTCTGCCTTCGGCTCAGGTCATGATCCCAGGGTCCTGGGATCTAGCCCCACATCGGGCTCCCTGCTCGGTGGGAAGCCTGCTTCTCCTACCATTCCCTCTGCTTGTGTTCCCTCTCTTGCTGTGTTTCTCTCTGTCAAATAATACCATGATAATTTAAAGTCCCTTATGTTTGGAAATTAAAACATACTTTTAGATAAGGGAAGTACTAGTAAGCATTAGAATATGTTTTGAGGGGTGCCTGGGTGGCTCAGTGGTTTAAAGCCTCTGCCTTTGGCTCAGGTCATGATCTCAGAGTCCTGGGATTGAGCCCTGCATCGGGCTTTCTGCTCAGCGGGGAGCCTGCTTCCTCCCCTCTCTCTGCCTGCCTCTCTGTCTACTTGTGATCTCTCTCTCTTGGTCAAATAAATAAATAAAATCTTTAAAAAAAAAAAGAATATGTTTTGAATGAAATAATGAAGGAAAAGAGGAGAAATCAAATATTTGGGATGTAGAGGGAAATTTAGAGTGATAAACGAGTTTCTTACAAGTAAAGAGAAATGGAAAATCAGTGATCTTGGTGTTCATCTCAAATAAAATAGAAGAAAGGAAATAATCGTAACAACAGAAAAAATAAAAAGCAAAATATAAGGTACCTAAGTGAAGAGCTAGTTATTTGAAAAGTTTAATAAAATAACACCTTCCCTTCTGCAGCTAGATTGAGCAGAGAGACAAGAAATTAAACAACTTACTCAGAAGAGAAATAGAGGATATATACATGTGGTCATAATACACAAAAATTAGGTAGTGTTTTTCAGGAATATGTTTAATTTACCACCAGAAAATCATGTAATACAATTTCTCACTTTAAGAGATGGAAGGAGGGAAAAATCACAGGATCATCTCTACATGTGTAGAAGTGCATTTGATAATATTTGACATCTGTTTATGGCAAAAATAGTATCTACAAATGGAATTGAATTTGATAAAGTTAGCTAGAGAAAACCTTATGGCTAACATCATACTTAGTAATAAAATGTTGATAATGTTTCTCTTACATTGAAAAGGCTACAGTGATGCCCACAACCATCGCTTCTTTTCAAATGTTATTGGATAGATTAGTACAATAGGGCCAACAAAAGAAGTAAAACTATATAATTGGAAAGGAAAAAACAAAATTGTTACTATTCAGTGATACAATTTTTTAAAATTTCATAATGATTTACATATTTGAACAATTAGTGAGTGAATTTCACCAAAGCAGGGGACATAAAGTCAATATTAAAACATCATTTCAAAATACCAATAATAAAGTTTACTGACAATATGAACTCAAATTGAAATATACTACTAATAAAATGGAATTCCGAAGAGAGATGCTATTCATAATAGCAACAACAATATCAAATACCCAAGATGGATAAAGCTGCTATAACAGGATAGTGAACTATAATAGAAGAAAGAAGAAATTTATAAATTCAAAGCAATCCTTTTTTTTTTTAAGAATTTATTTATTTATTTGACAGAGAGAGAGATCACAGGCAGAGATGTAGGCAGAGAGAGAGAGAGAGAGAGAGAGGGAGAGCCCGATGCGGGGCTTGATCCCAGAACCCCGAGACCATGACCTGAGCTGAAGGCAGAGGCTTTAATCCACTGAGCCACCCAGGCGCCTTCTCAAAGCCATCCTAATCAAAATTTTGTCAAGTTCTTTTTTTTTTTTTGATAGAAATTGTAATGCTGATTCCAAAATTAATATGCAAATGAAAAGGGACAAGAATAGGGAAGAAGATAGCTGAGACCCTTTTGAAGAAGAACTTGGGAGGACTTACACTTTCTGATATCAGGACTTTTTATAAAGATACAGTCCATAATATAGGGTACTATTGGTGTCTAATGGGATGGAAAAGAGAGTGCAGAAACATATCCATAAACACAGAAAAACTTAAGATTTTTTTTTTGTCTTAGTAAAAGTTGCTGATTCAGTTAGACAATCCAGAGGGGAAGTGAAATTTGACACTTATACCACCCACATGAAAAAACAATTATGTAAAACATTAGTTTAAATGTAAAAGGTAAAATATTTATGAATATTTTCATGACTTTGGTTTAAGCAAGACAGAAGCCATTAGCCATAGAAGAGAAAACTAAAAATTTGGACTACATTAAGACTAAGAACTTCTGTTAGTAAAGTCTTCAGTAGAGAATGAGAGGCAAGTCACAGATGAAAGTCTCTTTGCAACACATATATTAGAAAAAGGGCAAAAAAAAAAAAAAGGCAAGAAACTTGAGCAGACAGTCAAAAAAGATGAATATCCAAATGGCCAATAAACCTATAGAAGTTATTTACCTTCAAAAGACTGACAATAGTAAATTTTGGCAAAGATGGTGAATTCTTATATTGTACTGACGGGAATGTAGATTAGCACAACCATTTTGGAAACAAGTTTACTAGTACTGAACACATGAATACTCCAATTCTGCCTCTGAGTACATATCCAACAGAAACACATATACAGGAAAACCAGGAGCGATGTAGATGAGTGTTCATAATAACATGTTTGTAATAGTCAGAAAGTAGAGACAGTCAGAAGCCCATCATTACTAAAATGAATGATACACTAGTCTACTCATATCATGAAACACGTGTAGCAATGGGTATGAATGAATGCAATTACCCTTAAAAACATGGATGAATCTTAAAATATCATGTTGAGTGCAAATATCATATGGTATGGTTCTATCAATATGATGTTAAATAATATGCAGTAATATCAATGTATGGTGTTCGAGTGAAAATTATAGTATGTTTGGGGCAGAAAGAGGAGTTGTAATAAGAGGGGCCACAAATAAAGCATCCAGAATGCAGTAACACTCTTTCCATGAGTCCTTACAAGAGCTCTACACTATTTGTGTATGAGTTACATATATTCTTTTTAGAGAGAAAAAGGGAGAGAGCATACACACTAGAGTGAGACGGGGAGGGGTAGAGGGAGAGGGAGAGAGAATCTTAAGCACGCTGCACGCCCAGCACAGAGCCCGATGATGTGGAACTTGATCTCATGATCCTGAGATCACAACTTGAGCTGAAACCAAGAGTTGGATGCTTAACTGACTGAGCCACCAGGTGCCCTTGTGTGTGTAATATTTTCAAAAGTTAGACTACATACATAATTCGGAGTTGAGCTCTATTGATTTCTATCTACATTTTGAGGTCATTTTTTTCTTTTAAATATTATTTTTAATATTTACTATTTTTATTTAAAGATTACTTTGTCATAGTAATATGTTAGGGCATGAAAACCTGAAGTAAATTTTGAAAAAAAGAGGTTATATTGTTCTTTAAAAAAATCTTATCCAAGTTTGTCTGCTTCTATTAACCTTCAAGCTTAAATTAATTGATGACTCTATTTTAAATGTGATGGACAGACTACTTCCTGGCTTACAGTAGATCCTAGTTTTATCAGTTTTATTTAGATAACATGACTTTTGATTAGTATGGTGTTTTAAAGATTTTTTTGGTTTGTTTTTGTTAGATAGAGAGAGAGAGACAGAGACAGAGACAGAGCATGTGAGCCGGGCATGGGGCAGAGAGAGAGGGAGAGAGAATCTCAAGTAGACTCCACACTGAGCACGGGAGCCTGACAATGAGGGACTTGATTTCAGGACCCCGAGATCATGACCCGAGCTGAAATCAAGAGTCAGACATGCTTAACTGACTAAGCCACCCTAGGGGCCCCTAGTTTCATGTTTTTAAATGGAAATATTTGGTAGATATATAACCTTACAAATAAAAATGGAAATGAATTTAGGGGAACAGGCTAGGTATATTAGATACGTAGGAAGAAACTTTGATAGCAAGAAAAATCAAAATTACTGTCTGTAATAGTAACATGCTGAAATCAGAGAGGTCCCAGAAATTTCTAATATGTTTCAATAGATTTTGCACAAGAAATTTGATTTTCCAAACTGCTGCAATAATGTATACCTACTGGTAACTCATTGTTTTACTAAACAATTCACTTCAATTTTTTGTCTTCCTTGACATTTTTAGATGGGTCTATTGATGTGTTCATAACTAAAAAGGTTGGCAATTAACATTTTATGCCACTTATGTTATTTGAAAGTGAAATGAGTTATTTATAGATAGCCCTTGCTTCAGGGTCATTTAATACACAAAGTATAAATATACAACTAAACTGAGGATTATTTTTTAAAAAGTGTCTTCTTGTAAGCAATAGAGTTTCTTAGCATGTGCTTAAAATGTCTAATTGTGGATTTTTTCAAGGGCATATTTGTGCATAAAATAATAGTAAAATAAAACAGTAATAGTAAGGTGCATTTGTATTGATTTCATTGTATAATATACCTTTTTAGGGGCACCTGGGTAGCTCAGTTGACTAAACATCCAACTCTTGATTTCTGCCCAGGTCGTGATCTCAGGGTTGTGAGATCGAGCCCCACATCAGACTCCATACTCAGCTTCTCTTAAAAAAAATTACAAACCGCCCCCATCTTCTCATTTAAGAAAATAAGCAACTCATTGGAATAGCTTGGTGGAGGAAATGTCCTTTTCATTCAAGTCTGTCTCCCTGGCTTCCTTCCTTCTTTCTTCTGACATTTAGACAGTGATCCAGGATATTTTTCATGTGGCTTCTTCCTTTTCTTTCTTTTAAGAGACACTTTACAGACTCATATAGCACGCCATGATATTTTTTGCTATAGTCATGATATCACTTACTTTTTTGAAATGTCATCATTTTATTATTTGCTTTTTTTTACGAAGGCTCCGTTCCTAATGAGGTTATAAATTTCTAAAAGCAGGAACTGCCTCTTCTTGTTTCCTCACATGTCAAGGGACACAGTATGTACTTAAGACATCATCAAATAGAGTTGTATGGTTAAAGATCGAAGCTTATATGAGTTAAGTCCAGCACTTTAGGGAGATTATTGTTTACACAATTTTTCCTGCATTGTGTTTTATCCTTGCCATATTGCTATTAAAATAATGAGATTTCTGGTTCAGTACTCACAATGTGGAACCATACAATGGGAAATTATAAAGAACAGCTTCAAATCGTCTTTAATACTAGCTGCACATTCAAACCACCACAGATCAACTCTGGCACCATTCACAGAGTGTATTTGCAAGGCTAATCCACTGGTGGTTACTAACAACACTGGTGTAATCCTTCCTTTACTGAGAGATGGAGAAACATCATCTTATCCCCAGTGCCTTGCATTTCCGGAGTGGTTGATACTAATCATGCACCAAAAATCCACTCATATGGGCATGTCTGCCTGGCTATGTGTAAGAATATAGGATTGCTCTGAAGGGATACTAGTTAAGGACAAGTCTCTGGAGTCATGCTGCTCAATATCGACTGTGTGGCCTTGAGAAAGTTTCTTGACTTCTCTGAGCCTCACTTTACATTTGTAAGTGGAGACAGTTAATGATGGTGCCCTTTTTAGCGGGAGAGTTGGAACAAACTAAGGAGAAACCTTAACAATTAAACAATTCCCTTAACAAACCTTAAACAATTCCCCTCTTCCCTTCTCCCTCCATTGGGAGAAATGTACTCCCATACCTAGCAGGAAAAAAAAATAGGTGAGAACACTTTATTTTTAAATTTTTTAAAAGATTTTACTTATTTGAGAGAGAGTGCATGAGCAGGGGAGGGCTAGAGGGAGAGGAAGAAGCAGACTCCCCCTGAGCAGGGAGCCCGATGCAGCCTCTTTCCCAAGACTGTGGGATCATGACCTGAGGTGAAGGCTGACACTTAACCAGCAGAACCCCCTCCCCCCCATACACAGGTGCCCAGGTGAAAACACTAACTTTTAAAATTCTGCCTTGGAGCACCTGGGTGGTTCCATAAGTTAAGCATCTAACTCTTGATTTCAGCTCAGGTCATGATCTTGGGGTCCTGTGATTGAGCCCTACTTTGGGCTCCAGGCTCAGCAGGGAGTCTGCTTGGGATTCTCTCTCGTCTCCTTCTGCTCCTCCCCAGTGCATACTTCCTCTCTCCCCAGAATAAGTAAATAAATCTTAAAAAAAATTTCTGTCTTAAAAATTTAAATTTATGATGTGAATCTTCACCCATTCTTTCTGCCTGCCTTTTATCTCCAAACAAGAGAATGTCTTTTCCTTCACAAGCCAAAAGCTAGACTTCTCGTGATCTTTTACTCATGATCTCTTCTCCCTTTGCATTCATCACCTTCTTGTATCCTCCATCCCTTGTTTTGCTGTATTTTAAATTTCTCTCATTTCAGTTTGTCTTTCTTTTCAGCCTACAAAATATGCTTGAGGTTGCATCGGCTTCTGACAGCCATTTGAACAGCTGTTTCATTGTTTCTCCCCCTTTCCACCAAACTTAGAATATTTTTATACTCTGTATGGGTTTTATCAACTTTTCCATTAGTTAGAATATTGTTACAAATGGGATGAGTAGACATTTTTCTCATTACCTCTTCAGCTCACCGGGTCTGACTTATACGCCCTCTTTACTGAATTGGCCTCATCAGAGATCACTGGTGACCATTGGGGATCCTACTTTCCAACTGGCTGACTACTGTGTAGTATTTGATCCTTGACCATCTCTTCCTACCGTTGATAGCTCCTCAGTGGCTTCTTTTTCAATTGTAATTTTTATGATAGCACTTTTCTAATCCTCCTACCTTTTTAAAAGTTATTTGATACTTATTTCTCATCTTTAATTGTGTTATGTATTTTCAGAGTTTCATTTTTCCCTTTCCTTTTTCTTCGCCTTAATATTCTCTCTTTCCCTCTCTGTCAATGGTGTCATTTACTTATAACCTTTTACCACTTACTAGTGTTCCAGTGACTTTACGGGCTGTATTTCTACATTAGATCATCTATTTTGCAACTCTAAACACAATATGAAAGCAGGCCACTGGATGTCCCATAAGTATCTCAAAGTGAGATCCCCAAGATGGCAGATCTGTCTCTTTTTTTCTCCATTCTATTGCTCTAGACCAGGCTTTCATCTCACTCATTTGGACCATTGCATCCAGTCATCTCAAAATTAATCTCACTACTTCATGTAGTGAGAAGGGCTAGGAAGAAAAGGCCTATAAATGCATGACTGATAATTTCTTGACAATTTCTCTATCTTGCAGAAACTTACTGGTTAGTACAAGTTGTCAAGAGGGACCAGAGTGGAATTTTTAGTCCCTCTCTCTTAGAGTCAGCTTCATTATTGTGGACTTATACAAGTTTGTAAGCTGCTTTACATAGATCCAGGCATATAGAAGCCTTGTGGCTAGGAATAGTACATTAGGTACTTTATGTAAAAATGTGTAAGCCAGTATTTCATGATTAGATTCCAAGATGTGAAGATCCAAATTATTTCTTCAATGAATATTAGAAATATTTTTATAGTTTTCCTTGCTAAATATTATGAAAATTCATGAGCATCCTCTGTGAAGAGATTATATTAAATATTCTTCAGTCCTTTAGCATCTTACCTTGGGGTCTAATAATTTATTTTATAATATAACTTATATTTAAAAGCCTCATTTTAAAACTATTATATAATATGCTCTTGAATTTATGTAATTTATATTTACTTACTAATTTCAATATTTTATTTATAAACATATATATTTGACCCTTAATATCTCAAACTACCATTTATTTATGTGAATCATGGATGTACTTAGAAAAGAAGAAAAATCACTGATTAGAAATTTGAATTATAAATTTAACTTGATATCAAACAAATGTTAAATATCAAGTAATATTTCCAAAATATTTGAGACTATTTTTACCTTTTTTTCCTATTATAAGTGATTTCTGGAAATGTTTGAACTGTTCCTATCTTAGTCCATTTGGGCTACAGTAAGAAAATATTATAGACTGGGAAGCTTATAAACAAAAGGAATTTATTTCTCACAGTTCTTGAGGCTGGCAAATCTGAGATCAAAGCATTGGCGGACTCTGTGTCTTGTGTAGGACTGCTTTCTGGTCATAGATGCTGCCTTATGTAGTCACATGATGGAAATAGCTAGATATTTCTCTGGGGCCTGTTCTATAAGGGTCCTAATCTTATTCATGGAAGACTCTACTCTTATGCCCTACCACCTCCCAAAGGCTCCATCTCCAAATATCATTACATTGGGGATTAGGTTTCAACATATGAATTTTGGGGGGACCCAAACATAGTAATTTTTTAAAAAAATATTTATTTGACAGAGAGAGAGATCAAAAGTAGGCAGAGAGGCAGGCAGAGAGAAAGGGGGAAGCAGGCTCCTTGCTGAGCAGAGAGCCTGATGCAGGGTTTGATCCCAGGACCCTGAGATCAAGACCTGAGCCGAAGGCAGAGGCTTTAACCCACTGAGCCACCCAGGCACCCCCATAGTAATTTTTTCTTAATAACATTTGATTTCTCTACTTGTTTATTAACAATTTATAAATCTAACTTGAAAAATGAGTATATAGGCACACGTGGGTGGCTTAGTTGGTTAAACATCTGCT
>CM053605.1:151874534-151892954 GCA_028646535.1 Procyon lotor
GAGTTGGAAATAATATGTACCATTGCTTTAGAGGTTTTTTTTGTGTCTGTATGTGTGTGTGACTTTAATGATGATCCTCCAGGGTTCTTTTGAAGGAGGCCATTTTTAGTTCAACAAGCATTATACCCAAATCATATATTTATTTTAGTGATGCTATCTGGGAAATTTTTATATTGTTAGTATTATTAAACAAATAAAAGGGTTTTAGCTGACTTCTTAAATGATTTTTTTCAAGGAAGTTCTAGGTCTTAGAAAGCTGTGTTTCTCGAGTGACTTGTGCAGGGTGAGAGAGAATAAAGTTGTAATGATTTCCAGGAAATTCATTGATTATTCAACAATCCCTTAGGTAGCGTCCATTATGTTCTTACAAACCCTTGGACTGGAATACAGTAGGGAACAAGAGAATAACTGGGTCTTGCCATTAAAGAACAGGAAAAAGGAGGGTTTTCTGAGGGCAAAATTCTTTGCAATATCTTAAATCTTTATACAGTTTAATATACCTTCAGGTTATTATGTGATACCTAGCTTCTCACGCAAATTCTATGTAGGCTGCTGCTTGTAGAACCATGGTGTACACCCACCTGCTTACTCGTCACTCGTGGATGTTTCCTGACAGTGGCCACAGCAGTTAGAAATGCTGCGCAGTGGATAGACCCAATTTCAGGGGAGCATGCATGTGCACAAAGTAGCTTCGGCCATCTTCAATGCCTGTAGTTACTTGGGGGCATTTCAAGGGGATTGGAGTGGTGAGCCAAGAGAAAACGTTGTAACTGAACAGATGTGGGTGAAGGAAAACCAATATTTGTTAATTTGAATCATATTTAGTTTTGCTTAATAAGATTCAGAAAATTCCAAATTGGGCTGGGCCATGGCTGGTTTCAGTGGCATTTGGTGTTAACGACTGAACATCAGTCCTATGTATTTGCTTTCCTCTTTGATCAGAGATACAGATGCAGGCAGTTACATTTGTTTATTTGGGGTTTATGTCTAAGAAAAGATCTTATGGAGAATGATTTAATCAGACTATTAATAAAAAATTGAATTCAATGAGACAACTTTGCAGGTGTGTGTCATCCAGATGCAAAATTTAGATTTGACCAGCAATTCCCAATCACAAGTGTGTCCTCCTCAGGGGAAGATCAATCTTGCAGGCATATTAAGTGCAGTAAATATTTTGTTGAAATGCCACCACTATGCTGCCAGCTAATAGAGCCAGTTCTCTGAAATTAGCAGGCCATGTCATTCTGTATCTGATGAGACCCAAAGCACTGAGTCATAGGAGGCCGCAGCAGCTGGAGTTCTGAGAGCCGGGAAAGAGGATGTTAATGTGATCAATTAGCTTCTTTCTGACAGCACCTTGGAATAAATCGAAACAGAGAAGAGAACAAATAGGACAGAACTGTGAAATAGCCAAACACATGAGAGGCCGGGATCTGAAACAGCTCCTTTGGCCACACACCTAGTTCATCTGCAGGATTGGGGGTTTTATTCACTCTACTATGTTTTATTCACCTACTATCATTTTGTAAAGCTTGTCCTTAATTAGAAACTAACCTAACAGAATAAAATTTGACATAGGTATATTTTATGTGTAAGTAGGAAGAATGTTAGGATAGATAGTCCAAAGCGGTTGTTTTCCACGACAGTGTCTTCAAGAGCACCAGCAGCCGCTTTGTGTTGATCATTTATCAGGAATCTGGCACTTTCCATACATCGTGGCACATGCATTATTCAAACCAGCTGAGGGTTGTGTAATTATTTAACCCTTTATACAAAGAGGAATCAGATCCTTTGGAGGTGTGGCAGATGAAATGAGATCAACTTTAGAACCAGAAGAATTACTGCGATTTTTGTCTTACTCAGTTTTAGCTTCCGTGGTCTACTGGACTGTGCCCCTTAGGGCCTTCGTGTAGACCGTGGCCACATCAATGTGATCTTTCATCAAAGATTTTTTGCCTACTGTTTTGGACATTCTTTAGGCCAAAGTCAACTTGCATTCAAGATTAAAGTAAACTTGGACTCCATCAGCTGACACACATTAGTTTTGCTGTTTTAAAATGACCCTCCCCGCATTCTGCACCTTATTCTCCCTGCTCTTCCTGAGGAATGTTCCCCAAGTCAGTAGCTTTGTTTACCATTTATATGCTGATGAGTCTAAAATGTCTATTTCCAAGAGCTCTTGGAATATCCCCAGCTGCAATCTCAGATACCCTAACAGTTGGGGTCCGGCCAGGAGAAGAGAAAGAGCGCTAAGTATTTAAAAAAGAGGAAATTTAATATACAAAAATTGGTTCCTCAAGTGTTGAAGGTTAGAAGAGAAAAATAGGGAAGATGTGGTGAACCAGAGATTAAGAAATACAGGAGCAGTGCATTTGTTTCATTTTTTCCCTCCCCTAGTTGCAAGGGAAAGAAACTCAAATTAGCTTAAGCACAGAAGGATTGCATTGAGTCATAGACCTGAGAGGGAATTAATTTGGTTCAATTCATTGGAATCAAAGGCAGGGAGCAGGTATTTAAGGCTTAGGAAGTAGAAGTAGGACTTGTTTCTTCAGGATATATTTATTTATTCTCATACTTCTTTTCTCCCTCTGCCTCTCCCTCAACCACTTTCTCCCCGCCTTCTTCATTCTTCTCTGTCTCCATGTTTATGCGGCTTTCTGCCACAGACTGAATGTCTTTCTACATGTCTGGGAAGATGGCAGCCCCATTCTTAGATTCTTTTGGTTAAACCACTTGGTAGAAAAATCACTATTATATTTAGTAATTGCTGTATTGAGATACACCAGTATCTTCCTTTGCTGTGAAGTAGTTGCTGACTAATGGAATGATTTGTATTACAGAAGGAATGGTATTCTGTGGCTCAGCCAGCCCTGGGTCAATGCCTCTTCTTGTGGTGAGGAGGGGAGGCAGTGGAATTGGGGAAGTGAATTTCCTAAATGAAGGGTGGTAGGTAAAAACATCCCGTGTGCAGGCAATGTTATCATTGTTGATGTCTGAGGAAAAATGAGTAGCTGCTACTGTACAATATTGTAAATAAGTATCTCGATCCCTGCCATCTATTAATAATAATAGTTATTGAGCTAAACTCAACACGTCCTTTTTAAATAGGTGCTTCATGTCTTTGAGAGTCGTCGTTTCTCATCTTCACATCGAATTTGGGAGTTCTGTATAGTTCTCATTCAGGACTCATTGTATTTCAGAAGCCACAACTTTGAAATGAGCTGAAATAATGTTTCTCAGAACTCCTATTATACATTTTCATATAGAACAATCTGTTACTCCATTTTCTTTATTAAAAATAATGCATCACATAAAAATCATTTATTGAATATAGCCTATATGCTGGATCCTTTTTTCTTTATGAAAATTGCAACATGAAACTTTTTGTAATTTTACTAGAAGATATCTACTCGTTTTCAGAATTTCTTCCATGCTGCCTACTCATACGTGTTCATTCTGTGGAATTCATTCAGTAAATCAGTACCCTTATTGAGTACCTTCCATGTAGATGTATGGTGTCAGCTGATGGGGATTATTGTGAAATGAGCAAATATTTATTACAAAAGCATTATTTGGTATAATATCAAGGTACTTATTTTTTATTCAGTACCTAATGACAGTGTGTACATTTTATTTGTGGTAAAACTGTACAAAGGCGATTACAAATTGATTATAAAATCTTTACCCAAATAATTGCTGAATCCAAAATTTATTATTATATCCCACAAATATAAATTTTATTAACTTTCTGCCATTCTGGAAGACAGCATAGGAATTTTCCTTTTGTTTCCTTGTTTTTATTATTATTTTTTTATTCCCAAATGTATTTTGCTTTATTTCTGTACATTTTTCATCCATAATTCATTTTATTCACACTCCTTAAATGTTGGGTTTATTTTAGCCTTATAACTTTCATTTTGAGTAGTGACAAACAAAGAGACAGCCTGTTAAGAAAAAGGCTTTATCATTAAGAGCAACTGTGCTCTAGATTTCTATCAATATCCCATCAGGAGTTCATTAGTGGGTATGGTTCTCAGTCTGAAATTCTCATCTCCTGCTTGTTTTCATTTCCCAAAATATCTTGTGATAGATACACCTTTACTGGTGTGTTGATTTCGTTTAATTCTTCAGGGAGTTTATTCATTGGTGAATTAAAAGCAAAATCTGCTATTACTCATAACATCCCAAAGCTGGAGTAAGCATGGCTAATGCTAAATTTCTAAATTAGAAGAATAATGGCACTTTAGTTAGTTATGCCTTTTTTGTCCAATGGAACAAAAGGGGGGGGTGCTTGTTTTGTTACAAGTATTCTTGTCTGTAGAGAGTTTTATGTTTGGATTTAGAGAGACTGCTTAAAATGTGGAGTCATCAAAGATTTTTCCTCAAGGTGAAGGGAAGATTTTGTAAAAGGATGGGGGTCTTAATTTGTTTTACAGCAAATGTGATTTCTGAAGTGATAGTGTTGATAAGATTTGTTTTTTTCCCTCTATCAGTATGTCTGTTAGAAGCTAATGGGGAGTCTAGATCCCACTGGGTGGTTACGAAATATTTGTCAGATTAGTTAGAATGCTCAGTAATAAAATGACATTAGTTAACTAAATTGCTTCCTTAATGAGGGCATATGACATTGGGTTTTTAAATGATAGCCTCAAGATTTTTAGAGATATGTAGATTAGAGGATTCAACAAATGAAAACTAGTAAAAGAATATAAAAATTCTATGCTAAGCAATTTTGAGGCATCTCTGTTATATGAATTTCTTATAACAACTCTCTGAGCGGTCAAGGCTATTAGGCTTGTGTGACAATAAGTGTTCTTTGCCCAAGGTCATGATTTAAAATGATAAAGATAAAACGTGTAGCCTGTTCTCTTCTCAGGCTCCCACGTGCCTTTCGCTGCCCTAGCTGGGTCCAATTCCTCACCTTCAGACTCAGCCTACCTTCACAGTCTGGATCCAGTTTGATCTCTGGTGAGAGAGAAATGTTAGTCATCAGTTCATCAGGAGGTTGACCTACCACTGACTCTCCTTTAATCTTAAATTTCCATCAGGATTTTTCATCATTCATTAGGACCAAGCTCCCGGTGTACATCTCAGCTTCCGTTGACGGGCCCCTGCACATTCTAATGTGCCTGTGTCAGAGCTCTGGTTCCTTACCAGTTCCTTGGGAACTGTGATCTTGGCTGCCACCTGAGGCTGCACACTGTGAGGCTGTAATCCTGATTCATATTTCTTGACCATCCTGACACCCGTCAGCTTGGCCAGGTTATCTGCTTACTGTCTTCGGCCAACTGCCCTGGTGCTCTGTGCTTCCTTCCTGCTGCTACTGGGCTCCTGTTGGCTCAGCTGCCTGGACTTGCTTGCCTCGTCTGCAGCGGGAACCCAGGCTGCTCGCCTCTTGCACGTTAAAGCTCTCCAAGCTGTAGCCACATCCCCAAAGTCCTGTTTAAATGGCAACTGCTGCATTGATCATGATAGCCTGGTATTTAGCCATTTTGCCTCTAGCTTTTTGCTCTTAGTTGCATTTTTTTCAAACTTTGGAAACTTGCTATTTTATACAAAGGCGAGGAATACTTAAAGAAGAAGAGGTAAAGTCTTGTTTGGCCAGGACAGCCCCATCACGTACGAGGTAAGGACTTCCCCAGGGGATTGTGATAATAGGAGGGATTGGCGATGTAGCTCTCACTATGTGCCCAACTCTTTCTAAGTACTTTTCAGGTATTAATGTGCATAGTAAATTATAAAACCTGCCATCAGCAGAGAGGAGGCAAAGTCATGTTTCAAGTGCAGGAAAATGGTCAAACTCTTAGATTTTACTAAGTCGGGCAGAGGTTATGCCTCTCCTCACGTCTCAGTGTTGCCAACATTCAACATCGGGAGAAAAGGCAATTACCACAATTGTACAGATTCTGCAGAGCAAATACAAAGAGAGGGATGTGTATATAGCTCTCCCTAACTATATGGGAAGTACATAAGTGAAAATAAAATGTCCAGGGGCACCCGGGTGGCTTTGTTGGTTAAGCGTCTGCCTTCAGCTCAGGTTGTGATCCTGAGGTCCTGGGATCGAGCCCCACGCTGGGCTCCTTGCTCAGCAGGGTGTCTGCTTCTCTTTCTCCCTCCCTCCCCACTCATGTGCTCATGCTTTCTCCCTCTCAAATAAATAAATAAAATCTTAAAAAAAAAAAGAAAAGAAATTGTCCAAATATAAAAGGGAATCTAAAGGTGTTAATAGGCAGTAATACCCGTGGGTTAAACAAACAAAACAAATGATATCACTATATCAGAGAGTTGTAAACATAACCACCTTTCTTGTCAGGGTGAAGGGGGAGACACCCGTAGCCCAATATAATGAGATATTTTCAGTATTTTAACATGATCACATTCCATTCTAATTTCATTATTTTCAAAAGCATTTTGAATGAACATGTACCAGTGGTTTTCCCTAATATTAGTGATGACTATAATGAAGATAATGGTGCATGTGTATCAGTCCCACTCTCAGGGGACCTAGAGTCTGTTGGGTGATGCAGACAAAGACACGGGCAGTTCTAACGCAGAGCGGCGAGTGCAATAGCACAAATCGGGGCTTTGGATTCAGACAGTTCTGGGTTCAAATCCCCACTCTGCCACCATACTAACTGGGTTGCTTTGGACAAATGATTTACTCTCTATCAACCTGTTTCTTCATCTGTAACATGGGAATAATAACTGTACCTGCCTTAGGGTTGTATGGATTACGTAAGTTCCAGATGAGTAAAGTCTACTAACTATGTAATATGTGATATCACCAGTTTCCCTGACACTTATGTCAGTGCCACTTACATCATCCCATGATCACATGACAGTGAAATGTTTAAAAAGATTATTTATTTATTTGAAAGAGAGAGAGAGAGACAGAAAAAGAGAGAGAGAGAGATCAAGCGGGGAGTGGAGCAAATGGAGAGGAGGAAGAGACTCCAAAGCAGACTCCACACTGCACACAGAGCCTGACCTGGGGCTCGATCCCACGACAGCTGGATCATGACCTGAACCGGACAGTGAAATTTTAAATAAGGTAAGAGCTGAAACACTTCAGCTAGTGAGTGCGTTAATATGTAGTATGAGAGTTTCTCATTTCTGTGTGAAGTAAACATGAAGGTCAGCTGCGCAGGGGAAGAGGAAGTCGAGTAGAAAGCTGACTGCCAAGCAGGGCAAAGCGACTGGTAGATGTGCTTGATCACAAAGTCTCGACCAATGTCTACAGTGATGCATTAGGAATGTTTAAGATAATCCTATCTTTAAATCTTCTCCACTTGAGCCTGGTGTTACTGAGAGACTGAAGACCTGGCAGGTCTGAGGCACAATTTTAAAACGGATCCTCACATCTCCTTTCGCCTTCAGTGTCCATTCCTTTTTCATCCCATCCTTCCATCTATCATCCACTCGCTGATTCATCCATCCATCTGTTCATGGATCCATCCATCTCTCCCTCCTGACATTGTTCAGACGTTCTTCCATTAATCAAATATTTATTGATTGGTTCACCAGGAGGAGGCAGTGGGAATATAAAAAACCAGCACAATGATGGTTTTTGTCCTGACAGAGTATTTTAGCTAAGATACAGGTTTAGCTCAGCCAAGACAGAAGCCTCTTTCTCTCCCTCACAAGATTATGAGTGATTTAATTTTGGCAACTTCACATCCAAACTTTTTCAAGACATGAGTAATAATCTTGAAGAGGTCGCCTGGGGAGCTCTTCCCCTGATTCTGATGCTGTCTTTGCATAAAACATTTAGGGGGAGAGGTTCTAATTCCCATTTAAAATAACAATGCAATTTAATTTCACCAGATGTTTTATTAAGATAGAAAATTACAGTCAAGTCAGATTGGTTGGATCTTTTTTAGGGTTAACCCCTCTGGACTATTGGCTGTTTATTGACTTGTTTACCAAGCAGTTATTGAGTGCTTGTCATATATCAAGGTCAGGTACACTGATGAATTAAATCATAATCCTTTGCTTTTGAGGTGCTCAGGATTTTGTTAATAAGGAAAATAGTTAAACTTAATTGTGGTATGTTGCAATGATTGACTCAATGTGGCCACGTATGAGTGAAGAGGAGGAAACAATTCATTCTGCATAGGCTGGGGAAGACCACGTGGAGAAGATGCTGTTGAATTTGGACTTCAAAGGATGAATAGCATTGCATTAGGCAGAGAATCAAGAAGTAGCATCTAAAGGGAAAAATGATATGAAGGGAGAAAATGCTGCCCGAACAAGGCATAGCATAGTGTGGTTAGGCATTAGATAGATGCTAGGTGTTACTGGAGTATATAGCTTTTGGGAAGAGGTAGAGGCAGAGAAGTAGTAAAGTCAGTTGCAAAAGGGTTTCATTAGAATGCTAAGGTATTGTCTAAAGAGCTTGACAAAGGACCTTTGTTTTAATTTTCATTTGCAGGGTAGGTTCATTGACAAATCCTCTCTTCCATTTCCCTCTCCCATCCCCCTCTCCTTCCTTAGTACATTTATTTGAATGTTCATTTCTAGGAGCTAGGAATAAAGAAGTGAAAAAAGCAAAAAGAAAAAAAAAAGTCTTATCAGTATAGAGCTTCTGTTCTAGAAGCAGAGCTCATATAGACCATGTAAGTGGGAAGATAATAAGTACCTTAGGCTTTAAAAGCCATATAGTTTCTGTTGCAACTACTCACTTCTGCCCTTGTAGTGACAAAGCAGCCATAGACAATACATGAACAAATGTGAATGCCTCATTTCCAGTAAGATTTTGTTTACACACTAAAATTTGAAATTCATTTAAAGTTCATGTGTAATGAACTATTTTTTTTAAATATTTTATTTATTTATTTGACAGAGAGAGATCATAATAGGCAGAGAGGCAGGCAGAGAGAGTGGGGAAAGCAGGCTCCCCACTGAGCAGAGAGCCTGATGCAGGGCTCGATCCCAGGACCCTGAGATCATGACCTGAGCTGAAGACAGAGGCTTAACTCACTGAGCCACCCAGGCTCCCCAACAGAAAGCCTGATATGGGGCTCGATCCCAGGACCCTGAGATCATGACCTGAGCCGAGGGCAGAGGCTTTAACCCACTGAGTTACTGAGGCACCCCTATTTTTTCTTTTCTTGTTTCTTTCTCCTACCATTGCAAAATGCCAAGGTCATTCTTAGCTCACAGGGTGTGCAAAAACAGGGAGGCTAGTTTTGGCCCACTGGCTGTAGTTGGTCTAACCCTATTCTAGAAGTTCAGGTTAATGGAGACATTAGAAACAGCCATTAGCTGAGTGAATCAAAACCAATTTACATATTTAAAAGATTTAGCAAATAGTGGAACCAGCTTATAAGGCAGAGAGATTCATCAGTTCTGCAGGAGAGTCAGGGAAATGAAGCTATTGGGTCACGGATGGTCTTGGACATTAATGTCTAAGTGAATGAAGGTTGCATCAGATCTTCTGGAAATTCCATTGCTTCCTTCCACCTTGAAGCTTGTATTTACATGGCATTTCTGTACATAAGCTAGTCTGGCTGTCTCCTGAGATCACCTCCTCGAAGCCAAATCCCTGTTGTGAATCTTGGTATTATACAGTAGACCGTGTCCACTCCGGCGCCATCACCATTCATGTCTCTCAGCCTGTCTGTGTGAACGCAGCCCGGTTCCAGTACTTTTCTCAAATGATGAAGAATCAGAATGAGTGTTAGCCATGCAGATGTTTCTGAGCGTAAGCTATCCGGCCTTCAGATGAGCTGTAAGACCTTGCCTACACATTTTAGTAACACTTTTCAATGGCTTGTGATAGAGTTGTTGAAGTTCTGAAGATAGATGATGGAGGATGCAGGCCCACCTCCCCCAGTCTGCTGTGCAACATTAGATCAGTCATTGGGGCTCTTTCAGCTCCACATCTGTCTACTGGGAATAGTAGTCATATGTAACTTACAGGTCTCTTGTACTACATGAACTACATGAACTAGTCCTTGTATCATATCAAGCCGTCCATATCAAGCACACGGTAGTGTCCGATAGACAGTAAAATAAATAAGTAAAAATGGACTATTATCACTATTGTTGCGATCAGGGAAAATAAGACAGGAAATTTAGCACTCTTTTCTTTGTGGGATTTTAGCTGTTTTTTAAAAAAGATTTGTTTGAGAGAGAGAGGGACAGAGACAGCACAAGCAGGGGGAAGGGCAGAGGGAGAGAGAGAGGGACAGGCAGACTCCCCGCTGAGTGGAGAGCCCAATGTGGGGCTTGATCCCAGGACCCTAAGATCATGACCTAAGTTGAAGTCAGATGTTTACTTGACTGAGCTACCTGGGCACCCCAGGTTTTAGCTATTTTAAGATTGGACGAATGTTAGAGGAGAGAATTAACTTAGAGAAAAAAACAACACCACTTGATTTAAAATCCTAAAAAATCATGTGGGCTGTTACAGATAATATAAGGGGAAATTAATAGGAGCTATATCATTTTGAAAGAACACAATCAACTATTAAACATTTCAAAAATTTAATTTGAGGGATGCCTGGGTGGCTCAGTCGATAAAGTGTCCGCCTTTGGCTCAGGTCATGATGCCAGGGTCCTGGGATTGAATCCTGTATCAGGCTCCTTGCTCAAAGGGGAGCCTGCTTCTCCCTATACCTGTTTCTCCCTCTTACTGCCACTCCCCCTACTTGTGATTTCTCCGACAGATAGATAGATAAATAAAATCTTTTAAAAAATTAATTTGAGAAAGGTTAATTGCCTTTACTATGTCAATTATATTTTTAAATAAAGGATTGCTAATTCTTTCAAAAACATGCCCAGGACATACTCATTTAATTTGAGATGGTGTATAGTGGACTCCAAATGTCTATACAATGAGGACAAACCACTATAATATATCTTAACATGAAGAGTCGCCACAGACACTGTAGACTTCAGCTGCTAAAATTAGAGTGTACTCTTTTCAACTTTCTCCCCATTGTATTAGAATTTGCATTGGTCTGACACCAGTAAGAGGCTTTTTATTTACTTTCTATTGCTGGGAAGGATTTTAATTGGTTCCATGGCTCTTAGTCAAGTATCACTTTATTTCTCAACAGATGATTCAGACCTGCAGGAGTCATGCCGTAATTTAACTGTAGAAAAATGTAGGATCTGGGAATGTCACACACACAAAAATTGTACAATGGAAAGAAGGTTGTGCTGATCTCTGTAAGAATGAGTGAAATTCTAATTCATTCTTGAACATTTTGTGCTCTGGAGTTTTTCTCCAAGTGATAGAGAAGTCTGAGTTGATCACTGTACATATCCTTTCTCAATCTACTTTATGGCCAGTAGCATATATTTATACATGTACATGAGCATAAATGTGTGTGTGTGTGTGTGTGTGTGTGTGTGTGTGTACATGTAACAATTTGACCTTTATGTCCATAGAATGGATTTCTTTGTTCAAATCCTAATTTATTCATGGCCACCAAACCTACAACCAAACTTTGAGTGAGTTATTTCTCTTGGCCTCAATTTTCCCATGGATGAGATACACCCTATGTCTTGAAAGGGATTATGAGAAGAACTGAGACAGTAGGTATAAAATGACTAGTTAAGTGTCTGAATCAGTAGGTGCTTAATTATTGCTTAATTTTTTTTCTCCTTCCATCTTTCCTATGGCTTTGCTTCTACCTTCTGGACCACATCATGCTTTAACTACCATCAGAGTCTCTTCTTTCATTTCTAAAATCACCATGTAATTTATTCCCACTTTTATTCAAAAGCAGACAAATAAACTAAATATGATAATATTGTTTCAGAGATTTTCCAGTTGTAAATATGATGAGATACCCTAAAGATACACATTAACATAAACAGAATAATCTAATTATGAAATTACATGAGTCTCTGGGCTTTTATTGTGTTTATGATTGAAAATGATAATGTGTATTTCATGCCTATTGATAGGTGAGAGTTTTGATAAAATGACAAACAACCTCAAACTATTTTCTCCTCGGGCATCTATGAAGATGGGCTACAGTTTTTACCTCCCACCATGACCACCATGCTGGGGGAGGCCCTCCTGTTCTGTTCTCTCTGATAAGCTGTCACATTTGCTTATCCCCACAGACATTGCCCATACACTAAAATGGTCTTAGTTACTCACAGTTCCTCTGTCTTCCAAAAATATGCTCCTTTACTGCTATGATGTCTCTGACTTTGTTGACTGCCAGGTCCTGTAGATTTAGCCTCATCTTCCAAACCTTTCTGCAAGTGAGCCTGTTTTGTCACAGTGTTTAATGCTGATACGATGGGTCTAAAGGTTGAAATAGTTCTCATAGGCATGGCTACTGGGCATGGCTATTGCTCTGCCAAACTGGTTTGCTTTGAGGCTTTTGTAATATTGGATCCCAAATCTGGTCTCCTGAGCTGCCAGAGCAGACCGTATATGCTTAAAAATTTGTAATAAGAAAATTTTAGTTGGGACATTTCTGGAGAATCTCCAGGCCAATATGAGGTCTGGGACTAAAAGTTTGACATAGAGGAGATGTCCACAGCCAGACTGAACTGTGTCCAGCATTGCCACAACAGCTATGAGAAGGGATATATATATATGTATTCCCCTCCCTCTATCCCTGGAAACCATCATTCTGGTCTCTGCTTCTACAAATTTGAGTATTTTAGATGCCCCATATAAGTAGAATCATGCGGTATTTGTCCTTCTGTGTCTGGCCCGTTTTGCTCAGCACAGTGTCCTCCAGGCTCATCCACATTGTTGCAAATGGCAGGATTTTCTTCTTTTTTATGGCTGGATAATATTCCACTGTAGGTTATTATTGCATTTTCTTTTTTCCATGCATCCATTGATGGGCATTTAAGTTGTTTCTAGATCTTGGCTATTGTGAATAATGCTATAATGAACATGGGAGTGGCTAATATCTCTTTGAGATTTTGACTTCAAATTAGTATGGCTATTATTAAAAAAAACAAGTATTTGTAAAGAGGTGGAGAAATTGGAAATCTTGTATACTGTTGGTGGGCATGTAAAATGATGCAGTGTCTATGAAAAATGGTATGGAGATTACTCAAAAATTAAAAGATTTACCATATGATCCAGAAATCCTCTGTCCCTTTCATCTGATTGACAGCACGCTCATTTTGGTCTATGTGGTTCACCTGGGGTTAAACTTCATGGTGGGTGTGAGCATGTGATGAAGCCTGATCCATGAATCCCCTGTTCCTTTGATTTAGCTAGGGGAAGATACATTTAAGTTCACTCATAAAATACCAGGATTTCTTTTCAAGAATTGTTGGAATAGAGAAAGTCTCTTTCCAGGATCGGGTCTGCTAACAAAGAGTGAAAGCCTATAGTCACCATTTTGCCATCAGTTGAAAGGAGCTTTCTCAGGAATGGCATGAACAGAGAAGAAAGCAAGACATATTTGAACCTATGGATCTTCCCATGCCTGGTATTTTCCCATATTTTTAAAAGTGTTCTAACTTTCACTTTAATTAGGGCAAAGTGTCTTACCATACTGATGTGCTGTAATTTATCAGCTCCTATTATTTAATATTACTATTATTGCTATTTAATATTTTGTCTGGAATTAGCAAGCATATGTATAAGTGTTTGGTACTTCTGTAAGATATGGAAATAGCATTGCTAATTCAAAATGTATAAAGTTTTTTTTAAAAAGACTTTTCGAGGCGCGTGGGTGGCTCAGTCGTTAAGCATCTGCCTTCGGCCCAGGTCATGATCCCAGGGTCCTGGGATCAAGCACCGCATCGGGCTCCCTGCTCAGCAAGAAGCCTGTTTCTCCCGCTACCATTCCCTCTGCTTGTGTTCCCTCTCTCGCTGTGTTTCTCTCTGTCAAATAACTAAAATCTTTAAAAAAGAAAAAAAGACTTTTCATATGTTAGGCAAGACATTTACTATATTGTTTTTCGCTAGGACATTCTAGTTTAAGATTCTCTTATATTTTCTCAGTTAAAAATTCAATTATTATTTAAAAAGTTTATGTGTAGGTTGAATGAATCATTTTTCTTAGAAATGTAAGAAACGGAAATCCTCTCTTGTCATGTTATTAAAACTAAGTCAAGAAAGCTGATATGTCCCCAGCAGCAAATGGGCTAAGTGAGATATTCAAGCAGCTGGATCTGGGGTCAGATGCTTTTGTGCTTTTAGACAGTGCTCAGAGCAGTGAAAAATCTGAGCATGAGTGTTCAGGTATGAGTTATGTGCCCTTGAGGTGGGAGAATGAAGGAGAGCTGGCCAGCCATATCTGGGGCCTCCCCCTTAGTTGCTGTATCCTGTTTCCCTCCAAGAGTGGACAGGGTTATCAGTAGCTCAAGGGACATATAATCCCCTCCTGTTGATTACACAACATGTGACACAATCCTAATGTGATGGGAATTAGGCTTCCCTGCTGTCATCTTCAGTTCCATTAAAGGGTAAAGTTTTAGAACGTTGACCTAGCTCTCAGGGAGGCCTTCTTGAGACTCTCCCTTTTCCACTGTTCACCCTCTCCTCTCTTCAGAGCTCACAGCCTCTGCCTCTCCAAAACCTGTTCCTTCTCATTTCCTCCCATCTTGTAGAACTTGCTTGCTAAGCCAAACAACACCAGTATTTTTCCCTTCTAGTCAAAGAGGTAATGCAAATTACATTTATCTACGTGAAAGAAATGTGTTCATTGTCCTTGACACCTTCTAACTGCAAAAAAATGTAAAAATGGATATTATAGTAGAAGGATGTGCTGCAGCTTTTTGAGAACAAAAATGGAAATAAAGAACCTGGTTCTCATCATGGGTGTTCCATGTACTATCTCTGATCTTTGTTAAATTACTTAACACTTCACAAGTCTTTGTCATCTTTTTCAAGCCTTTGTCAGCTTTTGCAAACCAGCAGGAAAGAAGTTTCTTCCAGATCCCTAGTCAGGGTATTGATTTTCTAAATGGCAAATGTTGACCCCAGTGGTCAGAGAGCCCTGTGCTCCCAACATTCCAGCTCTTGCTGCTGGTCACATGCCCTGAGGCCCATGACCATGCAAGGAAAAAACTAGGGATCGGTACAAAAGAGATTTCAGAGTACAGAGAGGAGCTAATAGAAGAGCCTAAAGTGATAGCAACTAACAAAACAGAAATGTTAGAGGAGATTCGCTCTCTCTATTCTATTCATCTGTATTTTTATCTCTTACTCCCTCTGCATCACTATTTTAAGTGAATCAGATAGACAAAAAATCAGATAGACAAAAAACAAAAACAAAAACCTTCCCTGAAATTAAATTTCAAAAAATTAAAGTATTTAGTAGATGAATAGAAGGAGAAGATGGTCAAGTTCGATTCATATTTTCAATGCTTCTACACGGTAGAAGAAATAACTTAGAACAGGGAACACAAAATAGAGCATCAAAAATTATGAAGATAAAGAAAGGAAACATGGAGAGCACATTCAGGAGACCCAGCATGTAAATATTAGGAGTCATAAAAGAAGGAAAGGATTTAGCTGGAAGTGAAAGAATTATATATATACTATATAGTGTGTGTGTGTGTGTGTGTGTGTGTGTGTGTGTGTGTGTGTATAATGAGTATATATATATAGAAGAAAATATATGTGTGTATATATATATATATAAGAGAACTTCCCTGAGTTCTCGAGTCTATACCTTAAAATTCCACTTCCAGGTATATATATATCTAAAGGAAATGAAATCACTATCCCAAAGAGATATCTACACTCCCATGTTGATTACAGCATTATTCACAAGAACCAAGATATGGAACAACTAAGTATCTCTTGATGGATGAATGAATAAAGACTTTTTATATATGCACACACATACAGTAGAATGTTATTCAGCCTTAAAAAAAAAGGAGAAAATCCTGCCATTTGTGACAACAAATGAACCTGGAGGACGTTATACTAAGTGAAGGAAGCCAGACATGGGAGAGAAAAATGTTGCATGATCTCACTTGTATGTGGAATTTACCAAAGTCAGACTTATAAAAGTGTGGTTATCAGGGGACCAGGGTGTGAGAGGCAGGGTGGAGAAAATGGATAGATGTTAGTTAAAGGGTATAAAATTTCAGTTTTAAGATGCATAAGTTCTATAGTCTAACGTACAATATGGTGACTATAGTTAATAATACTGTATTGTATACTTGAAAGTTGCTAAGAGTGTAGATCTTAAATGTTCTCAACACACACACACACACACACACAGTAACTGTGAGATGGTAGACAGGTTAGCTTGCTTGATTTTGGTATTCATTTCACAGCATATATATATATATATCAAAACATCATGATGCACACCTTAAATATATTTGTCAGTGTTATCTCAGTGAAACTAAAAAAGAAATCCCTGATTAATGCTAGGCATGATTGAGGAAAAAAGACAACATACCTCAGTAAGCCCTGGTAAAATACCTGAACTGTAAAGATTAAGAGAAATTTTACAAGCTTGTAGGCGGGAATGATTTACTTTCAAAATAAAGAAGGATCCAGAGAGAGTGTGATTCTCCTCTGTAACATCGAGGTTTGAAAGACCGTTTTGAGTTTACAGACAGAAAAGTACCGTGCCACCAGAGTCCCATACCTGATGAAGACATAATTCACCTGTTCGGTTAGTGGTGGAAAGGATAAAGTATTGTGGGTATTCAGTGATTCAGAGAGTGTATCACTTATGGACCTCATGAGAGACAATTGTTTGAGGATGTACTCCGATGGAATAATGTATTAGATGAAAGAATTTAAGATTGAGAAAGAAGGAGATGAGGGCATTCAGTGGCAAGTAATGACTTTACATACCTACCTTCCTATTTATCTATCTATCTATCTATCTATCTATCTATCTATCTATCTATCTATCATCTATCTGTCTATCATCTAGATAATAGGAATGTGGATGATTCAAATGCCAAAAATTGAATATTGGAAAAGAAAAGATATAAAGGAAAGTTATTAATCTAGAACTAACTTTTCTGTGTTGCTGAAGCCAATGTGGGAGTTGTGTAGTGAGTTCAGGGATTTGGGGGACGATCAAGGGAAGCGTTAAGACCATGAGGTGGCAGGAGCACATGACAAACTTTAGTCAGGTGGCAGTTTAATGGGTTTACAAGCTAGGCATGTCCCCTCACTACATGAGACCTTTCTAGAGACCAGGGGGTGGGGCGCTGCCCAGAGAGGGGAAAGGGAAAGGGAGAGAGGACATGTCTGCGCTTTTAAAGGTGCAGGTGGTGTGGCTCAGGATGATGGCAGGGAGTCTGAGAACTCAAGGGTCAGAGAATTCCAAAGGGAATATAGGCCTGGGGTCTTTTACAGCCCCTGAGGTTGAGCTAAGGCTAGTGAATGTTGGTTGCTGGTGCCTAGGATCAGCACAACATGCATACTGTAAATGGGTAAACATCTCCATATTTGGGTCACCTGTAAAACAGTTAGATGTGTAAAAATGTGAGTGCAGCATGGGCAGGCTTTTGAGCTAATGGTACCAGCCTGCTGGAGTCAGATCTAGTAGACAAAATAGGGACATAGAGAATTTGAATGGTATCAATAAACATCATATTATATATACATATATATATAGAGAGAGAGAGAGAGAGAGAGAGTGAGAGTGAGCAATGCACACTTTCAAATATAAGTATAGTTTTATGTATCTATGAAACATTCATAATTAACCGTGTACTTGGCTATGAGAAAAATTTGTAAAATAGATCTCCTTTAAGCTACATGTTACATTTTGTGTTGGATTAAAATAAAATTAGTAAAAAATAAGGAGACCCCACCTCCTCAACAACAGGAAATTAAGAGCCACACTCCCAAATTAATTGTGGCTTAAAACAGAAATTAAAACCAAACTTAAAAATTACAAAAAATGTAAAGGAAAATACTTCATAAAACCAAATAGCCTCTGCAAAAGCTCTAAAGGGAATAACTCCAGTTGGCGATCCAAAAAAGGAACTTTATGCTTGTTTTTCCTAAAATCACAAGAAAAGCAACACCAAAAAATAAAGGGAAATGCTAACCTTAAGTCCTATAATAAAAATGAAATAGAAAGGATAAAGTAAAACTATTTTTATTTGAGTATTAAAGAAAATCAATAAAGCCCTGTCGGACTAGAGAAAAAAGAGAGAAAACAGCACTACATACTTAGAAATAAGAAAGGTCACAAATCTACACAGATTGGAGAGATTAATGACATAAAGAAACACTATTTCAACATAAAAAGTAATCAATAAAAATCCTAAAAAGAAATGAAATCTACTATGTATGTGTAGCCTCAAGGTTAGAAAGACCTGGTGAACAAAGACAGGACACTTGGACTATGATAAAGGAAAGAGAAACACATTTTGGTATAAAACAGTTAAAATTTTTGTGGCAAGAAATATTATAAATGAAGTCAAAAGAAAAATTGATATTTGTGTAAATTTTTTCCTTCCCTCCTTCCTTCCTTCCTTCCTTCCTTCCTTCCT
>CM053605.1:151893454-151908472 GCA_028646535.1 Procyon lotor
CTACCATTCCCTCTGCTTGTGTTCCCTCTCTCGCTGTGTTTCTCTCTGTCAAATAAATAAAATCTTAAAAAAAAAAAAAAAAGATGACTCTCAAATCATCGGACCTATACCACTCTTGAGATGACCAGCTCATATTTCCACCAACAATCTCCTAGATGTGTCCTGGAAACCCCCCAACATAACTTGGTCCTCTTGTTAAACTGCCTACATTTGTGAACAGCCATACCACTAACCCAGTTAATCAAGCCATAAATCTGTAATTGGTCCCTTTGTATCTATCTGTTGCGTGTTTCCACAACCCGACTGTCTATAGTCACACTCCACAATCTATCAGCCTTAGTTCAGCCCTCTGCATCTCTCAGCTAGCTCCCCATAAGTGGGACTGATGCCCCTATCTTTCTGAGTCCAATTCAAAATCTGTCAAATGTTCCTTATTGCTTCCAGGATGACTCCTTAGTAGAAAAGGCATTCAAGGTTCTTCCTGATCCAGAACTTGCCCTCTTACCTCTCTAACTTGTATGTAATTGCTAGCAAATTAAATATGACACCATGTACAGGATGGAAAGTACTGGTGTCCTAAAATAAAACAAAATTTCCTATTAATTATAAAATCCCAGAAGGTAATTTCTACCATTTTTTAATATAAATACTACATCAATACTTAGAAAAAACCTAGCCATCTACCAGACCTGTTTTAAGTGACAGAAAGCTAACTTTTATGGGTATTATTTATTATATTTCTTAACAAAAGACAATGGGGAGAAAAGTATGAGAACTAAAATGTGTCAATAGAGGAATAAGCTGACGTAGGGAATGAAGCACAAGTGGTGGAATGACACAAACCTAGGTTTAAGTCCTTGCCTTGAATTTTACTTTGGTGTCAATCTCTTTTATACTCAATTCCCTTATTTGTAAAATGAGGATAAGAAAACCCACTCTTTGGGTTGTTTTTTTTTTTTTTTTGTATTGGAAACTAATTGAAATGGCACTCGGAAGAGCCTAAATAGTGTGTGAATATTGGGTGTCTTAATATCGGGAAGAGAAGGAATTTATGGCAGTAGAGAACCTGTCTGCTGTCCCCTTGTACTCAGGACAGGGTCAACCCCTCTGCCTGCTATTTCAGCTCCTGCAGGACTTTGGGGCAGCAGCAAAAGGTTAAGTGCAACTGGAATTAGGATACCAATGGCTTCAATTAAAGTCAGATCATAGACTCCAGGAGACACAGTTAGAGCAGCAAACCAATGCCATTACTACCAACATCAATGATAATAAATTCATAAAGACGCTAGATGTGGTTGGCTTCTAATGGTAGGAACCACAAACAACATCATGTAAATTCCCAGAAGATAAAAAAATGAACCAAGAAAGAACTCCAGTTTATGGATGTCCAAAAACTTTGTTTCTGTAACATATGTTAATCTTCCAGGATTTCTGTTCTGAGGTACTTAAAAGATCTTCTACTAAAATAAGTAAGGTAATTGTGCCAAAAATGTTCTTTATGCACTTACTGATGGAAATCATATAGAAAATGCTCTTTGTATTTAATATAAAATGAACCCAAAGTTAGTATTTCCTCTACTTTGTTTTTTTACCTTCTTTAAACACGGTCTCCTTTTTTTTATTTCAATGAAGAAAAGGCTTCAGATTCATATCATTATTTTTTTTTTTTTGCTGAATTTCAGCCTTCATGTAGACTAATTAATCCCAAAAGTTAATACTTCACTTTTCAGAAAAATGAAGAGGAAACAGGACATTTAGATATAAGACATTGATCTTTTTTTTAGGGCACTACCTACATTCAAAATAACAGTTTATATTTGTCTTAAAAAGTTTTTAAACTCATTCAATTTAGAGTTCTACATTTAAGCAGTAACAGATATAGAACTGTCCATTGTAAATCAAATAAAAAGAGGACAAGACATTGGAAATAGGTCCTTAAGGAAAAATCTAAAGGTTTAAAACAGGGAACAGAGAAGCGGCATCACAATCCACATATGCACATGAAGCCAACCTTGAGGTGAGATAAGCAAAGCTCCAGGAGTGGAGCGTTACCCCACTGTCCTCATGCCCCCAAGATGAGTCCCCTCCCTGTGCTTGTCCCACCTCAGTGTTGCTTTTTACTGCTGTGTCCAAAGGCAAATGACAGACTGCTCCTCTGGACCCTAGTATTTCCTGCATTTTCCCATTGTCATGAGGTATTCCTTTCTCCCTCTGCTATTGACTTAGAGGACTACGCTCTCCTAAGGGGTGAGGTGATTCTACTCTATCAACTCTCTCCAAATCAGCTCCTCACAGGTACAGAGGGGCAGAGAAGGAGTGAGTGGCCAGTTCTCCTCACAGAGGAGTTCCTGAAGAATGTGTTGAGCCCTTGTCCCAATCCAATGTATGTCTCTCCTTCTTGGTCTCTAGAAAACAAAACCAATTTAGGGATCATGTCAAACTGGACTCTTTGGGTCAAAACGGTTTCCCCCACCAAAGTAGCAAAGGTCTTCTGAGTTCTCTTTCTTGGCCGGCAATTTCTTACCACCTCCGTTCTCTGTTCATCTTCATTATCCTTCTATCAGCCTCTATGTTGCCTGGCTCTGGTCTGGGCTTTGTCCTCTCTAGTAGCTGTCCTTAAACTCCACTACTGGCTCTTCCTCTTTCCAAAATCATAAACTCATTTGGTTTCTGTAGTCTTCCATCCTGCCAGACTATTTATGCCTTATCTATAGTCAGTGGGCATAATAATAAAAGGAGGGGCGCCTGGGTGGCTCAGTGTGTTAAATCCTCTGCCTTCAGCTCAGGTCACGATCTCAGGATCCTGGGATCGAGCCCCGCATCAGGCTCTCTGCTCAGCGGGGAGCCTGCTTCCCCCTCTCGCTCTGCCTGCCTCTCTGCCTACTTGTGATCTCTCTCTCTCTGTCAAATAAATAAAAAATCTTTAAAAAAAATAATAATAAAAGTAAAGTTCCACTGTTCCTTGAAAATTTCTTCTTCCTAAAACATTTAATATTTTAAGGTCACCCATTCACACTTAACACATAAATCTCTAGATTCCCACATGGATTTCTCTCTTATTTTTTTAGGAGAAGAGATATTTAAACATGCCCATAGATAAAAATGTAAATACACTTAATGAAAAGTACAACTTTTTTATTCCACAGGTCAATTTTAGCAAATTTTTCTTCACTTCCAATATTCTCCTCCCTTCCTAGGTTCCCAGAAAGAAGTAAGAGAATTTCCATGTTCAACTGTCCCCTAAACCTGCCCATAGAGACCTCATCTGTCCACAACAAATTCAAGATGTGATTTTCTAATTTAAACTAAGGTGTCAAACCTAATTGAATAATACACCCCATTAATTTAAATTAATGAATGAGTCATTGGTAAAGGGCACATTCATTAATGAAAAGAAGACATCTTCTCAGTCCAAATTTTAGCAGCAAAACATGACATTGGGAGATACACTTGGTAGAGTAAGCAATATCATCTTGCCACAATCCACAAATCACTCCTACTTACTCATGTGACATCCATGATAGTAATGCCGCTGTGAGTTTGCTATAATCACAGAACAGAAAGAACTACTTCATGGCAATTTGAATTTATTTTAAAAGGATATGTGTGTGTGCATATGTGCATAAATATATAGTATATTTAGTATATACACACATGAGTATATATGTACATATATACATACACATATGTCATTTATGCTTTAAAAAAATAGAACTTCGGGGCACCTGGGTGGCTCAGTCGTTAAGCGTCTGCCTTCGGCCCAGGTCAGATCCCTGGGGCCTGGGATCGAGCTCTGCATCGGGCTCCCTGCTCAGCCGGAAGCCTGCTTCTCCCGCTACCATTCCCTCTGCTTGTGTTCCCTCTCTCGCTTGTTTCTCTCTGTCAAATAAATAAAATCTTTAAAAAAAAATAGAACTTCTACATTATAAGGGTTACAATTCATACACCTAATTGAACATATGCTTGACATAGTCATCGTACTAAATTTAAAACAATAGTATCATTGCTATTATATTCAGAAAAAGGGTAAAAATACTTGTAAATAGTACTATAATTCACTTTGTAATGTCAGTGTTGCACAATGTAATTTTAAAAAGAGAATAAAGTGAAAGTATAAATATTTGCAAGATGGAAAAAATTATTATTTTTAGATATGTTATTGTATAGTTTAAAAATCCCAAATACTAACCAAAAAAAAGTACAGAATCTCTAACATTGTTAAATATAAATGTACGTGAATTACATAGACCCAACAGTAACAACCAAAAAAGGAAAATAAACTAAAACAATAAGAATGTGCAGAAATATAATGAAGAAAACTATAAAACTACTGTGGGAGATAAAGAAGACCCCCATAAATGTAGAGATATCATCTTCTTCTTGAATAGGAAGACTCTACATTGTAAAGATGTCAGTTTCCTCCCTAAATGAAACCTATAAATTCAATGCAATCCCAAGGGGGTGGAAAATATGAAATTGACATGATAATTCTAAAGTTTATCTGTAAGTATGAACCTCTGCATACCTGGCATCAATGCATCAGTGTGGGGAGAAAAAGATAGGCAATTCAGGAACTTGTGTTGCAAAACTAGTCATCCTCCTGGAAAATATCAAGCTGAGGTTCTACCCCTCAGCCTTCACTATAATACATTCCAGATAAATAAGATACGTAAGTATAATACAGTTAAATAATAACAATATTTTGCAAATATTTAGCAATATTTATTTACCAGGGGAAAAAAACAGACAATGTAAAGGAAAATGCTGACAGTGAAAACATGTCTAGCAACAGGTGGATGTTTAAATATAATATGGTGTATCTGAAAAATGGACTCTCATGTCTATACTTACATGTTGGTGCATGAGTAGTTACATAAACATGGACAAATCTCTAGGAATATAAGTGTAAAAAGGCAGAGGGAGATACTTGTAAAGATATACCGAATGGTACTGCTGGTTACCTCTAAATTGTAGATACTGTATACAATCTGTATTTTCATCTTTATACCCTTCTTTATTGCTGGAAATTTCTACACGGGCTTATATAGGCATTTATGTCAAGATAAAGGACTTTCTCCCTGGAAAATGCACATATAAAAAAGGTTGAACAGAATATTAAAACATGAATTAAGATTTCAGGACCCTGGGGCACTAGGTGGCTCAGTGGGTTAAAACCTCTGCCTTCAGCTCAGGTCATGATCTCAGGGTCCTGGGATCGAGCCCCGCATCAGGCTCTCTGCTCAGCGGGAAGCCTGCTTACCCCCTTTCTCTGCCTACTTGTGTGTCTCTCTCTCTCTTTCAAATAAATGAATGAATGAATGAATGAATGAATGAATGAATGAATGAATCTTTAAAAAAAAAAAAAAAAAAGATTTCAGGACCCTAGTCTGGGTTCTCACATTGATGGGTATGCGACTCTGGGCAAGCCCCCTTCCCCTGGGTCTCAATATATTCATCTTTCATTCAACCCCAAAGTCTTAAGCTACCCAAATATTCTCACTTCAGGGAGTAACATTATACTCACCAGGTCGGAGGGGTCAAAAAATAAACTATACATTCTGGAATAAAGACTCCTAATGAAAAGAGGGAGGAGCAGTAGTTAAAAAGTGTAAATTCATAAAGATGTGAGGGAAATGTTGGCCACCCCAGAAGGGGAAAATGACAAGTCCACTGTTATAAATCACATGCATGCACTAAATGGCAAGGTCTGAACAGTGAACAGTGTAATCTCCCCCTGTGCTACTCTTCAACATTAGTTAAGCCCTACAGTCATCATGATGCTCATATAATTGGTAATACTGGTATCAAAAACCATATTAATTTCAAGCTCCGGTAGAAACACAGAAAAACATCAATATTTATCAAGTGAGGTAAAAAAAAGGTAGACAAAAATTATGACTCTCAAAAGTGAAAAGAAGGTGCCATAAACAACAGAGGGTACTTGATTGGAAGAGTGAGCTAAATTAGGTGATTTGTTTTAAAAGCAGTTCCTAGATTTATAGGACTTTGGTATCCATTTATTTTTGTTCTAATTCAACTACAAGTACAAACGTGTCTCATGTCAAGGTTACAGAAGAAAAGAGGAAATCGTTCCGCCACAAATCAGCTACGTGACCTAAGTTAGTACTTTAGCCTCTCTCATTTCCATTCCTTCAACCATTAACAACAACAACAAAACAAAAACAAAAACAAAAACAAAAACAAAAAAAACCAAGACAACAACAACAACAAAAGCATGAGTGGGTTGGGACAGACACGATCACTTGCATTCAAATTCCTGATTCTGTTTCTGTCCTTTTCATTTCAGACCAAAAATTCCTTTATGCTTACTGAATCATCTTACTCCTAATCAACTTTAGAGATTTTAGAGATAGTTTAAGAGAATGGTAAGAAGAATTTTACCTTAAAACTATAAACAAAATAACCGGTACCATTAGGAAATGTCATGATTCTCTAAGGTGAGGTTCGAGGAACCCAGTGAACGATGTTTTTATTCCCTATTCAATGCGACACTAATTGAGAGTCAGTCATGGGAGTCAAATGGAGAATAAATGCCTGTTTCCTTGCTGATAAAAGCAATACTGACGTTCACAGCGTAAGTGTTCAGCTGCAGACACTTACGAGTGTATATGCTTGATTCATGGCGAGCATCCCTAACCAGCTCCCCAGTCCGTGGCTGCTCTCTAGGGACCTGCCTCAGGAAGTCCTTCTCTATGCAGGAGAAGAGCAGACTATGCTCCCTCTTAGGATCCCAGACCCCACAGACAAGCAAAGGGGAGAAGCCTGAGTTACGTATGCTCAACTCCATCTCCAAAACCACAATGGGGTCATTCCCCCTCGGAGGGGAAGTGATAAAACAGAATGGAGAGACATCAAGAGACTCAAATTCTTACTCTAAGAAATCTCCCATGAATCTCAACATGAATTGAAGAAAAAGAAAGTTCCTTCACCCTGAAAGTCCTCAGATTTCATTTCCTCGATCACAAAGCATCAGGGCTGTCATGCTCCCAAATTCATAGCCATGCTGCCCCCAGGCCAGTAATTACAGTTTTTTGATCTTCTTCAGACCTTTGGTGGTCACTGGAAGTTGTGGCTCTCAAAGGGTATGAATTTTCTCTCACACACACAGAAAAGAAAAAAAAATACAATGCCATTCAATGCCATTCTGAAAACTCACCCCCCTATTCTCTGCCCAATCCCAAATGATGTCCAGCCATATTGTTCAATGCATCTCAAAGGTTTTATAACAAAATTAACAACATAAAGATGCCCCAAATTTGAAAATAATTTCAATTTTCAGGAAAAAGAAAAAGAAAATTGTCCAAAATATTTCAAGTTCAAAGTCAAATTCCCTTGCTCTTTTGGGTTGATGTTAAAATCCTAAACTTAAGATAAGCTGCAGTCCAAATATAAGTTAAAGTCCTCCAACTTCTTTCTTCGTCTCAACCAGAGAAGATTTTATGCCTCGGTTATCTTGAATTCCTTCAGGGGCACCAACTGGAGTTACCTTCTACCAGAAACATCTCCAAATTTTAACTAAGTTCAATATGAAAATCACCTATGTGTTTCATTGTTGAAGAGTCTAAAGGGTTAATAGGACACACAAGGCTCAGGGCAGTGGCTCCACACACAAAATCTAGAAAGCGAGGCAATCCCCAATCATCAGAGCAGCTATTCCAAGAAAAATGATGTTCCTAGAACCCAGTGCTTTTGTCAAGACTAGAATGACATCTGAGGGAAGAGGAGTAGATTCTGAGCTTTACCAGAAGGCCATCCAACTATGCCAGTTGTCCAGAGATGGACACACACACACACACACACACACACACACATACACACACACACACAAACACACACACACACGGAACTGAGACCCAATCAAGAGTAATTCTGCACCAAGAGTTTGAAGTTGGCCCTTCACATTCCTCCTAACTGGAGGGGGGGCCTGATTTATGCTCATTACCTTCTCCCAAAGACTGGCATTCTTTTCCTACAACATTTAGACACACACATTGGTGGCAAAGCCAGGCCCCACGTCTTACGTGTAGCCCCTTTCTTTTTCTTTCTGCTGAGTCAAAACCCCTGAATCTTTTGTCTTTGAGCTCCATATTGTCAGCACATTCAGGCTTAGCTGAGTGTGAGTACCACTGTAGGCCAGCACGGCTGTGATCACCCCCTATTCCCAGGAAACTGCTAAACCCTAAGTAATGTGCCCCGTGTACTTATTCCTACATGTGAAGCAGCTGGAGGACGGTGTAGCAGAAGATGCAGATGGTCTTTCTATAACCTCTTGCCCTGGGGGCTAAGTGAGGGCAAGGCCCTCCACCAGGACCCCTGGATGACCCTTACTTCCAAAGCTTTCCATGATTCCAGGCCTTCAGTACCATCTTTTGTTTTTCCTGGCTACATATTTTCGTGCAGGCTGGACTATGCCTCTAATCTGTACTTTCTCTCTGCTCTCTTCTCTTCCCTTCAAGAAGGCTCAGCTCTGTTTGAAATCACTTGCTTTGCTTTGAGGTTGGCCCCTTTCCTTCTCTCTGAGGGAAGGAGCCAACACTGCCCGCTGGGTTCAAGAGCCTTCTTGCCATTGTATTTGTGTTTCCTGGCCCGGATATGCTATTTTCTAACATGACCCTCTCGTGTTCACCTCCCATAATGAGATTAAGTTAAAAAGCACCGAGACGTCAGGAAGCATTGTTTGAACAGCTAAACCAAGCTTGGACCCAAACTATCATTATCCTGCCTTGAAGCCCCCCGATAAGTCTGTGTTTCTTGCTCTTCCCCCTCTCCTTAGAATCCTTATTCCACAGATCTCCAGGGTGTGTTCCCTAAAGACACAAGCAATTCTGTTCTAAGACTTACAATAAGCTCACACCCATCAGCTAACAATTCTCTGATTACTTCACGGTGAAACTGTTCTCCACGCAACACATCTAGATGTTTCGTACTTCCTTGGTATGGTCGGCACAATCAGGAGTCTCATCTTTCAAGGTTCAGCTCTGCGTTTTTTTTTTTTCACTGCAAAAATCTTTAATTTTCCATTTGTGTTCTTAGTTTTCTGGTGCTTTGGTGGTTAAGTCTTTAAAACCCCAACACATTACAGTTAAATTAGAAAATTCGTAAGAAAAGAAATCTATCATTACAAAGTCCAGGGTGGGAGAGAACGATGACACGTAGCTTTCTTCGTAAACAATCTAAATGGTGCTTCAAAGGACTTGTGTGATTTTTTGCCAGTTTTACTGAGGTGTAACCAACAAGTAAAAAAATGTATATATTTAAGGTGTACAACTGAATGTTCTGACAAACATACACATTGTGAAATGGTCACAATGAAGCTCATTAACATATCCATCACTTCACATAATTAACATTTTCTTTCTTCTGTGTGTGCAGGATGAGAACACTTAAGATCTTCTCTCTTCTGACAGCAAACAGCATGAGCTGCGGTGACGCGGCTGTGAGGGATAGCTCCAGAATGCGTTCATCTTGCATAACTGACACTTTGCGCTCCTTGCAAACATCCGCCCATTTCTCTCCCCAGAGCTCCTGGTGACCACATTCTCCCCTCTTTCAAGGTTCAGCTTTTATCGCTCTCGAAGCGACTGGGTGGCTCAGTTGGTTAAACATCTGCCTTCGGCTCAGGTCCTTATCTCCGGGTCCTGGGATTCAGCCCCCCTGAACCTGGCTCCCTGCTAAGCGGGGAGTCTGTTTCTCCTTCCCCTCTTCTGCCCCTCACCCCCTCTGCTTGGGCTCTCTTTCTCTCTTCCTCTATCTCAAATAAATAAATAAAATCTTTTTTTTTTTTTTTTTTTAAAGCTCTCAATAGTTTCCTTTATTTACCCCTTCAGAGTGACTGTTCCAGTTGGCTCTCTGCAGTTTTACCTCTCTTAGGCTTTCTCACATCTATTTAGTGTTTCTGATCTTGTAACACTTGGCAGGTGCTCGTTTTCTGATCCCCACAGGGAGCATGCCAGACACTGTTGCTCCTCCCTTGCCTCCTCCAGCAGCCCAGTTCCCTCTCCTGCCTCTCCTGTTGGTTCTCTAAGTTCTCCTTAGTGAAATCTCTCTTTTCTTACTGCCTGATTAGCCTGCCTTTCTCCCTTTCACTTTATGATTTGGCTATTCCTGTCCTGATCATAACATTGAAGGGTATTTTCCAAATTCTCTGGTTCTTCTTTGAATCCCTGAACAATTATTTTATCTAGAAACAGGTGCAAGAGTGTTTGATGACCAGTTCATTCCTGTTGTCCTAATTTCAGGGAAAGGAACGGGATCCTCCCTTTTAGCTCTGCCTCCCCCACAAGCAGTTCCAACCAGCATCTCACAGTGGTGCTCTAGGACACATATGGTTTTTGGCTACCTTCAGGGATTGTGGGGGGGTTGGTTTGTTTGTTTCGACTGACGCATTATTCGTTTTTGAGGACTAAAACACTTATCTTTTGGTGTTTTAATGCCTGTCTGCTTCTTGACGACAATTCACCAAGATCTAATTGTCCCAGTGTATTTCCACTCACACCATACTCTCCAGCTTCCTAAATGGCTAGTGTGTTTTAAAGACATATCCTGCTTACCTGCTCCTATAAAAAGTATCACATATACCTGGACAAAGACCATAAAGGACAGCCTACTGTCTACAGGCAGTGGCTCATGTTTACTAAGCCCGAGGCATGAAGCTACCTCACCTGGCTTCGCCCATTAAAAATCAATCACACACATTTTTTTGGAGTGCATAATATAAGTAAAAAAAAAACCCAAGTGAGCTCACTTGCTAATACCTAAAGCCTTCACTCACGCATCATGTACATCATAGAAATCTTTATTTCCAAATTCCATTCTCCTTTTCTTTCTCGACTGAGTTTTCTGGCCTGAAGCAGAAAATAATGAATTCTAGCTATTCCGATAAACAGATCCCCGGTTCCCTGCCCGGGTCAAAAGCAATTCAGACAGATGAATCAGGTCAGCAGAGACCCAAACACCTCACCTCTGGAAAACAGCATAGGACCTACGGTTCAGCCACCGGGTTAAGAGAACAAAGCTGTGAAAATATTAGGGAAGGACACATCTCTTCCTTGTTGGAGGACGTCTTGACCCCCTTCTTCCCTCCTCTCAATTCTCCCTCAGAGGAGGATATGAGAATTTGCTGGTTGGAAAATTTCAGCGAAGGTACTGGTCATGGGTAGTTCAACCCCTTCTCTGTCTTGTCAGCCAGCCTGCCCACAGAAAGCGCGCTCTTCCAGGCTATAACTTATGGTGGGGCGCCCTCTGGTGGGGGAATCTGATATTGTCTAAAGCAGCCATTGAATCGACTGTACCTTGAGGCTCTCTAGAGCAAGGGCAAAATGTTAGGAAACCCACGTGGCTAGAGACCCAGATTTCCTAAGTTCATCTGTCTCAGTAACAAGTAATAAGACAGAGTTTATACCTATGTCTATATACTTATACCTCTATATATCTAGATCTATCTGGCTTTCTCTCTACCTCTAAAATGCTTCTAAACCCAAGCAGAATGGGTAAAGAAAGACAAGGCAGTATTATTTATTGAGCACTTCGGCCCTGATTCTGTTCTCCAATAACCTACAAATAACAAGCAAGCCTATATCCACTACGGCAGGTGTAAGCAACCTATGAAATCTTATCTGAAAAATAATCCTTCAGAGGCTCCCTCCACTGTTGTTATAAAATCTTAATAGAAGCTAGTCTTCCAAGGAAGCAAAGCAGGAGGAGTTTCCATATTCTTTGACCAAGAAGGCCCCAAAGAATGAACATGATCGTATTTCCTCACCTTTGAAGTGTGATTGTTCTTGTCGTCTTGTTTTTGTTTTTAATGCAAATATAGCTACAAGGAGTCAGTACTGGATTCCTAAAGCTAGAATGATTCTATCAGATTAGGGTCTCCCTGCAGAAGGAAAACCTAGGAGGCGAGAGAAAAGTCTGTCTCTGGCATATAGGTGGTCACGGAGAAAGGTCACATCAAGGTAAAACTGAAGTGCTGAAAACATGTACCCCAACCTTTATGATTGTGCTCATTGGACAGTCCTAGCTAATCTGGCTCCCAGCACAAAATTTTCCTTAATGCCTGTTACAGATGTGAAAGTCATTTTGCATGAATGTGCCATTTTCCACCTTGAGCGCTAAGAGTGATTCAGAACAGTAAGCAATTTTCATCCAGGGAAGTCCAGGTTCTCACTGACATCTTTTTAACGCTGCTGGAATTCCTTTTAGTGTGGGTTAAATGGCTTCTAGTCCTAGTGCTGCCTCAAATTAAATTGAGATCGTTCCTTATTGTGTCTTTTAGATCTCAAACTTAGTTGGCTTTTATGACAAGGAAGGCACTACGATGGGACAGAAAGAGTGTCAGGTTCACAATTATGAGGTTTGGGTTTCTGTCCTCTGGAAATCTGCCTTCTAGAAGTCTTAGTTTCCTTCTCTGGAAACTGCAGTATTCCCAGCTGGGACCTACTTTAGTGCCAAACATGAATGATTTCTTTACACACAAAGATAATGCCTAAGGAAATGACCAGACTGATGATGCTTCCTGAGTTCCTATCATGTAGCAGAAGCCGGAGTAGGCATTTTACATATCTGTCATCTTTAATTGTCATAATACCTCTTCCAAGGCTATGCCCTTATCTCTATTTAGATGGCAGAAGGGCACTTCACATAATCAGACCTGCCTGCGTCCCAATGTATGTTACGACTTTGCTCCTCACACTGTGCCAGATGGACCATCTGCTTATGAGAAATGTAGACTCTTCAGCCTCACCTCAGACCTACTGAATTGGAACTGACATTTGAACGAGATCCCCATGGATTCGCATTGTTAACAATTGACAAGCACAGGGTAAACCATGCTACACTCTGGAATGAAGAGAGATGGACTGAGCCACGATGTTACCTTCCGACAAAGCCACCAAGACAGAGAAATTTAGCAACTTAGAAGTTATCACAAAACTGGTTAGTGATAGGGCTGAAAGCTACTCTTATCTGAATTCAAAGCCCATGCTGTTTCCCCAGCCCGTGTTCTTTTCCAGTTGGTATCATAGATCCTATATGACTTCAACTGATGGGTGTAAATGATAGAGATAAATAGAGCTCCGTGATATGTACAACCTAATTGTAAAAGGATTTGAATTACAATGCTCTAGTCTAATGAACACACATTTCTGCAAAGAGGACAACAGGCACATGAAAAAGTGCTCCACATCACTCGGCATCAGGGAAATACAAATCAAAACCACAGTGAGATACCACCTCACACCAGTCAGAATGGCTAAAATTAACAAGACAGGAAATGACAGATGTTGGCGAGGATGCGGAGAAAGGGGAACCCTCCTACACTGTTGGTGGGAATGCAAGCTGGTGCAGCCACTCTGGAAAACAGTGTGGTGGTTCCTCAAAAAGTTGAAAATAGAGTTACCCTACGACCCAGCAATCACACTGCTGGGTATTTACCCTAAAGATACAAATGTAGTGAAACAAAGGGGCACATGCACCCGAATGTTTATAGCAGCAATGTCCACAATAGCCAAACTATGGAAAGAGCCTAGTTGTCCATCAACAGATGGACAATGGATAAAGAATGGATAAACATGTGATACACACACACACACACACACACACACACACACACACACATACTAGAATACTATGCAGCCATCAAGAGAAACGAAATCTTGCCATTTGCAACAATGTGGATGGAACCAGAGGGTATTATGCTAAGCGAAATAAGTCAATCAAAGACAGACAATTATCATATGATCTCTCTGATAGGAAGAATTTGAGGCAGGGCAGGGGGGTCATGGGGGGTGGGGGAGGGAAATGAAACAAGATGGGATCAAGAGGGAGACAAACCATAAGAGACTCTTAAACTCATGAAAAAAACTGAGGGTTGCTGGAGGGTAGCGGGGTAGGGATGGGGTGGCTGGGTTATGGACATTGGGGAGGGTATGTGCTGTGGTGAGTGCTGTGAAATGTGTAAGCCTGACGATTCACAGACCAGTACCCATGGGGCAAATAATACATTATATGTTAATAAAAATAAATTAAAAAATGCTCTAGTCTACACTGCCCTTCATTGGAAGACTCATTAAAACTACAGTTAATGTGATCCTTTCATTTATTTGTATTAATAAGGCAACGGTAATTATTGAAAACTATTGGGATGATCTAATAGAAAAAACTAAATCTACAACTAGGACCAAGCAATTAAATGAGCTAAAAAACACTTTAATAATTTACATGATAATGAGATCATGTTATGGCAAAGTTTGGAATGCTGGAGACCTAGCAGATAATATTAATACATAGAAACCATCAACGGAAACATTTACCTTTTTCATTAAAATTATCCCTTTAATATGGTCTCTCACAGATGACAGGAAAAATATAAAAAATGAATTATTTTATTTGGATTTATTAAAACTCTGTAAGTTGTGATGAAAGAAAGAATTCAAAGATATAATGTTGGGGTGCTGAGTGCAGGTAGTTTCCTTTATAACAGAAATAGAATTTCTGTAGGACCAGTAAGCATTGACTTGTAGTAATTACTTAGAATTACATAATATATTGATGTTGAAGAATACTGTGAGGAGGAACATAATATTTTATTACACCTTTACATCATCTCCTCCAGAAGGCTGCATGGCATCTATTGCTACATGAAAATGTCCTTAGTCATTTTATGAAGTCACACTTTACAGAATTTAAATGATTCCAAGTAGACTAACTTTATTTTGCATTTTAAGGACCTGTTTCGAGATTCAACCCAATTGTAGATCTCTCTAATATGATACTTCTTTCACGCCAAGGATAAGAATAAAATAGTCTTATTTATTATTATTCAAACATCATCTCTAGAGATTCTAATTTTGCACTACAGATAAATTCCTTCCTACAAGTACCTGAAGAATGACAACTTCAGTCTAAGATCTAACAGAAAAAGTAAGAGGAAATCCTTCAAATAGAAACAATAACAACAAAAAAAGCTACTCAATCACGCTGTTTAAAAACATTAATTTG
>CM053605.1:151918594-151935775 GCA_028646535.1 Procyon lotor
AAATTATTCTCATTAGATATGAAACAAAGAAAGCAGTGGTTTCAAGAACAAATATTATTCAAAAATATTCTCATTAAAAGAAATTGCTCTCTCTGGTATAATAAAATTCTTCTAAAGAGAAGCATCTGGCAGAACCATATAACTTCCTGTAGCATAACATTTGGGATGAATTAAGTTGCTTCATGTCACAAAATGCTTTCAAGGCTTCTTGGTATTTTTCTTCATTTCAACTTATCTATGTCTCACAGTTCTCCAATTAGATCATTTTTTACTTTGTATTTCTTTAAAGGCATCACATTATGAATATTATATAGAAGTTCCAGTCCCTCGAAGGTTAGAAATTTTGTTAAGTGGCCTTAGTTCAAGCCTGTATGTACCATGTGCAAGTTTCGCTCTGCCAGATTCACCTGCACAGTGTTCTGTATGAGTCATTGGGAAGGAGGGAACCACAAATAACTAGGATAAATGAGCTGTGGAAGTGGACACTGAAAAAAAATGACAGTTCTGCTCATGTGTTCACTCGCCCCCCATGTGTCACCCTCATATCACCCAACATTTGAGCACCATTGAGTTAATTCTTATGTTGTTATAGAAACATTAAAATTACCCTTGTCAATGGGTTTTCAAGTTGGAAGGAATTTTAGAGGTCATTCCGTCCTCTAGACTCTTCACTGTCCAGACCATTTGTTTAAACGACTCCTCTGATAGGGCACCTGTTACTTTTCAAGGAGGCCTGCTCCATTTTCTGAAAGCTTTTGTTAAAGATAGACCTTCTGTTTCCATGATTTCTTTCCAAATCTAGAAAATTCTTTGAACCCATCTTCTGTATAAGGGCTTTTAAGTTTCTGAAGGCAATTTCCACATATCCCCTAAATGTTTTTGCAGTGATATGTGCACAGCACTGTAAGAAACCTTAAGGGTAGAGAAAAGGTAATACCATTACCTCTCTGAAGAAGGTGTTGGAAAAACTGTAAATAGTATGAGTTTTAGATCAGATGCTAGGGCTAGAACTCCAATGTTTATAAACTGTGGGGCAAAATTTGTATAATATCTTTATTAATTATGGATAGTATTTCTACTAACTTAGCTAGGGAATTTTTAAAAAGATTTAATACTGGAAGCATTTAAAATATCTGGAGTAAAGTCACACTTAGTAATTTTTTTTTTAAATAGACACAGGCTTAAGCATAGAGGGCGTGATTACGAATGAATTGATGTAGATCTTCACTAATGTGGTGCATGAGCTGATGGCATTGACAACAATTGGGAATGTGCCAGACAAGCAGAATTTCAGACCTTACCCCAGACCCACTGAATCGTAAACTTATTTAGCAACAGCCCAAGGTGATTTGTACACAAGCACTGACATATATTAGAGATAAGTAATTGAAAGCCAGGAAATAGAAAAGTTACAAGTGTTACTGAGAAACATCTTTAGAATTTGGGGACTGCATAGGTGAGAAGGAGGTTCAGAATCATTCTCATGTTGGAGGACTAGCTGTTGCCAATTCACGGATGTGAAAATTAGGACAGTAAAGAGATTGACTTAATATTAATGATGCCTATTAGGGAACAGAAGGAGAGGAGGCTAAAGGAACTTGGAAATCAAGTACAGGTTTTATATTTAATGTGGTAAGAAACATTGTATATAGGTTCTTGAGCTTGTGACAAGGTTGAAGAAGTGCTTGGGGTTTACAACTCTGTATAAATTGGACCATATTAGAAAATAAATTAAAAAAAAAAGGAGTTTACATCAAGTAAATCAAGATAGGACATTATAAGCCCCTGGTCTAGAATGGTGGAATGAAACTACCATTCTTCAATTCCTCAGTTCCTTTTATTACCCATATTTTTATTCCACAAAAAAATGATGTTACACATGTATTGTATTTTTATGGATTGGTGAACCTATTTGTATGAAGTGTGTTCTCGGAACTATTATTTCTTGTTCAAAAGTACTGTGTTTTGTTTGTTTTGCTTTTATTTAGACAGTAGTTTTTGTTTTTTTTTTTTAGATTTTGAAAAAGATGAAGGGGTTCTGTTTTCACTAGCAGCAGGAAAGAGTACAATTTCTTTGGAAATACTGACAGCAGCAGGTCATAATTCTTTAATTTTTGTCAATCTAGTGGTTGTAAAGTGATACCTCCTCCTCATTTTCATTTGTATTTCCATAACTCAGATTTTTTTCCCCCTGGATATTTAAATGTAGTCTTCCGTGAGTTTTCTCTTCACAGCCTTTATCTATATTATTGTTAGCAGCTGGAAAATGTTCTCTGAATGTCCTTAATATTAACCATTTCTATCTTCTATACAGATAGTGTTTTTCCAAATTATTGGTGATCATTTAACTAAATTAGGGTATATTCTGTTAGGCAAAAGCAGTTAACACTCTTTATAACCAAATATATATTTCTTTTCTTTGACATTTTTGGATCTTCTGTCTCAATTACAAAGATCTCTCAATTTCTAGTTGAATATGTGGTGTCTTAAACTTCTAAAATCTGTTTTACTGTTTTTACATTATTAAATCTTTAACATCAATAAATATTATTTTGATGCGGGGCAGACATCCAACCTTCTTATAGATGTGTAGCCAATTATATAATTATTACTTGTGAAGTAGCTGCCAGATTTATCATTTATGTTCTATAAATGTCAGAACCTATTTTCTGGGCTCTCCATTATTTTCCTGTTTATTGATCTCATCTTATGCTAATACCATGTGCTTTGTATTTTGTATCGTATTTTAATATGTAGTAAGGTTAGCCCCTTTCAGTGTCTGTCTTTTTTATCTTTTGGGGGGCTACTCTTAGACATTCAATTAAAAAATATAATTTTAATTGAAGTTGCATTTAATTAATATATTAGTTTTAGAAAGATCGATGTTATGATATTAAATATTACTATGGTATGTTTTTCCATTTATTCAGATTCTATTTTATATCATTTAATAGGTATAGTTAAATATTTTTTTTTGCCTGCATCACTAACTTCAGTCTAAATATTCTAACATTTTATGTATGAAGGCAAGGAGGAAAAATGCATATTCTCCATTTTCTGTAACTATATACATAATGCTATGTTCCAGGGATGCTTGAGGTTTCCTTCTTTAACTTATGTCTAGCACATTTCTAGCCTATCTCAGTTTTTTGGCTTGACCATTTTGGGATTTTTTTTTAAGTATAAAATCACATAGTACTTTATTATTTCTTTTCCAATTCCGTTGACTATTCAAAACAATTTTGAATGTAAATGGTGATGATCTGCATTATTGTTTTGTTCCTGACTTGAAAGAAGTGGCTTTAGCATGTCACCATTCTGCATTTGCCATTTGTCTCAGGGGACCAGTCTGTCATTTTTAAGTAGAGCTCTTCCATTCCTAATGTATCTAGAGTTTTAATATCTTACAATGGCGGAATTTTATCAAATGCCTTTTGTGCATCTATTGGTGTGATCATGTGACTTTTTAAGCTGTTTGCATCATTGATTATGATATTAAATTTATTTTCGTTTAAACAACCTTGCCCCCCCACCCCCCCTGGAATAAATGTTTGCTCTTAATGTATTATGTATTTTGTCTTACGCTAATTCTAGTTCTGAAATAATTGCATTACCTTCAAGTAGCTGGTTATGAACATAAGTACATTTGTCTGCTCTTTCAGTCTCTGTCATACTTCCCACCATAATGATGATTCCTCTTAACTTAAATGAAAGCGATAGTAGGTCTGTGAAACAGGGCTATCCTGGAGGAGGGGAGCCAGCTTGGTCTTGACCAGTGACCAGAGATTTGGCTGAAAGCTGCAGCTGCCAGATGTGTAGGTGGTTGGTGGGGGGTCATTTTCTAGTTCCACCTGGGTCCATAGCCAAAGTTTCTTTCCTCATACTTTCTGCGTTGTGGAGCGGACAGTGTATATGGGCCAAGGAACACGGGGTCCCCGTGCATTGCTAGGTCATCTCCTCCAGCTTGAGGCGGCTCAGTTGGAAGGGCCATCTGGGACTGTGGAGAGTGGGGTGCATGCGCAGTGGACCCTGGGAGGTGCGCTTGCCCTGGGGTAGCCTGAATCTGTTCCCTGGGAGAATGAATCGCCACGAAGCTTAGAGAACTTGGAGATCCCACAACACCTCACCTTTCTCAGGGATGCGGACGTGGGTGGGAGGCGGGGGCCTTGACAGCTGCTACAGATAAGACCTGACTTAATTACCAAGAATGTTTTTTTCTTCTTTGCTCTCATTTTCTCTTTTGCGCCACTGTTTTTATCGGGCTTCCTTAGTACTACTGTCCGATGGCTTTATTAAGTGAACTGTGAAGGCTTCTGCCTTTTACTGTCGTGGAGAACAGAACTATCGGTTCTTGAGGGTTTGGCTGGAACTCTTGTGAAGTCAACTGATGCTGGATCCTTTCTTCCTCTTTCTTTTCCACGTGAACCCATGTCTGAACCCAGATTCTGCCATGAGGAACTCACGTAGTTCACTGTGCACAGCAGCACGTTCTGAGCATTTCACCAAGGGGCCTGGCCTGGGGCAAGCAGAGGCTACGTTCTGAGGGGGCCCTGCTCTCTGAGATTATGGCTCCGGTAGGGACTGGAATGTACTTTTCCTTGTTTTGCCCAAAGCTCTAGTATCAGCCAACAGCACAGAGCAGGAACTAAATGTAATTATGTAAGCTGTTTCATCCCCCTGAGCCTGTTTCCTTATCTGTTGAATGAATTGTTTAGTCCCGCCTACTTCTCACTCCAAATTCTCAAATTCATAGGTACTGTTATGGAACTATTTAACTATGGAACTATTTAACACTATTTTTAATTTATGGAACTATTTAACACTATTTTTAATTTATTTGGGACTATTTAACACTATTTTTAATTTATGGAACTATTTAACACTATTTTTAATTTATTTGGGGCTATTTAACACTATTTTTAATTTATTTGTCATTTAGTGATAATTTTTTGTTATTCACATGTTAGAAGAATCTTAGAATATATCCAAATATTTCTTGTTATTTCAACTTATTTTGATATATTTTCTAAAAAAAAAAAAAAAAGACTGGAATGTCAGGGGAATGAATTACCCTTGTCGAAAATAAAAACAATTCCTGATCATAATAATAATTTAAAAGTCCAGGTGCGTCTTGTTAATAATTAACTTATTTATGGAAAAACCTTTGACATCCAGCTACCTTTTTATATAAGCACTGAAATAAGAAATACTTAATAAATATAACTTAATCATTGTTCTCTATCTTCGTAAATGAAGGCAGTAATTGTGGTGGCATTTTCTAACGAGGAGAATTCAACCAATCCATTTTTATAAAGGGAAAACGGGCTTCAGGGTAAATAGCACACATTGATTAACTACTTAATACACCATTGGCTTTACAAGGCCTAACAGAGGACTACTTTCAAATGGTAGTGCTTAATTTAAAAAAAAAACAAAAATTGCACAATCCTGCATAGTAATTACAAATGCATCAGGAAGCTTGGCAGTTGTGCTTGGAATATGCACCAGGAGAGATTGTGATGTGTGGGTCTGGTACGATCATTAGAATGTGTGTGAATTGACAGGGGCCGGGGGAGCTGACTTGTGTACCTACGGCCCCCAGCAGTCCCTCACTGTCTTGTTTCAGTGGTATAAAAAATGCGCATTGCAACCATGCTGCAAGCAACAGCCAGACTCAATGTGGTTCCTTCATAGGACCGTGATACTATCTGAATGGTACCAGTGATTGCAGGCAATAATGTTAAGTGAATCAGACTGTGATTTCAATTCCTAGACGAATTAGGGAAAGCACTCTCTGATAGAACTCTGAATGAATGTTTAAGATGCAGTGGGATGACAGTGAACAGACACTAATTTAAATGAGCAACTTTCCAGAATAAAGATTTTAACGGCCCTGCTTGTTAATCAACATATATTCCACTGATGGTCTAAAAATAACCTCATTGTATACACTACAGGCAGAGCTAGAGAAGGAAATAGTAGTATCTGACTGAGATGAAATGGCAGAATAAAAGCAGGATAGAGGTTCATCAAAAATGAACGGAAGGTGATTTTTCTAGGCGTAAGGTAGGTCAGAGAAGGGGGTTATTCATCATCTCTGGATTCTCTATTAAGTGTATGCAGAAGTAACATCTCCATCAAAATTAGACTGAAGTTTCCTTTCAAGGCCAGCCATTGTCAGTGAAGGATCAACAATCCACTGTGACCTTGGGACTGTAAGAAAGGGATGTATCTGTTCGTGGATGGTTTTGAAGGTGAGAATCTCACGTAGAATTTGATGACTAATATATCTTCTAAAAATCTGTATTCCATTTTTGTCTATAAGTTGTATTAAGCCCACCTTGCTAAAAGCTCAAGATATCACCTGTGCCCGTGGTTTTAGTAGGCAGTGAGTGAATCCAGAGTAAAGGAAGGATCACTGCAGGGGAGTTGTACTAGAATGGGTTTCCAGCACGAACTGGGATATGAATCAGTGAATCTTGGAGGACTCCATCAAAAACTAATGATGTGCTGTATGGTGACTAACATAATACAAAAATTATAAAAAAAAATAAAAAACACATAAAAAAAGGAAAAAAAATTGGGATAAGAACTAGTGTTTGTAAGGACTATGAAGGGAGATTCATGGATGGGCAATGGGCGTGGAATCACCTGTTGGCACTCTGATGACCAGTATAGTGGGGACCCGAGATACAAAGCTTTCAGTACCAGGAAATCATTTTGATGTGCCCTTCTTAACAATAGAGAAGCTTTCTGTTTTTCGAGGAGTGAATGTGCATAAGAGCGTTTGGTGATTATTAATCTCTTAGTGTTCTGTATGGATTGGAATGAGGTGTGAGTTCAGTGTTGAGCCTGTGGTGGAGATTGTGAGGAGATGGAAAAAATGGTTTAGCAGATGAAAAACTCTGCTAATGTTAGTGTGGGATAGTCAGGAGTAGGAAATAAGAATCAAAGAGCTCATTTTCCAAGATTAAAGTAAAACAAAATCTTACTGAAAGAAGAGCACAATATGTCCTATCTAATAATAAAAAAAAAATCAGTATTTTTTTTTTAGAATCTTAGGGGGCTCTAGGACCCCAACTGCCTAATGTGAATCTTGATGTTTTCTCCTTTGATCAGTTTCAGCCCATAAGCTGGAATGCTCAGAACCTCAGCTTTTGTTGGCTTCTGAGGGGGTGCTCACTTGAGGGTGTGTGTTCAACTGTGGAAGATGATATAATTTCTGAGACTATTCTTCAGCCTCCGAGAGCAGTGTTTCACCATGATTATCTCTCCCAGACTGCAGACAGTTCAGAAAAATGAACTAGCTTGACGTGAAATTACCAAAATATTTCCTCCTGTGATAAAACTGATGGGATTAAAAACCAACTGGAGCCCTCCGTTCCTCTCCCATAGCCAAAGCCCACACAGAGGCACTGCGTGAGAAAGCCAATGTTCGGTATCATTTGGTATTACTTATTTAAATTTGGCATTGGTAAACAATTAAGCAAATCCCTAGAGGTAATCACAAAAAGAGAGTTAGATTTAATTTAGGCATCTTAATGAGCTTTGCTTTTGATATGTAGGCATAATTAGTGCATTGAGCACAAGTTAACCCTAATTAAATTGATTAACTTGAGCAATATTTGCTCTGGTTGATAGAATAAACATAAGCTTAAGGATTTTTTTAAAATTAGCATGTTTTTCACATCTCCTAGTTTCATATCTACATGTTCATAGTTGACTTAAGTATTATGTTATGATAGGTGATGGAAATTATCTTGAGACTTGCATAGTTTTGTGTTTAGAGATACAGCATATTTAAATAATAGGGGGTCTATATAGTCCACCTCTCCAAGCATCAAAAGAAAAAAGAATATTTAAAAGATTTTGTAAAAGAATTTTGGTGAATCAAGTGAGTAAATATTATTTTGTGACTGATTATCTGTTCTTAACTTCTACTCTAACCAAATCAATCAAATAACTTTAGTTGTTTACGTTGTGCATTCTAGCCTGGTCCTTACAAGGAAGATATATGAAAAACAAACAGCTGAGAGGAAGTGGAAGAACTCACCCATTTTTATGAAAAGATGGAGAAAGCAGCTTCCTCTGGGTGTGATTTTGAGCTTAGGGTGGTGATGTCAGAAGACACCCCTCTATTGTCAAGCGAGCACAAGAAATGCCACTGGACAGAGAGTTGTTGTTTTACATTTTTTCTTTTTATTTATTTATTTATTTATTTATTTATTTATTTATTTATTTATTTATTTAAATTTTTATTAACATATAATGTATTATTTGCCCCAGGGTACATGTCTGTGAATCTTCGGGCTTACACATTTCACAGCACTTAATAGCACATACCCTCCCCATTGTCCCCAACCCAGCCACCCTATCCCTACCCCACCACCCCCCCTGGCCACCCTTAGTTCATTTCTTGAGTCTAGGAGTCTCTTATGGTTTTTAAGGTTTTATTTATTCAGTTGACAGAGAGATAGAGATCACAAGTAGGGAGAGCAGCAGGCAGAGGGAGAGGGAGAAGCAGGCTCCCTGCTGAGCAGAGAACAGGAAGCAGGACTCGATCCTAGGACCCTGGGATCATGACCTGTGCCACCCAGATGCCCCGAGATCTGCTTTTCATACAGATAAAGTTCAGTGATATTTATAATGGCTCAGTCATAAAGTTAAAAGTACAATATCTACTATAACTAATTTAAAATGTCATTCTCTGGCTTGTGCTGTAAGCAAAGAAATATTAGTCTGGAACACCTGTCTGGTAGATGAATGGATTTTATTTTGTTGTTTCCAAGTCAGTGCAAGAATGGGAAAGACAACAATGCAAATAAATGCTATTACAAGGATGAGCCAAGGACTTCTTTTGAAGCAATACAGGCTTTTCTTTTTTTTTTTATCACGAGAATAGCAACACCACCTCTGTCTTTACTCAAACAACAAATAATAATTGAGTACCTACCATGAACAGGTGCTAAATCCTCTTAGTTCAAGAAGTCTATTAAAATAAATTAACTTTTTATTTATTTATTTTTTTTAAAGACTTTATTTATTTGACAGCGAGAAACACAGCGAGAGAGGGTACACAAGCAGAGGGAATGGTAGCGGGAGAAGCAGGCTTCCTGCTGAGCAGGGAGCCCGATGTGGGGCTCGATCCCAGGCCCCTGGGATCATGACCTGAGCCGAAAGCAGACGCTTAACGACTGAGCCACCCAGGCGCCCCTAAATTAACTTTTTAAAAAACTACACACATCTAAGTGGCTAAAATTAAAAACATATGACCTTATCGAGTGTTATCAATATAAAACAACTGAAATCTCATATACTGCATGTTGGAACATTAAATGATAAAACAGCTTTGGAAAAAAGTTTGGTAGTTTCTTAAAAAATTAAGCATACACCCACTATGTGACCTAGTCATCCCATTTCTGGTATTCATCTCAGTCAAATTAAAACATATGTATGTCTATAATAATACATGTACATGAATGTTCATAGTGGCATTATTTTTAATTATCCAAAATTGGAATTCAAATATCCTACACGTCCAACTCCTGTAATGTGAATGAATAAAAAATTTTGGCATAGCTGTAAGACAGAATACTACTCAGCAATTAAAATACATTGATGCATATAATAATATGAGCAAATTTTAAAATAATTATACAAAATGAAAGAAGCCATGCAAAAAAGAGTATATACTATATGAATCTACTTATTATAGCTTACAATAAATAAGAGTACATCAGGTGTTGCCTGAGGACAAGGGACTGTGAGCGGCAATGTCTAGAAGCAAGGAATTACCAAGGGGTATAAGGAAACTTTTAAGGGTAATGCACGTACTCATCACCTTGATTGCTGTGGTCTTATTGGTGTATAGATATACCAAATTTTATTAATTTGTGCTTTTCAAATATGAGCTGTTAATCATATGCCGACTAGACCTCAATAAACTATTAAAATAAAATTAATTTTAAAAATAAATGTTATGGAGAGATATGATAATAATAAAAAAACTAAAAAGCAATAAAAACAAAAATCAAAAAGGAGTAATGAGGACACCTGGGTTGCTCAGTCCGTTAAGCATCTGCCTTCGGCTCAGGTCATGAGCCTGCTTCCCCCTCTCTCTCTGCCTGCCTCTCTGCCTATTTGTAATCTCTCTCTCTGTCAAATAAATAAATAAAATCTTTAAAAAAGAGAGAGAAAAGCAGATCTCAACATCATATGTAGTTTCAGGTAATTGAAATTATTTGCAGAAGCAAAAACTGAAAGAATTAAACTCAGGATTTTTTTTTTGTCCCATTTGACCTAGATATTTTAGTATAGTCAGTCTTAACAAACTGATCATATGAATTGAAAGTTTTCAACATTAGATTGAAACAAACTTCCATCATTAGGCAAATGATGGAAATTCCTGGATATTTACTTTTGGTTTATATTTTGCTAGCACTTTTAATTGTGTGTTCACATACATATGAAAAACTCACATTTTCAAGTTATAGAAAATAATAAGCTATAATATCATTTATATGAGAAATGTCCTTTCTTTTGTACTTCTATATGATTTTTTAATACAATATGATGGTCACCAATAGAAAATGGTCCTATAATATTTAAGAGTCAGTAATCCTCTAAAATGTGCCCCAATTTTTCTGTACAAAGAAGTTACCAAAAATTTATAAATGCTCATTTGAACAAGTGATTTATAGGCCAGCTTCTTGAAAAAGTGGTAGGGTAGAAAATAAGTGATTATGTTTTCCTTAAAGAACAGAAATAACAGGGCACCTGGGTAATTTAATCAGTTAAGCATCTGCCTTCAGCTCAGGTCATGATCCCAGCGTCCTGGGATGGAGTCCTGCATTGGGCTCCCTCCTCAGTGGGGAGCCTGCTTTTCCCTCTGCCTGCTGCTCCCCCCGCCCCCCGCCCCGCTTGTGTTCTCTCTTGCTCTTGCTCTATCTCAAATAAATAAATAAAATCTTAAACAACAACAACAACAACAAAATCTTTACTAGGTTTAATTGTTAGCAAATCTTTTCCCTAAGGATATTTGCCGAACTATTGGATGTTTCAGATAGGTAAGACTCAGTACTTGTTTTCTAAGTGCTCATCATTGGGGGTTGGATGTAGGGGAGAAGGAGAGAGAGGAATAAAAAAAATGAGGAATTCTAACATCAAGTACTAGGAAGTATCAAGATAGTACAGAGATGAAGGACATAACTCAAGAGGGATTTTGGAAGAGATAACACTTGAAGAAATAGGGGAGAGAAGACGGATGAGAAGGAAGGACTGGGGTGTACCAAAAGGGAAAGTAACATAAAAACGAAATTATGTTTATCTACCAGAGACAGAGGGAGGCAATTAAGAAGGATTTAGATTTTTAGACACTCTAATCAGTGAAATGATTAGCTTCCCATAAGCAATAAAAAACAATAATGTACTAAACTGAAATAAGTCTGAGGTTAAATCATTTTCTTATTTTCTTTTCCTTTTTATTTTGATCGTGTTTTTTGGGGGAGGGGAGAACATAAAATATTGAAAGCTTTCTTTTTTTAAAGATTTTATTTATTTATTTGAAAGAGTGATCAAGAAAGAGAGCACAAGTGGGGAGGGAGAGGCAGAAGGAGAAGCAGACTCCCCACTGGGCAGGGAGCCTGATGCGGGGCATGGGTCCCAGATTCCAAGACTCTGCAACCATGGCCTGAGCTGAAGGCAGACGTTTAACTGACTGAGCCACCCAGGTGCCCCTATCAAAAGCTTTCTAAAATCATTTCTTCCCTTGTGGTTCCTTTGCTACACAGGATACATTCAATCTGTCCTTGTACTTCCCATTGGATAAGTTAGCAGTTGTGGGAAAGGAGATCCCAGGACAGAGCAGATGGGCTAATGGGACCTTTGTAGGGCACCTCCTATGTGCTAGTGCCGTGGGACTTGCTGGGGATGCTGTCATTTCTCCTCCCATGAAGCTGGCAGCTGGGGGAAAGGTGGGGAGACTGAGGAATGAGTGGTAGCCAGTGGTGCAGTGGGAGAGGTGCTCCTGCACAGGGGGTGGCCTCACATGTGCACAGTTCCCAGTGGGGAACAACCTCTGTGCCAAGTGATGGTTCTATCCTCCTGCATCTCCCTTTTCACATCCCCAAGAGACAAGTTTGACTCTTTCCTGTACAGAGTTTATGATTTGATTTTTAACATTTTTCCTCCTTCCAACCATGAGATTGAGTATTAGGACTATTTTATGAAGAAATAAAAGCACTTCATATTAAGTAATCCAATCATAACATTTTATTCCACAGATTTTATATGTAAATCTCTAAAGAATAACTTCATTAGTCTGTGATCACTTTATTATACAAGTGTAAATGTGATTTATGTATGTGAGACAGGGAAGAAAACTCTAATAGCAGATGAGAGTTTTATTCTCTTTGTATTTCTTCTTTTATTTACGAGGAAAAACTAATGTACTATCTGATGGGTGCTGTTGAAGGTCCTTCATTCTTCATTCTTCAGTCTTCTGGGCTAATATTTTCTTTTACTATCTAAATAAAATGCATCAAATTCTTATACAATCTCCTATAATAAACTCAGGACCCATGCCACTATTTTCAGGTCTTCCCCAAAAGCGGGTTTTCAGATTTCCCCTTCTGCCTCCAGGTGCCGGGTCCTCCTGGCATCTTGCCACTTGCCTGTGAAGACGCTGCCCCTTCTGCATCCCACACTGCTGGAGCCGGGAGGTCCAGCTTTGTCTGCCGAATCTCCCAGCATAGTATTAACCCACCATTGCTGTCTATGACGGGGGTTTACTGAAAGTGTGGGGAGGGTGTGGTGAATAGTACCCCAGGGCAGAAGCTTCTGTGCCTCAACATTTAAAAATCATTCCTGTTCTTGGGAGTTTCTTATCCGTCCTTTTATAAGCCTTTCAACTTCCTGCCATTTTGCCAGAGCCACATCTCTTCTACATACTCTTTCAAACTCGCAGGGACGAGCCACACAGAACTCCTAGACCCTCTTTATGTAGAAAATTTTCTAATCTTCATTCCACTTTTTTTTTCCATTTGGACTAGTCTGGGGAACCTTGCCCTTTGCAATGATGGAGACCGGAAAGGCATTTTTCTCACCCAAGAGCTTTGAACATCTAAGTGGTGGATCCCAGCAGTCCTTCAGTATCACATGTCTCCCTACCCCAGAACTATTTGCATTCCACTAAAAAAATTCTAGGTCTAATAAGGCAACTATTAGGCAGATGGGAGTATTGGTTTGCAAACTGCCCCCTTTAACAGGGAAGAGATTAAAGGAGAGATTGAAGAAAGAAGTGGTCATTCCAGATCGGTAGATGGCAGGTATAAGGAGCAAGGGAACTTACTTACAAGACTTGTTTTGTGCAGCTGAAAGACAAGTAGATTTCCACACCCACCCACCAGAATCCTAAAAGTTTATAGAGAGGTCTTAACTGGATTCAGTCATGTATACAGTCCAGACGGCCTCTCTCAAGACTGTGTTTTTTGGGTCACCTTCTAGTATGGGGAAGGCAAGTGGAATGCCCATTCCAAGGGAATAGAGGGTAAAGAGCTTCTAGTAGTAACCTGAGTCAAGCTCAAGGGTCACTCAGCAACCCTGTTGATTACTTCCTCTAACAGGGAGACCATAATGGAATAAAACACAAGGCGTTTCTTTAAACAAGTTAAATGTAATTAAATTTGCAGTAAGTACAATGATTTAACAAAGAAGCCATTGAATATATCTTTGACAGATTGAATTCACAATTCTCCATGATTCTGACCCAAGATATTGACATTAAATGTGTATTATTGACAGGAACTAAGAGTTTAGAGTGTTTGGATGTATTGGAAAAAAGACCGCCATGGTCTATTTTCATCTTTTGCTCAGTAAACAATGATTATGTACCTATTACGTTTCAGGCCTGGTGCTTAGAAGAACTACATGATGAATAAATCATGGTCCTTGATCTCATGAACTGTGGATCAAGTGAGTCATAGAGAATCAACTAGAAAATAGTGCAATGTGAGCTAAGTAACCTGTAGAGTGGTATAAAATAATAGAATACACAACCAGCAGCCTGATGGGGTCAGGGAAACTTGTACAGAAGATGCCATTTGCATTAAGGATGGATGTAAGTAAGGAGAAAAGAGTAGAAGAAAGAGGATGTGTGAAGTCTTGGGAGAACAAAACAGCATCATCTGTGTTCTGAACATCAACTGTCTGTGTGTTGAAAGCAGAAGGTGGGGGAGGGGAGGAGAGAAAGAGACGAAAGAGTGGCCAAGATGAGAGCAGAACAACAGATTAGGTTCCACACAAGAAAGTTCATCTTATGTCTTTTTAGACTTTTAGAAACACCAGGGCCAGCATTTAGGGATCCCAACCGGATCTAGTGAATCTGAATGTCTCGATTAAATCAGAAACTTGCAGTAACTTTTACTCATATTAGGGTTTAAGAAACTCTGTTATAGGCAATGGGAGCCTTTGGCTTTTTAAATATCTCATAATGCTAGGTCATACCTGGCACTACAGACCAATATACTGTAGTGTATATTGTATACGTACTTAGAAACATAATGAACAAAATGAGTTTTTATATAGCTTGAATGCTATATGGTACCCTGGGTAGCAACTTAGCATAGTTTAAGTAGATGAAATTATATAAAGTGTCTACTAAAATACCACTGGTGAAACTTTACCAAGTGTTATTATTTTTTTTTTCTTTTATCCCCTCCCTCATGCACAGTAAATCCTGTCTGAATAATTTACTCATTCTGGAACATTAAAACAGTCTTGGGCTTTAAGGATAACTAAAGAGTTTCTGAACTATAATGAGACTCTTGGAAATGCTGTGCCACAAATTATATGTGGGGGAGAATGTGGCTTGATTTAGACTTCCAAGCTCGCTTTCATTTTCATCCAGAGAATGGTTTTGATAAGAAGCTGCTATTTGGTATGGCTAGAGTAGTAAGTGAGCTGCCCTTAGCCTCATGAGTGTAGGAAGGAGGGACTGAGGGACCACCGCTCTGTAAGTCTGTGGATGGAATTAAGTTTGTCTAAAGCCCTTCACTGTATCTGGACAGGGGAACAGCTTGCACATGTGAAAATGGCATCTGAATTCAAATTGAAAGTAGTAACATGAAAGCAAGTGTAGTGATGACCAGTGTAGACCACAACACAAAGTGGGCAAACCTATTGAGATAAAAATGCTAATGACTGTATGTGCTTTGTAGAAAAAGATGTTAGAAACATTGTGGATAATAGTTGCAAAATGAAAGAAAACATAGGGGGGTTCATAAGCACAAGTGCAATACGGTGGAAATATGACTTAATTTTTCTATCAAGGCTGAACATTGATTAGTTTCTTCCTAAATGATGGGCTCTACTTTGTAATGATTTTCAAATGTATAGCAGCAGCTCCACACAGAAGCTAAGATCAATTTCCTATAAAACAATTAAAAAATAGATTTTAATGCCAGCTTTATGGTATTCAGTGCATTAGCTATAAGGCTACTATATTTTGACTGAATTAAACTTGGCAGTGAGGCATGAGAAAGGTTCTAGAACTTCTTTATCTAAAGAGTTTATTTTTATTTGTTTATTTTTAATGAACAGAGCCTATAGTCCATGAGCTGGGGTTGGAGCATTATTTGGGAGATGAATTTTAACACACTTACTGTTTCTTTTCTTTTCTTTCTTTCTTTCTTTCTTTCTTTCTTTCTTTCTTTCTTTCTCTCTCTCTCTCTCTCTCTCTCTCTCTCTCTCTCTCTCTTTCTCTCTCCCTCCCTCCCTTCCTTCCTTCCTTTTCCTTTTTTTTTTTTTTTACAACTCCTACATACTGATACTCCAAACGCTTTGACCTTGATCCGCAAAGTTGTAGTAATAAGTTTTCCACTTTTATTTAACAACCATTCTGAATAAGGGCAGCAAATATTTAAACAGGGGGTGTGGGGACTTGGTAGATTTTTATAAGGAAAATCTGTATTATTTCTTAAGTCATATCTTTGAAATTATAATAAAGCAGATTTTGAAAGATATTTTTGAAGCACATTTTTTTAAAGTTTAGATTTCTAGCAAATTTATAAAGGGCTGCTAGCATCCCATAGCTGAAATCACGTAATTGCTATATCCCATGCTTTCTGCTTTTGACTATGTGACTGTTGGAATATTTTCTGATAACATCTATGAGAGCAGGAATGGATGTTATAGTAAAACGGAGTCTTCTCGGTCTGATTGATTTTGTGCTTTATAATCCATTTCAGTTATCGGAAAGTATTTAAATTTTTTACTCCTGCTATTTGGAAAGAATGTAATGGTCTAAAAGATTACCTACCTTCTGAGGGAGTTTCTCTCTTGTCAAGGTAGAAACAGTATATTTACTAAATTGCCTTTAACATTGTGGAGTGAATATTGCAATCTATTTTTTCTCTGTTTGCTGGCCTGTAACTATAGGAAGCACCCAAACATGACACGTGGCAATATAACCTAGCGGATCTGTAGACCATGGCTAGGCTGTTCTAAAATTAGGAGATTCCAGAATGAAATTAAAACCATTTTTTGGGGGCACCGGGGTGACTCAGTCGTTAAGTGACTGCCTTCAGCTCAGGTCATGATCCCAGGATTCTGGGATCCAACCCTACATTGGGCTCCCTGCTTGGCTGGAAGCCTGCTTCTCCCTCTCTCACTCCCCCTGCTGGTGATCCCTTTCTCTCTCTCTCTCTCTCTCTCTCTCTCTCTGTCAAATAAATAAATAAAATCTTTAGGGAGGAAAAAACCAACTATTTTTTCAGTGGTTGCGGAGAAAGGGGAACCCTCCTACACTGTTGGTGGGAATGCAAGCTGGTACAGCCACTCTGGAGAACAGTATGGAGGTTCCTCAAAAAGTTGAAAATAGAGCTACCCTACGATCCAGCAATCGTACTACTGGGTATTTACCCTAAAGATACAAATGTGATCCGAACAGGCATGTGCACCCGAATGTTTATAGCAGCAATGTCCACAATAGCCAAACTATGGAAAGACCCTAGATGCCCATCAACAGATGAATGGATAAAGAAGATGTGGTATATATATATACAATGGAATACTATGTAGCCATCAAGAGAAATGAAATCTGGCCATTTGCAACGATGTGGATGGAACTGGAGGGTATTATGCTAAGCGAAATAAGTCAGTCAGAGAAAGACAAGTATCACATGA
>CM053605.1:151936275-152075735 GCA_028646535.1 Procyon lotor
GACAATGGGGAGGGTATGTGCTGTTAAGTGCTGTGAAATGTGTAAGCCCGAAGATTCACAGACATGTACCCTGGGGCAAATAATACATTATATGTTAATAAAAATTAATAAAAAAAAAAAAAGAACTCACCAGTATTTTACTTTAGTATGAATTTGTATAATGATGATTCTTGTATTGCCCAATGAAATTCCTTAGCCATTGCTATAAAGCTAACAAACAGATGTATTTTTAACCCTGGACTGTAGGCAAATATCCTCCCTTATGAAATGGGGAGGATGTAAGATGTTAAGATACACATTTGTATTCACTATTTGCTGAAAAAACATCCACCAAAATTTTCTAGAAGAAGGTTTAGACAAAATATATTTCTTAGACTAATAAATATGGTCAGTGATCTGCAGTGATTTGACATAATGAAATAAATGAATATAATTAACTATGATGACAAAGTAAATTGAACCACTATAGCTATTTAAAGGATACTAGCCATTTTAGCTGGAGACCATGTGCTTTTGTACATTTATGGATTGTACAGAACTAGCTTGAGAAGGTGAGATGTATAATTTGTATAATTTGTATCATTATAATTTGTATAATTGTGTAGTTAGAGGGACTTTAGGTCCTATTAACTCATTTAATTTAGAATGCCATGTGCTACTTGATAAAATGGCTTTGCTGGCACCTGGATATCCTTTTAGGCATGCCTTGGAGACCCTGTAGTGTAAATAAAATTGTGTCAATTTACTCAGGTCTATGGGATTTGGACTTGGTCCTGGAGTGAACATTGTATCTAAAAGGCAGGGTGAAAGTATTTAAAATATTCACAATTGGGTGTAGAGTGAAAAGTCTATGGAACCTGTGGGAACTTTTTCAGTAATCCAGCTTGGATAAGATAGTTTTTTGGGCAACATATGGTAATGGGGAAGATTTTTTTTTAAAAGAAAGAAAGAATAGTTACTGGTGACTAGCTAGACATAGGAAATAAGGTCTTAGCACCTTGAGTCTGGATGCTTACAAGGCTGATTTTAATATATGAAAAGGAAGTCAGGAAGATGCTGAGAAAAGCAGAAGAGAATAGTAGACCAAAAGAGATCCAGCTTGATGTTAGGCACTGAAAAATAATTAGATCTGCAGGTAAGAAAATTTTGCTTCCTCAGCGGCTCTCATAGTGTAATCTGGGGTTCGTAAGATCTTTTCAGAATGTATGGGAGATCAAAACAATTTTCATAATACTATTAAGACATGATTTTTCTTTTTCTCTGCGTTGGCATTTCTTTTGGTGAGCAAAACTGTTAGAGCTTTAGCAAGTTCAGTTAGCGGCACCAACTTCTACTCCTAGTGGTGTATTCTTTATATCTACACACTTGGAAGGAAAAAAAAAGTCCAGTTTCATTTAAAAAGGTCCTGAAGAAGCAGTAAAAATTATTAATTATGTTATACATCAGCCTTGAATTATATACATAGTTCTCACATTCTGTGTGATGACATCTTCTGCATACTAAATTATAATGGCTCTCTTGACAAAAGACACTTAGGTGATTGTTTCAACCGCAAGCTCAACTATCCACTCTTTTTCTTGAACCCCTCTTTTTCTTAGTGAAAAACATGATTGACAAAATATGCTAATTCAGACGTGGGTATTTGGATAATTTTCTCAAAGTGGACTGCCACTTAAAAATAACTCCCAGGGCTTGTTGCCAGTGATAACACTTGAGATTTCGAGAGAAAATTGGAGTTATAGAAAACATACAGGGATCACTATAAACTTGAAAAGTTCCTAATTACATACAGAAATGACCAACTCTGTCAGTGTTGAGAAAATGGGCATAATGTGTGAGCCAACATTTCCAAATGTTAACGACTGAGTCACAGAATCATGCGTGAGTAACAGAGCCATTTGTAGTAAAATGCAAACCAGTGGGACATCACAACTGACCATGAAAAAAAATTGCATGTCAAGTTTTGGTTTAATAGCAAAGGAGAATATTGACAATTCTCTGAAAAGATGATTAAATATACCTTCTTTTGCCAACCGCATATCTTTGGGAGGCTGGTTATTTTTCCTTTTTTTAAAAAAAAGATAAATATTTTTAAAGATTTTATTTATTTGAGAGATAAAGAATATGTGCGTGAGAGAGCATGAGCAGAGGAGAGGGACAGAGGGAGATGGAGCAGCAGACTCCCCACTGAGCAGGGAGCTTGATGTGGGGGCTCCATCCCTGGACCCTGGAAATCACTACCTGAGCCAAAGGCAGACGCTTAACCGACTGAGCCACCCAGGCGCCCCAGACTTTTTTCCATATACCTTGACTGAGACAACATATTGAAATGAATTAAATCCAGGAGCAGATATGAGAATCTAGTTCTCTTTGATTAAGCCAGGTGTTAATAAAATTTACGATAATATAAAATCATGCCACTCTTCACACTGTTTGTTTTGGAAAATATAGTTGTTTTTCACAAAATATGTAATTTATTCTAATGTAAGTTCATGATAGTTATTTTTTAAGTGGACTGAATAAATATTTTTAAATAGTTCTTGTAAAATAATAAACATCTATAAATGTAAGTCTCCAAGACAAAAGCTTCATGGGTTTCTCAGTAACTTTTAAGAATGTAAAGGATACTTTATCTATTCATCTGTGGTGCATGAACAATAAATCTTGTAACAATGATAAAATAAAATAAACATTTTTGGGGGAAAAAATTAAAAAAAAAAAGAATGTAAAGGATACTGAGACCAAAAGCTTTGGGAATCACTGAGTAACATATGTACATTTAGGGGTCATTTTCTTGGGATTTTCATTTGATATTATAGAAGTAGTGTTATATTTTGAATGACATCATACAGAACAAATACCGGGGCTTTGGGAAAAAAAGAAACAATAACAACTGGACTAGGTTTTGGAGGAATGAGTAAAAAAAAAAAATTCCCCGTAGAGGATGTTAGGGAATCAATGCCATCAGTTTAGGGGTTGACGGACCCAGGAGAGTGGGAATCCTGGGAAGAAGCAGCTGCATTTGGCTAGGTAGAGGTCTGTAGAAACCTTGAGCCATTTCAGTGGCCCTGTGCAACCTTATATCTGAACCATTCAGTTATCTGTCTCTGCCCACCTGTATCTTCCACTGTTCCCTAATGGAGTTTATGGACCATCACCAGCAAAAATCCCTGTATCCTCAACTTTTATCTGAGTGGAACGTGACCTTAGTACATCCTCCCTTACCATCTCTTCACATACAGCCTGTTCCTTGGACGGTCGGAGTTGAAGAGCAAGAGTGTTTATTTCTTTCTCCACAAGAACTTGCTAATAAAGATTCGATATGATATCCTTTTTTTCCCAGAGGTTAGGATGAATTTTTCAGTTAATAATTACAAATATTGGAAAATACTCAGAGGTTTTGATTCCAGCACCGCCCATGTGGGGATTTCTCTTCATTTATTTTTGCTATGTTAATAATATTGGTTAATTTCCCAAAAAGGGAATAATTATAATGGCTAATTTGGATTATATATCACAGGTAATGGCCCCAGGTACTGAATTAACAGTGAAATTTCTGCACTTAATCAGATATATAAAGTTTTATTTTATTTTTGGTTTAAATATATACTAAATGACCCATTTCCAGCTTATTTAAATAGTATTTCAGCCTCTTTAAAGAGCTTCCATATCCTAATAGTTCAGAACCTAGACTCTGGAACCAGATAGCTTGGATTTAGATGCAGGCTCTGCCCCTTTCTATGTACATATAGAAAATCACTTACTTGAGCAAACTTTAGGAAATCACTTACATTTTCTAGTCCTTAAGCTTGATTACCTTTAAGATAGGAATGCTAATAATAATTAATTATTTGTAATACTACTGTTATGATTACATTCAGTCTATAATTATGTTCGCTAGACTCACTACCTGCTAGTATTCCATATTGTCATTTATCAGACTTCTGATATTTATTATAACCTTAGTAATTTATTAATCATTTAATTGTTATTATAGTAAGATTACCTACACCATGAGTTGGTGAACCAATGAATTAGTTTACCAAAATAATGTTTTTTAGAATGGGAGAGGGGAGGAGCAGAGAGAGAATCTTAAGCAGGCTCCCCGCTAGTGCAGAGCCTGATGTGGGGCCCGATCTCATAACCCTGAGATCATGATCTGAGTGGAAGTCAAGAGTCAGCTGCTTCACTGACTGACCCACCCAGTGCTCCTACCAAAGAAATTTAATAAAGCATCTAGTTTATGGCAAGTACATAACAGGTGTGAGAGATTATCAGTAGTAGGATTCTTTAATGTATTTTGAGCACTTTCCACCTGCAGGTGCTCAGACAGTATGCACATATACAAACTTATTTAATCATCACAGCCACCATATAAGATAGAAAGTGTCATTCTGCCTGTTTTGTGATGAGAATAAATGAAGTGTGGGTAAGTTAGAAAATTTATAGTCACATAACTAACATTTCACTGTGGATTTAAACCTACACCTATAAGAACTTAGTTTAGGCTTCCAATGAACAAGTGTTGGGAGACATAAATGTGAGCAGGACATGATTCCCGTCTCAGAGGACCTCTGATACCTCAGGAAAGGGAGGAGGTTACAGTCATTCTTAAAATATCTTTCCAGAGCAGGACCTAAACACAGGGGGAGAGATCACTGGGCATCATCGTGCACATTATTTCATTTGAATTTCACAAATACTCTGTTCCACTCTCAGAACTGACACTATTATACCTATTTTAGTAAAGAAAAAATTGATGTTTAGGGAAGTTAAATGGCTCATATGATTGGTTTATGGAAGAGCCTAGACTAGCATCTTTGTCTCCTGAGTTTGCAAGTCAAGTGTAGACATTTGTTGTCTTCTATGATCAGTATTCTAGTATGTTGAATGATGGGCTCTGGAGGTATCAGGGACCTGCATTTAATCTGGGATGCAGGGACCTGCATCTATAAATCTGGAAAAAAAAAAAAAGGTCTTTACAGATGTGAATAAATTAAGGATCCTGCGATGGGGAGATTTTAGATTATTTGGCTGGACCCTAAAAGCTACCACATATATCCTTAAAAGAGAGACAGAGATTTGAGATACACACAGAAGAGACATTATGAATATGAGGATTTACACACCCACAAGCCAAAACCTTGCCAGCGGCCATGAGAAACTGGAGGAGACAAGAAATAGTTTCTGTCCTAGAGCTTCTGGAGAGAGTTCATCCTGGCGTATGGTGATATCAGCCTGGTGGTTCTGATTTTTACTTTTGGCATCTAGAGAGTAAATTTCTCTTGTTTTAAGCTGCTTAGTTTGTGGTAATTTGCTACAATAGTAATAGGAAACGACTACCAGCATCTTCCATGGTTGGGGGGAGTGTGTTCCTTGATCCACATTGTTGCTCCCTTCTTCTCAAGAAAATTCCCTTGGGAATACACACTAGTATTCTAGACTGTCCTTCATCAGACCTCTGGTTATCTTCCCTTATCAACTCAAGACTTTATTACCCAGCCCACTCTCTCTCTCTCTTCACTTCTCTTGCTACCATCCTTGGTAACTTTAGCATCCACTGTCTAGCCAAGTATCTTTGTATCCATATATGCCCTAGATTACATTCTTTTGTTTATACAAGGAATTTCCCCCGACAGTTCTTATTCCCCCTGCTCAGCCATCAGTATTTGTTTGTTGATCAAACTGCTCCTATCAGCAGATGAACATCGAATAAATTCTCCCTCTTCCTAAAACAAATAGCTTTGACCTCACATTTCCCTCCCGTGCCTGGCTTGGTTCTCTACTTCCATCATAGCAAGGATTTTCAAGAGAGTTCTCTATATGTTGCCTCAATTCCTATTCTCTTTTGTGCTCACATTCTGCTGAGGCAGCTCTTGTCAAGGTAAGTAAGAGCCTCTCTTGTCTGTGCCCATGGTCAGTTGTTAATCCTCATTTCAGTTGACCTCTTAATAGCATTTGACATGATGAATGACTTCCTTCTACTCGAATAATTTTCTTCCCTTGGTTTCTGGCACAGTCTACTCTCTTGATTTTCTTTTTATTTCACTGGCTTTTTATTCTCATTCTTCTTGCTGGCTGCTCTTTCTTTCCTGCATCTCTGCACTATTCCCTATCTTCCCTCCTTAGGTTATTTCCTGTAGTACCAAGATTTGACTCTTCTTGCCCATCAGTCTCAGGTCTATGTCACTGGGCTCCGCTTTACCCCTGAGACACAAATTATTTTATCTAACTCTGTACTGAAAAGCTTTATTTGAATTTCTAATTGGTATTTCAATCTTAACGTATCCAAAATAGAACTTTGACTTTCCAACTCCCACCGCATACAAACATGGTGCCTCCATCGACTTGTCAATCTCAGTGATTGTCACCACTGTGCATCCAGCTGCTGAGGCACAGGCTTCAGATGTATCCTTCATTTACCCATTTTCCCTACATCTCCGTCCATACAATAGCATGTCTCTTTGGATACCACTTAATACATGTGGTCAATATGATGACTTTTTGCAACTTACTCCAGTACCACTCCAGCCCAGCCCACAGTGTCTGTCATGCTTACTTTTACCATAGCTTATGAACTCAACTCCCTCTTCTCTCTCTTGTCCTTGTCCCAAGAGTCTATTCTCCACACAGCAGCCACTGTGATCCTTCAGTATATAAATCATATCATGTTTCTCCACATATGAAATTCTCCAGTAGCTCCTCATTCCATGAATAAAATACAAATTCCTTACCATGGTCTCTGAGGCTGTTCTGATTTCTTTGATCTTTCTCCCCTCCTCTTAATGGTTCTTCAATCACATTAACTTTACTCAGTTTTTTTAGTCAGCAAGCTTCTTCACACCTCAGAACGTTGCATTCTATTTCCTGTGAGCCTGCTAACCACACTTCATCTGCTCATGGCTGGCTTTTTTCATTATTGAAGTCTCTACTCAAATGTTGCTTCCTCAGTGGAGGCTTTTTTGCTCACATTACCTTAAATGGTCAATCCATAGAAAATCATTTTGCCCAAACCAGTTTACCAAATTAATTTTTAATGTGCCAAATAGCCAAATATTATATATAGTTTGGATATAGTTAGTAAATTCAAAAAGTTTAGGAATAGATTAGTCAGGGGATTTACTTTTGATGATTTGATTATGGACAAATTGACCTAGAGCCCTCCAGAACAGTGATGTTTTCACTTTCTACCTTTTAATCATTTTTCCCATAGTACTTAATACAGTGAAAAATCATATTTGTGCGTGTTTGCTTTTACATTTTCCTATCCTTTAGGTTCCAAACCTCATGAGGGCAGAAACTTGTATAGCTTTTTTAACTTTAGTACTGAGGTCTAAGCAGGTGCTCAAAAATATTGCATTATTGAATGCAATAATGAGTGACAAAAAACAATAATAATTGGATTTGAATACATTGAAGAAGGAATGGGCAATGTGTTACTCTAAGCTGAAAATATAGAAGATTCTTATTTTCTTGAGCTATCAAAAAGAGAAAATGAGATTATGAAGTAAAGTGATATAAAGTTTTTTGTTTAAATGAAGGAGACTGATGTGTTGGAGTATGGAATTAAACAAAAAAAAATAAATAAAAAAAGTAAAAAACTTGACCAATAAAGGGTATTGATTTTTTTTAGTATTGTCTAATGGTAGAAGATGATATAAATCAATGAAGAAAAAACAGTTTTATTTGACAGTTCTGTATTTCTAGATTGTGTTTCTGGGTTTTTAAATTTTTTTTAAAGATTTTATTTATTTATTAGAGAAAGAGTGTGAGCAAGTGGGGGAGGGGCAGAGAGAGTAAGAGGGAAAATCCCAAACAGACTCTGTGCTGAGCAGGTAGTCAGATTCAGGGCTCAGTCCCACAGCCCTGAGACCATGACCTGAGCTCAAATCAAGAGTCAGATGCTTAACTGACTGAGTCACCCAAGCGCCCCTGTTTCTGGGTTTATTTGAAAAATTATTAGATTTAATTTAAAATCTTCATCTCATCCCACAATAACTTGAAACAATCTACAGTTAGTTGTTTGGTATTGATTTTATCTGTTAAATAAATGCTTAAATGAATTTAAATCCTTGCTAAGGTCATAAATTGATTTTCAGAACAGAAATGATTATAAAATGATATTAGTAATAAATGTGAAATGTGAAGCACCATGATAATCAAATTAGTGGGGATGGAAGGAAAAAAGTTGAGAAAGTGTTTTTCCATGCAGTGCTTGTCCAAGGAGACCAGATTAATTACCAATATGTTAAGTTTTGGTGATACAGATTAATATCCACTTACTATTTATTTGTATAGATGACTAATTTCTGAAGAATGATGTTATAAATCATATCACATAACATTAAAATATGTCATTAAATTAATATTCTAGAAACTTTTATTGCATATTTTATTTTATGAAAAAGTTTAGGGAATATGCTAATATCAAAGAGGCGAATTCAGTATAAAAACTTCCAGACTGGAGGAAATTGGTAATTGCTTCTTCTACTTAAATATGCATATATTCAGGATTGCTGTGATGTTCTTATGCTAATTAAAGGAATTATTAAATGTGACTATATTAAAATTATTGGAAGGCATTTTTGTTAAATAAGAAAAGCAGAAGGAATTACAGTTCATTGTAATATGTATGTGGTAAAAACTGGTTGAGAAATTGCTCTTAAAATGATCTACCTGTCTGTACGTATCTACTCATGTATTGATAATTCAATACAGAGAAAAGGATAATTTCTGGCAGAAACTAGCTCTAAAGTAGCAGGGTAGTAAGGAAGTATCTGTGGTAGTAACAAAATCTGTGACTTGAGAATTTTAAGGCACAAATATGTAAATTTCCTCTGAAAATTTCTCTTCAACCCAGGTACCTGTTGTAAAATCATCTGATTATCCACAGTTGATAGGATTTAATCTTTCTTCATCTATTTCATTGCCGTGTTTGAGACTATCCGGGGCCTTAAATTGTAATAGACACTTCGAATTTTGTGTCTTAAAATGTTCACATATCAACAATAATAAAAATATGAAAAGGGTCATAAAATATCTGTTCATGTCATGCAGGAGAGGGTTATTATAACAGTTATTTCATGATCATTAGATTTTGAAATCATCTTTATCTTTAAAGCAGTAAAAGCCCCATAAATTTGGTTTCTTCCATTGTAAAATGCTACCTGCATAGAAGTCTTCACTGATTTCGCAATTTGTCAAATTTGATTTTAAGTCAGTATCACTTTGTTTTATGTCTACCAGTTGTATTTAAGTTTAGATCCTTAGTTTGCATGTCATTTATATGTACTCTATAATGTCTCTAAAGGGAACGTAGACTGAAAAAAGTTAATATGAGTTTCTAGTCATAGGTATTTTCTTATTAAATTTTCACAAGATGTTAATGTTGAAAATGGAAGTGCGTGGAGATCAACTTCACGTATCCCACCTTCACTTTCTAATTAATGAGACAATACACAAATTAATTCTCTCATAAAGCTGGGGGAAATTATGTTTTTATTCAATCAGTAATTATATTACAGTTTCTTACTCAACCTACCATTCTTAGGCATTAAAAGGAGAGTTGGAAGTTTCCAGCCTTGGTAGACTTGATCTGAAAGCATGGGAAAGAAGAGCTTATTGAAATTCTCAATGAAAAACAACAGACTGATGATTTTTTTTTCCTAGTCTGTTTCTTAAATTCTTTAAGGAAGCCGACTAGCAAATATTTATTTATTTTCAATAGGTGTTATAATTTTTGGCATATCAATAGAACACTATTATTTGTATAGCTTAGGTGAGGGGTATTTTTTACTTATTAAAACTTTGTAATGAAAGGACAATATGGATTCTCTCTCTCTCTTTTTTTTAAAGATTTTATTTATTTATTTGACAGAGAGAGATCACAAGTAGGCAGAGAGAGGGAGAAGCAGACTCCCCGCTGAGCAGATAGCCCAATGCGGGGCTCAATCCCAGGACCCTGAGATCATGACCTGAGCCGAAGGCAGAGGCTTTAACCCACTGAACCACCCAGGCGCCCCTAGATTCTCTTTAATAATGAAGTAGATGTGACCTATTATTTAGCATCTACCCTACCTTGGATTTATGAATACTGATTTTGTATGTGGATTATTCTTTTGCACAACAACAAAATCGCTTGTTTATTTGACAGTTCTTCTGACAAGTTTAAATTCTTGTTAAAATCATAATATTAATTCCATAAAATGGAAACACTCAACTCCGGAAAACATAGTAGGAGAACAAAATGATGAGTTTGCAAATTCAGAGTTAATACAGACAGCTAATTTTTAGTAAATTCAACTTCTGATTTTACCAACTTTTCTTTAAAAAAAATAAAATCATCCAGTGGGTTGGCTTCTAGGTTGTTCAGTTTCTGATGTAAATGTTTATATATTAACATTTATATTAGTATCAAAAGTTCACAAAAATATGTTTATCCCTAATCATTAAAGATTCAAATGTATATAGAACAATTATTCACTGTTTTTCTTATCAGATCTAAGAAATATTTAGGGTCATAAATACATTCAAAACTACCAGCACATGTTTAGGTAATCAATTAACTAGAATGTGTCAATATCAGATTTAACACAGATTGAAAGACAAATCTTTAAATTGCGATGAGTTAATAGCGTACTGAGAAACTGCTGCAGAATAGTCCATTTTAAAAAGCCTTTTTGTGTTTAGATGTTCAGGAAATAATCAGAATGTTGATATTTGAACACATGTCATCTCTTATTCAAAGGTTAGCAAAACCAACACACAGTCATGAAAACTAATATTTTAATTTTTACATTAGAGACAAGTTTTAAAATGTTGCTCTAACAAGATTCCTAACATTTTTTACATTTTGCAGTTGTTTTGTTTAAAGGGTCAAAGGAAAACTAGTCTGAAATAAAATAAAAGTTATAAGCATTATTTTCTTTTCAATATTCCTTTCACAGAATAAATTAATTTGCAAAACCTACTTGTTATAGCAGCTGAAAAGAAAAATTTTACATATTCCTTCATGAGAAGTTATAAATTACTGGGACTAGAATTTATAAAAAAACATTTTATTTTTTACTTTAAAAAATTGTGTTTGAACATCACTTAGAGCTGTCAGAAATCAGGTGGAACCTTTGTATTTCCTGGGATAACATTCAGCCTTGATTGCACTGAGAATCTTTGGCCGGTGTCAGTCACAATCACGTCTACAGCACGCACCTTAGAAAAAATGGTGGAAGGTATGTAAGCCAGCCTGTGGTATTGGTATCTTTAAATCTATCCTCATTTTATTGTAAAAAAAAAATCAGCAAACATTGCTATTTAACCATCATTGGCCAATAATCTCATTTGCAACCTACCTCATACTTCTTGGCCACACACGATTTGCTGAGAGTCAGGAGCCTCTATTAATGAGAAAAATAAAAGCTTAGCAGTTTTATTTTAGTTTGGGCCACAGGTTTAATTCACTTTTCACGCTCACTCTTGCGGGTCTCTGGAAGCAGAGTACAGTGGCTGAGATCACAACTGTGGGGTCAGACTGTATGCTGGAATGTTTGTTGAGCTGCTCTATGAACCCAGAGAGAACATTCTATAGATTATCCGCAAGTGCAGAGTTTTGAAAGCTGTCTAGGTTGAAAGAATCACGGAGGCTAGCTAAATGCAGACTCAGGAACCAAAGCAGACCCACTGGCTTGCAAGCCTCAGTGCCGAAACCTGGCTATCTGAATTTTCCTCATCCTGCCTGGGCGATCGCCTGAGCTCACTTGGCAGAGGAGCTACTCTCACGTGAACCCTTTATTCACTCACATTTTTACTGAGTATATAGTAGACAGCTTACATTCAAATGGGCACTGGAGCTGCAGAGATAACAGGAGTCCTGCTTCCTTAGTACTCTGTGCTGCAACAGAATCACAACCACCTTGAAAAGCCATTGCCTTTGGGGCTCCTGGGTGGCTCAGTTGGTTAAGCGTCTGCCTTTGGCTTAGATTGGAATCCTGGGGTCCTGGGATTGAGTCCCGTGTCGGGCTCCCGGCTCTGTGAGGAGCCTGCTTCTCCCTCTGCCTCTGCCTTTCTGTCTCTCATGAATAAATAAATAAAATATTTTTAAAAAATTAAAAAAAAAAAGCCATTGCCTTTGATGATGGGGTAGATACCCTTCTTTAGTTCAGACTGCTGTCATGGAATACGGGGTGCCCTATGTAAACAACAGACCAATTATTTCTCATAGTTCTGGAGGCTGGGAAGTCCAAGGTCCTCATGCTGGCAGATTCATTGTCTGGTGAGAGCCTCCTTGCTGGTTCCTGGATGGTCATCTCACTGTGTCCTCACATGGCAGAAGCGGCAAAGGAGCTCTCCGAGTCTCATTTGTGGAGGAGCTAATCGCATTCGTGAGGGCTTCACTCTCATGACCAAGTTACCTCCCAAAGGCCTCACTCTCAAGTGTCATCATGTTGGAGATTAGATTTCAACATATTAATTTTAGGGGGGAAACAATCGTTCAGTCTGGAGCATGCACCGTGATATATCACAGTAAAGCTTGAAACCCAACATTAAATGGTCTCAGAATAGAATCAGGGGGCGCCTGGGTGGCTCAGTGGGTTAAAGCCTCTGCCTTCAGCTCAGGTCATGATCTCAGGGTCTTGGGATCGAGCTCCACATCAGGCTCTTTATTCAGCAAGGAGTCTGCTTCCCCCTCTCTCTCTGCCTGCCTCTCTGCCTACTTGTGATCTCTCTCCCTCTGTCAAATAAATAAATAAAATAAAATAAAAATAGAGTCAGAATACACGGTACTGTGTTTTATCTGTCTGTGCTTTTCATAAAGGGATTTGGTTTGGTTTGTTGTTGCTGGGTATTCATTTTTAGGACACTATGGCATATTCATGGCACAGTTCCACGTTATTCATAGCTTTCCTTGCACTTCTGCCTTTTATTATTTCATTTTATTCTACTGTCGTTCCATCTCCTTTTATAATATATTCAATGGTCTGATTACTGAATTATTATGTGGTCTTTTACAACCTAATTAAAAATAACTATGAGATCGGGGTTATGGGAGATAATTTTACTGAATGTATTTTACAATTAATTATGTATTGATAACAGTCCAGCATCGTTATTTATTATAATTAAGCTAATTATAAAATGTAATTACTAGAATATCCAAGATATTCAACTGCTGCCTAAAGCTATCATTTTGAAATGCAACTTTTACTTGCCGATTACTACAGCCTTCCTTAATTTGTGGGTAAATTATGCTCTGTTATTTCTGTGGAGAAATTGATTTCAAAGCATCAGTTCCCTAAGTGAGAAAATAAAATGTCCCACAGTAGTTTTTGGGTGATAGGGTAAAAAGAACAACAGAATACAGTTCAGAAGATGGTCACACAATTATTATCATTGATTAATACAACTCATGGCTTTCCTACTACTTAACAGGGTTTGCCAGTCAAGGCATTGTTTAGCCATGAAATATTTTACTTTCTTCTTAATTTGAACATGCTAGGGGGTCTGAGGATTATCAGTCTTCCCTGTGGGCATTGAGCTTCTCTCTGCAGTAACTGGAGTATAATCTACCAGCTTTCATTCTGAAAAGAAAACAAAAAAGTGTAAAATATAGTAGGTGTTGAATCAAACACCTAATGACAGTCTTTTATCAACAATAAAACCACAGTTGGAAATTATCTTCTCAGTGACACTTTCCTTCTGTCAGTGGTGGGTTATGGTTGACTATGGAACAGAGTAAGTAGGGAACCTCCATATTTTAACTTCTTTTTTATTTCTGTACTTTCTAAAGATGTTTTACTTTGGGAAATATATCTTATAAAACTTGTGTGGTGTGTGTAATGCCCGCTGTTGACCAGCCATTATCCTTGGAAAGCTAAAGTGGGTTTAGTAGGCTGAACATTCCCATTTGGGTGTTTAGGTTGGGTGGGATGCATTAAGCTCATTTACTGTCTGGAGCATACAGATGCAGTTTTAACGTTAATATTAAGCCTCTGCTTTTGTTACAGAAACCCTTGAAACTCTCATCAGACAAGCCGAGAATTACACCAGCATTCTCTTCTGCAACACCTACAAGAACATGGCCCTAGAGGCTGCCACTTCGGTTCAGGAGTTGTTCACTGATGTGGGGCTCTATTTATTTGGTGCAGATGTTAATCCTGAAGAATTTGTAAACCGATTCTTTGACAATCTTTTCCCTCTCGTCTACAATCACCTCATTAACCCTGGCGTGACGGACAGTTCCCTGGAATACTCGGAATGCATCCGGATGGCCCGCCGGGATGTTAGTCCCTTTGGTAGTATTCCCCAAAGAGTAATGGGGCAGATGGGGAGATCGCTGCTGCCTAGCCGCACGTTTCTGCAGGCGCTGAATCTGGGCATTGAAGTCATCAATACCACAGACCATCTACACGTCTCCAAAGAGTGCAGCAGGGCCCTGCTGAGGATGCAGTACTGTCCTCTCTGCCAGGGCCTGACTCTTAGTAAGCCTTGCATGGGGTACTGCCTCAACGTCGTGAGAGGCTGCTTGGCACACACGGCAGAGCTGAATCCACACTGGCATGCCTACATCCGGTCATTGGAGGAGCTGTCAGATGCCATGCATGGAACATACGACATTGAACACGTGCTCCTGAACTTCCACGTGCTTGTTAATGATGCTGTGACACAGGCTCACCTCGGTGGACGGAAGTTATCAGAACAGGTAAGCGGCCATGCGACATCTCCTGACCGTTGGCTCAGAACTCAGGCATTAGCCGTGTAGGTAACGTTCCATGGATTATAACACACCATTTATGAACTTGAAAATGATGGCAGCTTAACAAGTCAATACCTCAGGAAAGAGTAGGAGAATGCATGGGTTGCCATATTTGAGTCAAGGTAAATTTTCTAGACCTTACAGTAGAAGTTTGATTAGCTACTTAACACTTCCTCTTCTTTTCTTTTTAATTTTTAAATTTTATTTTATTTAAAATCAATTAACTAACATAAAGTGTATTATTAGTTTCAGATGTAGAGTTTAGTGATTCATCAGTTGTGTATAACACTCAGTGCTCATTGCATCAAGTGCCCTCCTTAATGCCCATCACCAAGTTACCCCATCCCCCCACCCACCTTCCCTCCTGGAATCCTGTTTGTTTCCTATAGTTAAGAGTCTCTTATGGTTCATCTTCCTCTCTGATTTTGTCTTATTTTTTCCTCCCTTCCCCTATGATCATCTGTTTTAGTCCTTAAATTCCACATATGCATGAAATCATGTGATAATTGTCTTTCTCTGATTGACTTACTTCACTTAGCATAATAATACCCTCTAGTTCCTTCCACATCATTGCAAATGGTAAGATTTCTTTTTTGATGGCCGAGTAATATTCCAATGTATATATATATCACAACTTCTTTATCCATTCATCTGTAGATGGACATCTGGGCTCTTTCCATATTTTAGCTATTGTGGGTATTACTTCTATAAACATTGGGGTGCAGGTGTCCTTTTAGGTCACTATGTTTGTATCCTTGGGATAAATGCCCACTTTTTTTGATCCACTTTCTCTTCTGAGAAGACGCCTTCTCAATGGGTTATTTCAGTGAAGAAGGGAGGACTCAGGTTTAAAATTGGGACCAGGAGGGATTCAACTCTGCCCTCTGCCAGTAATTCCCAGATGCCTTAGATTCTTTTAACCTGTCTCCTCATTGATAAAAAGAGAATAGTAACACATAACTTTTGGAGTATACTTTTTTGGAAAGATAGACAATATGTATGCAAACTACCTAGTGTCATGCTTGTTACTCAAAAAATGGGTCGTTATTGTTAGCATTTCCAAAGTGTTCAGCATTAAAATAGAAAATGCCAATGATATATTCATTAAATGAAGATTTGACAGCTTAATGTTCAAAAGTGTTTCTTTAGAGACTCTTCAGAATCTGTCACAGTGATGGTGTAATGATTTTTCAAAATGTGCCATTTGCAACATCATGGTGTTTTATTCCAAGAAGACTTTAGAAAGTGTTTGAAACAAAATCATTGAGTAAAAGGGAGCAGGAGTTTTCTATTTCTCCCACCTTCTGTAGAATCATTTTCTTACCTATTCACAGGCTCCTGATTAACATTCTCATATCCCATGTAGTGAAGTAGGACCTGTTGCTGGCGTTTACCCTAAATCATTTCTTCTAAAACAAAATTATATTCCTTGGTGCTGAGAGGAGGAGGCATCTCCCTGCCCCCAAGTACTAGTTTACTGAATTAATAAACATCCTGATCATTAGCCTTATAGGTCCGTTTATTTCTTTCTTTTTTTTTTTCTTGTACAACTTTGTTTTTTATTAAAATATAATGTATTATTTGCCCCAGGGTACATGTCTGTGAATCATCAGGCTTACACATTTCCCAGCACTTACCACAGCACATACCCTTCCCAATGTCCACAACCCAGCCACCCTATCCCTATCCCCCCGCCTCCCAGCCACCCTTAGTTCGTTTTGTGAGTCTAGGAGTCTCTTATGATGGTATAAGGGGGTATGGGGGGTCTCCCTCCCCATCCCTTCCTGTTTCATTTCTCTCCTCCCCCACAAACCCCTGCCTCGCCTCTCCAATTCTTCATATCAGAGAGATCATGTGATACTTTTTTTTCTCTGACTGACTTATTTCGCTTAGCATAACACCCTCCAGTTCCATCCATGTTGTTGCAAATGGCAAGATTTCGTTTCTCTTGATGGCTGCATAGTATTCCATTGTATATATATATACCACATCTTCTTTATCCATTCATCTGTTGATGGGCATCTAAGTTCTTTCCATAGTTCGGCTATTGTGGACATTGCTGCTATAAACATTCAGGTGCATGTGCTCCTTCGGATCACGGCGTTTGTATCTTTAGGGTAAATACGCAGTAGTGTGATTGCTGGGTCATAGGGTAGCTCTATTTTCAACTTTTTGAGGAACCTCCATACTGTTCTCCAGAGTGGCTGTACCAGCTTGCATTCCCACCAACAGTGTAGGAGGGTTCCCCTTTCTCCGCATTCTCACCAACATCTGTCATTTCCTGACTTGCTAATTTTAGCCATTCTGACTCGTGTGAGGTGGTATCTCACTGTGGTTTTGATTTGTATTTCTCTGATGCTGAATGATGTTGAGCACTTTTTCATGTGTCTGTTGGCCATTTGGATGTCCTCTTTGCAGAAATGTCTGTTCATGTCTTCTGCCCATTTCTTGATTGGATTATTTGTTCTTTGGGTGTTGAGTTTGAGAAGTTCTTGATAGATTTTGGATACTAGCCCTTTATCTGATATGTCATTTGCGAATATCTTCTCCCATTCTGTCAGTTGTCTTTTGGTTTTGTTGACTGTTTCCTTTGCTGTGCAGAAGCTTTTGATCTTGATGAAGTCCCAATAGTTCATTTTTGCCCTTGCTTCCCTTGCCTTTGGAGATGTTTCTAGGAAGAAGTTGCTGCGGCTGACGTCGAAGAGATTGCTGCCTGTGTCCTCCTCCAGGATTTTGATGGAGTCCTGTCTTGCATTGAGGTCTTTTATCCATTTTGAGTCTGCTTTTGTGTGCGGTGTAAGGAAATGGTTCAGTTTCATTCTTCTACATGTGGCTGTCCAGTTTTCCCAACACCATTTGTTGAAGAGACTGTCTTTTTTCCATTGGACATTCTTTCCTGCCTTGTCGAAGATCAGTTGACCGTAGAGTTGGGGTTCCATTTCTGGGTTCTCTATTCTGTTCCATTGATCTATGTGTCTATTTTTGTGCCAGTACCACACTGTCTTAATTATTATCGTTTGTAATAGAGCTTGAAGTCAGAAATGGTGATGCCACCAGCTTTGGTTTTCTTTGTCAACATTCCTCTGGCTATTCATGGTCTTTTCTGGTTCTATATAAGTTTTAGGATTATTTGTTCCATTTCTTTGAAATAAATGGATGGTATTTTGATAGGGATTGCATTAAATGTGTAGATTGCTTTAGGTAGAATAGACATTTTCACAATATTTGTTCTTCCGATCATGAGCATGGAACGTTTTTCCATTTCTTGGTGTCTTCCTCAATTTCTTTCATGAGCACTTTGTAGTTTTCTGAGTACTGATTCTTTGCCTCTTTGGTTAGGTTTATTCCTAGGTATCTTGTGGTTTTGGGTGCAATGGTAAATGGGATCGACTCCTTAATTTCTCTTTCTTCTGTTTTGCTGTTGGTATATAGAAATGCAACTGATTTCTGTGCATTAATTTTATATCCTGACACTTGACTGAATTCCTGGATGAGTTCTAGCAGTCTTGGAGTGGAGTCTTTTGGATTTTCCACATAAAGTACCATATCATCTGCAAAGAGTGAGAGTTTGACTTCTTCTTTGCCAATTTGGATGCCTTTGATTTCTTTTTGTTGTCTGATTGCTGAGACTAGGACTTCTACTACTATGTTGAATAGCAGTGGAGATAGTGGGCATCCCTGCCGTGTTCCTGATCTCAGGGGAAAAGCTCTTTCCCCGTTGAGAATGATATTCGCTGTGGAGGTCTGTTTCTTCAATTTCTGGTAGATATTGGATCTGAAAATATTTATGTGCAATCATCTCCTCCCCTTTCTTCCTAACTTCTAGTGTCTTTGCAGTGCCTGTGTGAGCCTATAAAGTGCCCTTAGCCAGATTAGACATGGTGTCCTCTTTAGGTGCATGCCACACCCTTATGTGGCTTGGTGGATAGAGAGTGAGCTGGATTTCAACTCCTGCTTCCCGATTTATTCAGGTGGATGTTCTTAGACAGTGAACAAGATTCCCAACCATATGCAATGATTGGAATCTTTCAGCAATCTCATTCCTTTCTGGAGATCCAGATAAGCACCAGAAGTTTTGGGAGGGGTATTATAAACCAACTCAAAATGAGGTATAAAAGACATTTACGGTTTCAGGTATTTCTTAGTTACGAGAAATAAGATCCAGGGAACAAATATGAATATTATGATATCGAGTATCTGCGGACGGGAAGGCAGGCTCAAGAGCTCTGAAATCAAGCCCAGACTTGATTATTAATTTAAGGCATGCTATGTAAACTTGAAGAGTCAGAGTTTTCTAATATATATAAGTAAATAGGTTTTAATGCCTTTTATTATGTATTTTTGAGAACTGCAGGGCCTGTTTATATCCTTAAAATCTATTACATAGAAAATTATGTTTTTCCTATTTTAAACACTAAGCTAACACAGGTTCACACTTAGATAATCATGTTTTCAAAACCTGAGTTTGCTAGTCATTTGTCATGTGCCCTGGGACAGCTTCTAATACCTTTCAATCTGTTTGGTCTTGTGCGGAGAAGGTAGAAATGGTTCAGGTGGGATAATGTCAGTAAGGCTCTGACATTGGTAGACACTGGTCCTGGAAATGCTTGCTTTTTTCTTTCCCTATTCTAAGGCTGGCCCTGAGCATACCTCAGGGAAGCAGGTTATTTTAGTATCTCGAAGGATTAGAATCACCATTGTACTTGTGTTTTATACATAAGTTTTATTTTTATTTAGTTTTAAAAAGATTTTGTTTATTTTAGAGAGAGAGCAGGTGAGCAGCGGGAGAGACAGAGAGAGAGAGAGAATCTCAAGTGGACTCTCTGCTGAATGTGGAGCCCAATGTGGGGTTTGATCTTACATCCTGAGATCATGACCTGAGCCCAAACCAAGAGTTGGATGCTTAACCAACTAAGCCACCCAGGTGCCACTATAAATAAGTTTTAAACAGGATTTCTGTTTTTTTTTAAGGTTTTATTTATTTATTTGACAGAGAGAGAGAGAGATCACAAGTAGGCAGAGAGGCAGGCAGAGAGAGGGGGGGGAAGCAGGCTCCCTGCTGAGCAGAGAGCCTGATGCGGGGCTTGATCCCAGGACCCTGGGATCATGACCTGAGCTGAAGGCAGAGGCTTTAACCCACTGAGCCAACCAGGCGCCCCTAAACAGGATTTCTGTCATAAGAAACTCTGTGATGAATTTACAAATCCACCAAATCTGTCTTTTCTTTTAGGGAAATCCTTTGATTTGATATAATTGATAGTCCTATGATTATCTTGAGAAATAGCTATCATTTCTAATATGTTGTAGATTTTTTTCTAAATAAAACAACTGAGATTCTCTTTAAGACATAAGGCAACAGAAGAGGGAGATACTGACTTTAAATTCCTTGAAAATTGACTCATTAATATTTATTTCTGCCAACTTCAAAGTGATTTATAAGCTGTTTATCAAGCTTTGATAACCAGTTCACACATCAATGAATTTAACAAACTCAAAATAAATTACTGGAGAGCCAGAATATAATGACTTTCTCACATTTCCAAAGCAATCTCTGAGATCTAGGACTTCCAAGTCTAGTCTTCAGTAAATACATATTTTCACTTTAAGAAATCCATAGAGGTATCTGCTGTATCATGTTTCTGTTGGATGAATTTCAACTAGGAAGAAAAATGTCCTCAGTTTCCTGAGAAAATCGTAAGTATCTTCTGTTTAATAAGCCATTAGAGACAGAATCTAATTTACAATATAGTATTTTCATTTTATAATTATTCTGTGGCTTAAGGCAATGCTTAATGTAATAAAACATTAACAGAGAGTTAGCAAAGTGTAGATATTAAAAGCACAGGCTCTACTGTCCGACTGGATTTCATATCTGCTCTACCACTTCCTAGCTGTGGGTTTGTGCATTTGATTAGTAATCTCTTTCTGCTTTGGTGATATGGGCAATTATACCTATGCCATGGAGTTCTTGTTAGAATAAAATGAGCTTTCACACTTAGATGAGTGTCTTGTACATGGTGAATGTTTGAATCCTGGTAATTACCATCACATTGTATTATTTACAGATACTTTGTTGGTTTCTCTGATGTTGTAAATGCTCCTAAAGCAAACACGCCCTTCCTAACGTGCTGTATAATTAAATTATTTTTAATGGTCATTTAATGTAAGCAAATAATTGTCACGAGATTCTCCTTGAATGAGAAAAAACCTTGGAATTTTCAGAAAACATTATGCAACTCCATAATGTGCTTTAATATTAATGACAATTAATAATTAATAGATACAGGCAATCATTTAATGATTGAATGATTCCTTGTTAGGAAATCATTTGTTTATTTTGTAAATAAAAACTTGGTTGTTTTGCTATTCATTGTATTTAGCATATAACTTATTAATATAATTTAATATTTTAACTTATTCAAAGAACCCCGGACCTGTGTCAATTTCAGTGTTTTTTTTTTTAAGATTTTATTTATTTGACACAGAGAGAGAGAGAGATCACAAGTAGGCAGAGAGCCAGGCAGAGAGAGGAGGAAGCAGGCTCCCTGCTGATCAAAGAGCTGGATGCAGGGCTTGATTTGAGGACCCTGAGATCATGACCTGAGCAGAAGGCAGAGGCTTTAACCCACTGAGTCACCCAGGCGCCCCAATTTCAGTCTTTTAACATCTTCTAAATGGAACAGATATTACTAAGAAACTCAACTGAACATTGATTCTATACAATTTTAGTAACAAATTTTTTTTTCAGCTTTATTGGCATACAACTGACAACATCACATTTTTATTTAAATATTTGGTAGAATTCACCAGTGAAATTTGGTCTTGGGCTTTTCTTTGTTGAGAGGTATTTTTTGTTTTGTTTTGTTTTGTTTTTATTACTGATTCAATCTTCTTACTCATTATTGGTCTGTTCAGATTTTCAATTTTCTTTCATGATTTAGTTTTGGTAGGTTCTTTGTTTCCAGGAATTTATCCATTTATTCTAGGTTATCCAGTGTGTTGGCGTTGTTCTTGGCAGTCTCTTATGATTCTTTATATTTCTGTGATGTCAATTTTAATGTTTCCCCTTTCACTTATAATTTTATTATTTGAATCTACCCTATTTTTTTCTTAGTCAGGCTACTTTTTTAATCTTTTCAAAGACCAGCTCTTAATTTCATTGATATTTTCTGTTGTTTTTCTAGTTTCCAATTCATTTATTTCTACTTTGATTTTTGTTATATCTTTTCTTCTGGTAACTTCGGGCTTAGTTTGTTCTTTTTTTCCCATAGCTCACGATGTAAAGTTAGGTTGTTTATTTGTGAGTTTTTCCCCCTTACCATAGATGTTCATCACTATAAACTTCCCAGCCAGCACTGCTTTTGCTGGATCTCATAAATTTTGATATGCTCTGTTTTCACAGCTGGGAGTTGGTGTTTCTCTCCAGATTGAATGGTGCTTTGCTGAGGGTGGGATTTATGGCAGTGTGTGTCTCAGTCCTTCCTGCCCACTTCAGGGTAGGTGTTTTCTCATCCCCCAATGTGTTCAGCTAGTTTCTGGATTTCTTTCAGAGGAAATTTCTCTATGGGTAGTTGTACGGTTTGTCCATTTGGTGCATCTTTGGGAGGAAGGAAATTCAGGAGCCTCCTGTGCTGCTATCTTGGGAATTACTACTACAAAAAACTTTTTTTTTAAAGTCTGTAATGGGTTTAGAAACATAATTTCCAACAGCAAAAATCCCAATTTGTATTCTTAAATAGATGATCAGTTTTTCACATCTCTTACCTATGCACTATTAGTAGAGATTCAGCTGGTTGCATTCAAATTACTTTAGAATAGCTATTCACTTCAGTTTTAATACCTATCAAAAATGAGTTTAAGGTGAATTGTACACACTAGTGCACTCTAATTAAACTGTTGTTGAGATAACTATACCTCATCATTTCCTCTACACATTCATATTTATCTGCATCTAAAAATGAAACCATAATAAATTAATCATGTGTTTTTAAGTATCTCAGTGATATTCTTCTATATAAATTGAAAAGGAAAATTAAATAGTAGCCTGGATTATTTCTAGTAAGGCACTAATTTTGTTCTATTTTTTTATAATGTGGTATACAGTTTCCTAAAAAATCACTGCGTTATATGATTTTGTATAATAGTGACTGTAGGACAAAAAAGGTTGAGGCAACTCATTACTCTCTGAAGGATGCATCCTCGAAATGGTTTCTAGTATAGGAATGGTGGGAGGAATGTACATTTCAAGGACATGGGAGAGGGTTAGGAGCCTCCAATTGCCTGGGCCCAGCTCACACGTCAGCTGGCAGTCACATCCTCTCAGTGACAACCTTCAACAGTTCCTCAAGAGACAAAAAGCCAAGAAGGCATTATGTCTGAGGCAAACTTTTAACAAGCTTTCATTCATGCACGTTTTTATATTTGGCTGCCAAAGAATAAAAGACTATGACCAAAGGTTATAAACCAACGACCTATGGACCGGTTTTTTGGGCAGCTGGGTGAAACTTCATTGAAAATATATTCATAATATATTTAAAGCTATCATTTTAACCATTGCCTAATTTTTATTTAAATTATGTGGAGGGCTGATGTTTAACGTGGTATGAGTAGGTTCTTCCACTGGACTTGTTCTTCTGAGAAGTGAAGCTTGAGCTCCACATGAGATAAGGGAGGATCAGAAGAATTCAACTAGTCACAAATGAGGCGAAAAGATATAAGTTTCTAGGGTAAAGGAGACCTCAGAAGAATCTAATCTAATCTTATTTGGGGCCAACCGAAAGTAGAAAAACCTGTAAGCTCATAAGAAAAAGAAGATTCATTAGATCATGAGAGGCCATTTAGTCCAAGTCATCGTCTCATACAGAAGTCACTTCAGAATGTTGTCACCTGTTTACTTGCACACACTAGGTAGTGAGAGGAAGCTTGCCTTTGCAGAATGGCAGCAGGAGTATGTACCCATATTAGTGTGTTCTCCTCCCAGGGCTGGGGCCATTGGGCTCTTTCCAGCTGTGTAACGAGGCAAAAATTTTCTGACTAGAGGTAAGTTAGAGATTCTATGGTCCAGTGATTTTCCACTCAAATAAATACGATACACATCTAGATATGTCTATAATAGGGTCAGCCTTTGCTGTGAAAAATTTTCTTCACATGCTTGATTAGATCTAAATCCTTCATCTTTTGGAGATATTCCCCCTGCACTTGTAGATCATGGGGGAAAGGGAGGTCCAATTTGGCCCTTTGAGAATGTCTCTAGAGCTTGAAATGATTTTCAGTAGTGAGGGCCAGTCATGATCCACGCACCTCATAGAGGTAAGCCTATTTTTTTTAAGGAACACATTAGTTAAGAACCTTGTATAATTTAAAGATAGATATTTCCTAAGACTTTGAAGATGTGGCATGATTAATTTGGGATTTTATCTTTCTGAGATATTATAGTATGAATTACTTGAGAATAGGTACTGATAACCATGATGGTTTATTTCTACTTAATTTCCTAAGAGAGGAATAATTATTAAATGTCTTGTGAAGATCTGGAGGTCTATAAAGGAAAATATGGACAAAGATCTCCTGGAATGATGGCCTATCATGTTTGTAGATTACTTCTAGTTGTTTGAAAGTTCATCCTACTGGTGAATGAATAGTTGCGTCCTCAGTTGTCATGCATGTCGCTCTAGACTGTAATGCTCTGAAGACAGGGACTAAGTCTTGGCCGTCTTAAACTTCGGATATTTGAAGGCTGTTATTTTGCCTGCTTTTCTGACATCTTTCCAGACTATTCACTCCTGTTTTATTCAATTCTTCTTTATAGGCTTTCTTGTTAGGATCACTGTTTTTACCCTCAAGCTCAAGCTCTGTCTGGCTCTTCTGGAGAACTTGCTGACTTAGAATGGAGTTGGCCAGACTGGGGGAAGCCTGAGGGTGGACAACTGGTGGATTTTAGGAATGGATCTTTTCATTCCCTCCCTATGACAGCCAGGTGCTGCTTCTTCCTCAGGGATCTGCCAACTGGAAGAGTCCTGCTTGCGGTCTCAGTCCTCTGCCAAATGCCTTTTTTTTTTTTTTTTTTTGAAAAATGAACAATGGAAAGACAGTTTCCAGAACCTTTAAAATTTCTTCCTCATTCAATTGTTGTGTGATGTATGTATTTGCTTTGTTAAGTTATTGATGTTTCTTTGAGCAAAGAGAGCTCTTATCTCAGTAATATGAGCTTTTGTCTCCTGGGACTATGAGGGTTTTAATAATACCCAGGGATTCTTTTTAATTTTTCTGAAGTATTTTTGATTGAATTTTATAAGTGTGTGGCTGTTCAGATGCAACACTGATATTTTCGGCTGGTTTGGAGTGATTCTCCTCTACCTTAAATGGAGTAAATTCTCTCTAAATTGGATGCTGCCTGCATAAAACTTGGTTTCCTTTTCTTGATCAAGTTCAAAAAAGATATGATATTTCTGTTGCAATTTTTGTCTCTCCCTTTCTTCTTGGATATTTTCTGAATACAACAAAGCTTTCTTGGTTGGACATTTTTCAAATGACTTTAAATGATTTTTGCATTGAGAATTCTAGCTTCTGCAGTTACTTGGTGTACATTTACTTTCTCCTCTTCTTTGTAAGTTTATAAATTGGTACTTAATCATGTAAATCAGCAGTCCTTTGGCTTCACAAATTAAGAAGCCTCTATTTTCCAATGCCTTCCTTATAGCCAATTGCATGTTTGCACAATCTTTGCTCTTGTCCCCAGGAACAGCAGCCCAACTATTCATCTAGCAAGTGTTGACCTAAAGGCTGGATCTGACTCTTCCTTATTAAGGACTCACTCCGTGGGCAGAGTTTTGTGAGATTATTTTTTCTCTTTAATAAATTTGCCCATGCTATGCTTCCATTTTTGAGATTCTTATGAAAGCATCTTTGTGCTCCTCTGAAGATTAGGATTTACCTCCTAAGTCCTCATTAGTGCTGTCTGAAGCTTTTCTCCATTACTTGGCTGGATTTTGAAGGCTGCTTTAGTTGCAGCTTTGTTGAATTTCCTTTGATGCTTCTTCTAAGGAGTCAACTTTGTTTATAATGTCAACCATCATCTGAACTTGTAAACATTTAGACTTTTTTCTGTGCTTCCTATAAGTACCTGGTTTAAGCTCAAGTAAAGAGTGGTAGCTTTCTAGCTCTTTATTCATGATCTTCATGTTTACTATGTCTTACAGGAAGTTGTAAAGCTTGCTTCTGGTATAGTTAATTCAAGGTCTCCAAACTCTCTTACTAAGTGGCACAGATTCTCAAACCATTTGTTAATTTTACTCTAAAGGGAGTGACATTCTGGAGGTCAGTTCTTTGTTTCTCCTTGCATTGTAAAGGGGGTTATAGACAGAAAACATTCCCATTCTGACTGTAAAAACTACCACTTCTCACAGTATTCCCTGGGCTGCTGGGCCCCCACTGCTGGTCATGGAGCAGCATTACACAGAGCATCATGGCGATCAGTGGAATTTCTCTGGACCCCAAGATCATTGATGGCTCACCTCACATTGCCATGATGCTGTGGCCACAACAGACCGTACAGCCCTGCATTGAGAGTTTTGCTCAGAATGTCCCTGGTGCCTAAAGACCAGGGCATATCTCCGTGGAGGTGATAGAAGTGACAAGAAAACAGTGCCTGTCACCCTTAGCCATCTCTTCACCCACAAAGTCAGCAGTCATATCACACGGCCTGGGGATATAGACTAGGCTCTGTAGGCCAAGGCAGATACTCGGCAGCTCTGGCCATCTGGGGTCTTCCTGGACTGTGCCAAGAACTAAACAGGGAAATGTCTTTCCATATCTATAATTATTCTTGTTCAGGAATCTCCACAGTGGAGGGTTGCATGTGCCCAATACTGGCCACTTCTTCAATAAGCTTTTCATTTTGTGTCTTTGAAGCCCTAATCCAGCTGATGATGATCGGGGAAGACTCTCTCAGTGCTCCCCTTGGTATGTTTCTCACTGGTCATGAATGTGTGTGGGGAAGGATGTGAGATGGGGGAAGGATGTGAGATGCAGTCTGATAGGCTCTGTGTAGGCTCTCTACTCACTTCCCTATTTTCACATCTAACAACTGAGGAACACCTAAGAGGACTTTTCAAAGTTTTCATGTTTCAAGAATGTGTAATCTAACCATGGAGTCTTTGGCTCCACTCCCATTTTTCTTCTTGGACTGTGCCCTTAGGGCCTGTATGGACCAAAAGGGTGGGGGCTGACATCTGACCCTTCAGCAGCTGTCTTTTGAGATGGGGAGAACCTCCCACTCTTGAAAGCTGAAGCCTCCCGGTTCCTTCTTCCATTTTTTAGGCCCCCCTGTGTTCATTTGGAGACTAGAATAAGCAGATGAGACACTATTGTGGCTACTGCTACCATTGTTGCAAAACCACCCAAGGGAAATGGGGAAAGGGATAGACATAGAAAGTCAGTGCAGGTGCATGGTGGGTATAAGAGGATCAATGTTAAGATGTGTCCTAAATACTTCAGTGACCTTTGAGCTGTGTTTGTCGATACGATATAGTCTGATTTGAAGAAGATCTCACTTCAGTCCATCAATCAACAGTAGGGGTGTTTGATGCTGGATCTCATCATTGGGCAAGGAGTAGTGGACATCAAAGTGACCTACCTCCGGGTCTGATGTAAGGATAAGAAAAATTTATCATCCAAGCAGAGAAAGACTCTAATAACAATCTCCTGTATTGCCAAATATTATGTGATTGTAATTTTCCTCAATGAAATAGTAATATTTTTGAAAGTTATCCAAAAAATGAGAAGAAGGCAAAACATTACCCTGTACACTTTTGATGATTTAATAGGACAGAGCATCTGAGTTATCACTAGGTATACGTATTTTTTTTCTCTTTTATTTTAGTTACTATTTTACTCACTGTAAAGGCCATACTATGCTCTGTAAAGCTACATGTTAATTTGCAGATGATTAATACATTACAAACAAATTTTGTCCTGTTGAATTACAAGTAATTTTTGTCTGAGAAAAAAAACCCTGCAAAGTCATTGTTTTATTTACCTAAAAAAATTAATCTTATTTTTTTAATTCTAACATTAAAGGTAATATTCCAGTGTTCTTTTTTGTTTTTTCACTATAATGCTAATCTCTTTCAAGCAGCTTTACTGCTCTTCTTAATCCCTCATTAAGGAATTGAACAAGCCTTTCACAATAGCTCTTTATATATTAGTTTTAGAGGCATACTTTTTATCTTTTTGAAAATGATACTTTAATGTATTGAGAAAAAAAGGCACTACAAACATTATTTCTTATAATGGGTAAAATTGTTTTTGGTAGGAAGTGCCAGAAACTCAAATTCATTTAATACCTCCTGAGGAAAGGGGTGGATATCAGGGCCATATGACCAAAAGGTCCAATGCTGCAGAGATAACTGCAGGTCTGATTTGATCTAGTTCCTCGTAAACGTTATCGGGATTCTTGTCTACTTCTCAATGAAATTTTTGTCTGTGTTGGTTTGTTTCTCAAGCAGGCTTTTCCCAGGTGGTAACAAGGTAGGCCATAAAACTTCTAGGGTCATCCCCTTCTAGTTTAGCAAGAAAAAAAATACAACTTCTCATCGATCAGAATTCCCTACGTTCTTGCTTTTCACTCTGGTTTTGGGGCTCTCCTTTTTCCCTGAGGCATCTACTGGCTCCCTGACTGGCCACCTTTGCATCATTTTCCCATTGTGGGAGCCATAAATGGGATCAGCTCTCATAAACATGTCAGGAAAGAGTTGGGAGAGGATATTTCCAGAGGATGAATACAAGACAGCAACAAAAACATAAAACAAACAACCCCCCCCAAAAATCAAATAAATGAGAAATGAAAAAGTATACTTTATGTAAGTAAAAGATGTAATTCATGATGACTATCTGTTAGAAATGTGCCAAAGAGCATCAACATACATCTAACAATAAATTAAGATCTGAGAAAAATAGAAATCCATATATAAATTAAAAATAAAACATAAAAGAAATAGAAAAAATGTTAGAACTATTGTATATTCCAAGAACATGATGGGATTACTAGAAGTATGTGCTTTAAATTCACAAGTAAGACATCCCTATCATGTATTATACTCACCGAGCTAATGTTTACCTAAAGCTACTAATTAATACAATTAGACAACACATCAATAAAAAATAACCTGATAAAAATAGGCAAAGAGTTGAGACATTCTCCAAAGAAAGTATAAATGTGGATAATAAAATAAATGTGACTAGTAAAATATGTTCTACATCATTAGTCATTTAGGACATTCAGATCAAACCACCATGAGACAATGAGATACCACTTCACTCCCCTCCTAGGATGGCTATAATATAAAGTTAATAATAACATGTATTAACAACACAGGAAACAACAGATGTTGGCAAGGATGCAGAGAAAGAACCCTCTTAAACTGTTGGTGGGAATGTACACTGGTGTAGCCACTCTGGAGAATAGTATGGAGGTTCCTCCAAAAGTTAGAAACAGAACTACTCTATTTTTCAGCAATTGCACTACTAGATATTTACACAAAGGATATAAAAATACAGATTCAAAAGAGTACATTGCCCCGTGATGTTTGTAGCAGCATTATCAACAGTAGCCAAACTGTGGAAAGAGCCCAATGTCCATCAACTGATGAATGGATAAAGAAGATGTACTGTATATATACACAATGGAATATTACTCAGCCCTCGAGAAGAATGAAATCTTGCCATTTGAACAATGTGCATAGAGCTAGAGTGTATTATGCTAAGCGAAATAAGTCAGTCAGAGAAAGACAAATACCCTATGATTTCACTCTTGTGGAATTTAAGAAACAAAACGAATGAACATATGGGAAGGGGATAAAAAGAGAAAGGGAAAAAAAAACATAAGAGACTTTTAATGATAGAGAACATACTGAGGGTTGCCTGAGGGGTGGTGGGTGGGGGGGATGGGTTAAATGGGGGATGGGTATTAAGGGCACTTGTGATGAGTGCTGTGTGTTGTATGTAAGTGATGAGTCACCATCTTCTATTCCCGAAACCAATACTACACTATATGTTAACTAACTAAAATTTAAATAAAAATTTGAAAAAGGAAAAACAAAACAAACAAGACAATAACAAGTGTTGGTGAGGCCGTGGAGAAATCTGGACACTTGCGTTTTGCTGGAGAGATGGTAAGCTAGTGCAGCAACTTTGGAAAAGTTCGGCAGCTCCTTACATAGTAATGTAGAGTGAGCCCATGACCTAGCCATTCCAGGCTAAGGTGTGTACCCAAGAGAACTTAATACTTATGTTTCTAAAAACATATATAGACAACCATGGCAGCTTTGTTTATAATAGCCAAAAAGTGGAAATGACCTAAATGTTCATCAGTTGCTGAATGGATAAGTAAAATGTCGTAGAGCCCTACAATGGAATATTTTTCTACAATAAAATAAGAATGACGTACTGTTGCATGCTATAATGTGATTGGACCTTGAAAAGATTATGTTATGGGAAAGAAGTTAGTTACAAAAGACCACATATCACATGATTCTGATCTTATGAAATATCTAGAATAGCAAATCCGTGAGACAGAGTAGATTAGTGGTTCCTGGGAGCTGGGGCGATGGGGGAATGAGGCATTACTGCTAATGTGCACAGGACTGTTTTTGTAGGGGAAAGTGATAAAAATACTGTAAAATTACATAATGATGATTGTTGCATATCTCCGTCAACATAGTAAAATTCATTGAACTGCACATTTCAAAAGGGTGACTTTTATGGTACATCAATTATATAACCATAAAGCTGTTATAAAAAACCTATAATGTATAATTTTGAAAATTGACTCTTACAAAGGGAAAACCAGCATATTCCAGGGAATAATTTCCATTTATAGGTTTGTTCTTTTTGTTGGCCTATGCTTCTAGAGTCTTTGGGAAACTCAGAGGAACAACGCGTCTATTCATTTGTCATCCAAATCACACACTAACAATGTTTTGGGAGACATTTTATCATTTAATGCTTCAAGGTCCTTCAGTGAAATAATTTTCCCTATATATTAAAGGTGATGTTTTCTCCACAGACAGTAAACTCTCTGACCTTGAAAAACTGCTTTTCTCATTGGAGACGTTTTGGGGTCAGAGTAAAAATGAATAGATAGATAATCTCATTCATTTATCCAAATCTCCAATGAATACACTTGGAGCGTTTGCAGCGTACCAAGCATTGCTGGACATGGGCTGTATATGCCAGCTGGACGGCCAGCTACTCTGCTGGGGCTGACAGTACACTCACTCACTTTTCCAGAGCACCACAGTGCTATTCTAGTTTATTCCCCACACAGAAGTCAAAATAACCTTTTTTTTTTTTTTTAAGATTTTATTCATTTATTTGACAGAGATTACAAGTAGGCAGAGAGGCAGGCAGAGAGGGGGAAGCAGGATCCCCAGCAGAGAGCCCGATGTGGGGCTCTATCCCAGGACCCTGAGATTATGACCTGAGCTGAAGGCAGAGGCCTAACCCACTGAGCCATCCAGGTGCCCCAGAAGTCAAAATAATCTTAACAGACTATAAAATAAATCATGCTTAAAATCCTTTGGTGGCTTCCTGTTGACCTTAGATTAAAATCTAAAAGGGTTCATATTGATCTTTAGTGCTCTGCCCTGTAGTGCCTCCCACTTTACCCTCATCTCACACCACTCTTACAAATCCTTTGGTCTAGCTAGGCTAGAGTTTCCTTGTTTCCTGTAGCATACAATCCACTTGATACACTTGTCAGTTAGGTTTTTCTGAAAGTAGGCTCCTTTCCAACCATGCCACCCCCAAACCCCAGCACCTTTAGCTAGCTAGCACTAATGTTGCTCCTCATTTCGGTCTTAACTTGGATGCTGCTAACTCTGGGAGGCTTTCCCAGGCCTCTGTAGAAAAGGTTGAGCACCTCTGTAATATATTAGGAACGCCATAACTTTTCCTTTATAGCATTTTGCGTACATGCTGTTATTCAATTCTTCATTTATATTTTATACTGATTGTTAGGTGCCAAGGGAACAGAGACTGTCTGTTGTGTTCATCACATTATCTCTAGAGTCTAAGTCTGGATCAACGTACGAGTTCCTTGGGGAATGCCTATTCGTCAACAGTAGATTTCACCTTTCTCCTGCATTGCCTGAACTCTTGGAATTGTTTCCGTATTGATCTCACTGTGACACCTTTGCCTTCTTTGTGTCACCATGAAAAAAATTCAAAACTCCTTAGTATGGTGTAGAAGGTCCTCTGTGTAGGGATACCAAGATTTTTCACTTGTCAGTCTCATTCCCCTTCTCCTCATGTGCCCTCCCTCATATTCATGTTCCAGATTAAAGAATGACACCCATGTCCCTCAATCCCATGTGGACTTGAATATTCTTCTGGGATGTGCACATTACTGAGAAACCCAGAAGCTTGTCCAGAGAATTCCCTGGATCTTTTTCTTCTCTTTCTCCCTTGTGCCTATTAAAGTGTCTGACGATATTTGTTGAACTGAAATGACCTCCATGCTCCATAGTAGAAACTTCTTGATTAATGCACTGAATTAGATTTAATTTCAGGCATTTACAATTTTTCATCAAATCTTAAATTACTAGCATTTCACATCTCCCATGAGAGCACAGCAAGACAATTGTAATAATCCATGATTCTTTTAATGAATGCACAAAATGCTTCCATTTAAATTTTTATGTAGATAAATAGACCGGCATTATTAATAGTGTATCTGCATTTATCTTAAGCCCAGTCAAAGAATCCCATTTATCAAATTAGGTTCCTGGAAATAAGGACAAAGCAAAAATAATAAACATTTAAAACCAATCTTCATAGAAGTGCATATAATCTACTCTCTGTAATTCTGGGCGTAGTCTTACACCATACCTTCTACCTTCCAGTTCTCATCCAGGAAGGCAGACATCAGGCACTTGGGCTTCCTGTATCTCATACTAGTTTGGTGTGAGGGTAACCAGAGCCGGTTGGGGTCTCGGATAGGACTGAAGTAGACTGTCAGCTCAGATGCTCTGTAGGTTCTAGACAACTGTCTCTGATTTGCAGAATCCTCATGATTCATCTAAGAAAGTTTTAAAAACTGCTTTCTGGGGCACCTGGGTGGCTCAGTCGTTGAGCGTCTGCCTTCGGCCCAGGTCAGATCCCAGCGTCCTGGGATCGAGCCCCGCATCGGGCTCTCTGCTCGGCGGGAGGCCTGCTTCTCCCGCTACCATTCCCTCTGCTTGTGTTCCCTCTCTCGCTGTGTTTCTCTCTGTCAAATAAATTAAAAAAAAAAAAAAATCTTTAAAAACTGCTTTCTGCCATTCACTAGTGCTCTTTTTAGATGTTAGTAGTAGGCGTTCTTTCATAAAATATTGCATGATCTTAAGTTTGGGGAAGAACTACATGCAATATTCATCTCCTAGGGAATATCGCAGGTTATTTCTAAGCGCATTAGTGTTTCAAAGGCTCTGATAAATCCTGCTACTTAAAAATATCCATTAAGTATTTTAAGTAAAGCATTTTCAATATATATTTAACCAAGACCCCATATTTGCCTGCATATTATGGATTTCCTGCTAAAAGCACTTTTGAAAATGCTGCTCAGAGATATGTTTCATGATTTATTTGGGGCTTCAGCCGCGAACCAATTACTTTGGGGGAAAGCTGAAGGTGACATAGCCTGGTATCTGGCCAGGAAGTTTCAAGTTTAGAGTTGGACTGTTGGCAGCCTCGATCCCCAGAGGGATCACTTCACATCACGAAAGGGTCAGTCACCTGAAAATTTACCATGAGCTCTGGGAACACAGTCCAAAAACCGAATTCCTTTGAAAACTCCACGCGAACTTGATTGAATTGTATTTTCCCAGGTTTAGCAATGTGAAAAGAGAAGGCTAAACATTCTCTTGACCTTCTAAATGTGATCTATGCCCATAGAGAGATGAGAGTGAACATATCTGAGACAAATAGCTCTGCCTGTGTGTTATTCTTCTAACTTTATACTAACCATTTATATTCAATTTCTTAGCTGTATAAATTGAGAATTATAATATTCGCAAGGACCATTAGGATGAATTCTCTAGATTAGATCATACACCAAAAGCAGTGTAAAATTACCTGTTTAACAATGTAAATTATTTGGCCATATTGATGTTTCCTCATTAACTTGGATGAAGATAGAAATGCTTCATAAATTTATTATAAGTTCATACATAGTATGTAACACTGATTAGAATGTGATATTTTCATCACTTGTAGATCAGCGAACAATATGATCTATTAAAATGCACATGCACATCACAGTCATCAGTGTCTTTGATAGAGGGTACTTATTTCCACACTTATTTCTGTACTGGGATATATGAAGTTCCAGCACTGATTCCCAGCCCAGAAGATAATATGTAGAATCCTTTCACATCGGTTTGCTGCTAGTTTTTCCCCACACTGGCCATCAGCCAACAAGCTTTAGAACAAAGGGATAGCAGGTATTTCCTAATTATTTTTTAAAGATTTTATTTATTTATTTGAGAGAGTGTACTTGAGAGAGCAGAGGGAGGAGCAGAGTGGGGAGGGATAGAGAGGGAGAAAGAATCTCAAGCCGACTTCACTCTGAGCACAGAGCCTGTTGCAGGGCTCAGTCTCACAACCCTGAGATCATGATCTGATCTGAAACCAAGAGTCAGATGCTTAACCGATTGAGCCACCCAGGCACCTCTCCTAACGTATTTTATACAGAACAAATCTTTCCCTGTTCAGAGATAGCAAAGAACACTCTTTTTTTCAACTTTACTAAACTGCCACTTTGGGAATATTAAGATTGGTGAAAAGAAGAGATAGAATTAAGATTCAGAGCTGGAAAAAATGCAAGTAAATAAAACACATGCATTTATTTTAATTTACAAGCAAAAGGCATTTTTGAAGTCAAATAACTGAAAATAGTTTTACATTTATGAAACTTGAAATGAGGAAGGGAGCATTCCATCCTTTAACACCTTGATAACCAGAAGTGGCCCAGTGATGGTAGTACCTATATCTTCTTCTCAGCTTTCTCTCTTTCATATTTTCCACAGATCTTAGAATAAAAATGAGTGTGGATAACAGTAATGTCTTTTATCCTTTCCTTTAATCTCACTTTCTCTACCACTGATGAGTTCAGTTTTCTGAGAAAATAAAAAGTGCTTTCCTCGAGTTACTTTGGGGGACACTTGTCACATTAGCTTGTTAGAAATTGATTTCTCAGATTAAATTACCACTTTATTTATATATATACACAAGACAATCTCTGAGTACCACACATATATATACAGTGCTCTTTCATATATATACAGTGCACATATATACATGTGCTCTTTCTCAGAATGTCTCAAAGACTGTTTACAAACAACAAATCCGGAATTGAACTTATCATCTTGCCGCCCAAAGCTGATGATGACTCTTTGGTATCCTCTGGCTCAGTGCATCCACCTAGATACCTAGGAAACATCTTTGACATCTTCTTTGCCCCCACTGAATTCCAGTCCTGATTCCTATTGATTGCAGATCCTAATTATACCTGAGATGTGTGTGAATCTCTTGTTTATAGCGCCAGGCATTATCTTGCTTGAATGATTGCACACAGGTGTGTCCTTATTAATCTGATCTTACTCAGTTTCCCCCCAATGCCCATCCCATCTATAGGGCCACCAGAATAGCCTTTGAAAAATCCTAAAAAAATGAGGATTTAAAACCCTTCACTGGTAGACTTGATTAGTTTCTTTAATATGACTGTCAAGACCATGCTCTGTATGTCTGACTGCCACACATCTTTCAACTCTGTTCTCCCTCAAGCAATTTCCCTCCGTCCTCAGCTACCCTGGAGTTCTTTTGCAGATGTTGACTGATAGTCCAATTTCTTGAGATTGTATTGAATTGAAATAAAATCCACAGCAGTATTCAAAGACATTGTACAAAGATGTTCATATGTGCACCAGCCTTTTAGTCATAGCACTGGAAACAAATATCCAACAATGAGGGAATGTTGAATAAATTAGAACACAGATGCACCAAGGAGGATTATGCAAAGATCATAGTGAATTTCAGTTATATCAGTTGATCGGAAAGGATTTTCATGTGATATTATGCAATGGAGAAATGAAATTAATAGAAGCATATATGATTCTATTTTTATAAAGCATGTGGTTTTTATGGAGTCTATCTTTATAAATACATATATACATATAAATGTGAATGCATTTATGTGCAAAGTACATGGGTACATGAATGTGGAGAAATAGTAGAGATGGATGCATAATGATTTGCTGCATTTGATAATCTAGAAAGGGAAAGATGTGAATGGCCATGCTAGGGAGAGTGGAAGTTAGAGAAGCAAGCAAAGTAATAGGAGAAAAATTAAGGCATTAAAAAAAAATAGAACCCAGAATTGTGATATGATCCCATTGTGACATATTATAGAAGTATGTATGTATGTGTGTGTATCTCTATGTATACATGCATATATTAGAAAGCATAAAACTGGCATTTGTATATAGCTGGTGACTTCTGGGTATGTTCATTAAATAGGTAACGTTCCAGTGACCAGAAGTTTGCAGAATTCTATAGTTGTATAGTTCTAACATAGTAAAATCAGACAAAAAAAAGAATGAAATGTACGTATATTTGATTGCATATGTTGGTAAAGTTGAGAAGAATGATATAGAAAGTTAGGCCTCAGTCATTTTGCCTTCTCTTCTCTGGAGGTGCCCACTGTTAGGAATTGGTATGTGTTCTTGCAGACCTTTAAAATTCACTTATGTGCATAAATAAATGTGGCAGTGGAAATCTGTAGTATTTTACTTTAAGATTTATTTATTTATTTTAGGGAGAGAGAGAAAGAGTGAGAGCATGCATGAGCGGGGGAGGGGCAGGGGAAGAGAGTCCCAAGCAGGACTCCTCACTGAGTGCAGAGCCCAAAGTGGGGCTCAGTCCCGTGACCCTGAGATCATGACCAGAGCCAAAAGCGAGAGCCAGATGCTTAACCAGCTGTGCCATGCAGATGTCCCAGAAATATGTGGCATTTTAATTTGGCTACCATAAATGCCATTTTACACTGTCATTTTTCAATTTTTTTAACTCATGATATGTCTGGATATTTTCCTCTTAACTATTATATAGTATTTCGAATTATAATTATTATGATTATACAGTCATAAAAATGATGGACCTTAATTTCTAAATTTTTTGTTATTAAGAATAAAGGATCCTTTGAGCATCCTTGTGCATGGCTCCTTCTTTGGTGCATAGTTGTTTCTTTGGGTGAGATATAGTTACGTAGAATTACTGGCTGGTAGAGAGCAGACCCTTCAAAACTTAATAAATATTAACAGCCAGACCACCCCTGCCAGTAACAGATTCACATTTACATTCATGCTAGCGATGGAAGAGATCATCTTCTTTCCCATACCTTTGCCAATATTTGAGACCTTCAGTCTTTGAAATGTCATCCATTTGGGTGGATGAAAATCGTATTTATAATTTCACAGGTAAACACTCTGTTTGATGGGTTTCCATGTTTTTTGCCATTTGTATCTGTGTGTGTGTGTGTGTGTGTGTGTGTGTGTGTGTGTGTGTGGTGTGACTTAATGTATTCTTATCCTTCATCCATTCACATTTTTTGGTTGGGTTGTTTGTGTTTTTCAGCTATTCTGAATAATAAGAATTTATCTATTAAATGTGTTGAAATTATATTCCCAGTTAGCAGGGCCTCTTTTAAGTCCTTTTTTTTAAAAAAAGATTTTATTTATTTGTTTGGTAGAGAGAGACACAGCAAAAGAGGGAACACAAGCAGGGTGAACGGGAGAGGGAGAAGCAGGTTTCCTACTGAGCAGGGAACCAGATGCGAGGCTCTATCCCAGGACCCTGGGATCATGACCTGAGCCAAAGGCTGCCGCTTAACTGACTGAGCCTCCCAGGTGTGCTTCAAGTACCTTTCTAACAATTTCCTGACAATGGAATTTTTTGACACATAAATGTTCCATGGAATATTCGTGATAGGTCAGTAGTTATGAAAAATAAGAAAGAAAAAAAATAAAAATTAAAAAAAATTTTAAAAATTAAAAAAAATTAAAAAAAAAAAAAGGAAGGCAAAAAGCTAACAACATTTCAGTGTAATAAACAGAAAGACACAATGATATGCCTTGAGTACTCTGTGAAGGGGGGTATTTAAATTATCCCTGGGATTGTCATTTGACTGTTTCCAACAAATGAGATAGCTGAGAAGAAACATACTAATTCATTTGCATAAATGTATATTAGCTTGGTTCTGAGGGACAGAGGGAGGCATTGACCTCTATTAGGGACCACAGTAAATACAACAAAGCACGACACTTCCTCTGCTGTACCCTAAACTGCTGCAGGACAGATCTTATTGAGATGTACAAACCAAATGTTTGCCAGGTTGGCAAATAACCTCAAATTGAGAGATCAAGGGTGATTTAATTTCACAGGTGATATTTTCAGTGAACCTTAAAAGATGGTAACATTTAGACAAGCTGAAATTGAAGGCAAGAACAGATGGAAAAGCACAGGGTAACCTGGGGACTGTGAGTAATACTGTTCAGCTGAAGCACATAGTGTTTAAAGTGAGGTGCCCGGAAATGTTGAGGTTCACACTGTAAACTCACATGGTAAGCTTTCGTTCGTTTTCAGTAGGAAATGAGAGAAAGCACAGAAGGTTTTTGTCTCAGAGAAGGAGTCTGATTGGAACTATGCTTTGGGAAGGTTAATCTGGAAGCAGGGAGGGCAGGGTTAGATCTGGGAGGATGCTGGAAAGAAAGTCAGCAAGGACGCCCTGCATCTACCCAAGGAAAAGCCAACTGAAAGCCCATTGGGGGGTAATGGGAATCCAAGTGCCAAGGAAGAGATGAGACATAGGAGGACTGATGAGAGCAGGATAGACTTTATTTAAACATGTTAAACCTCTAGCTGATGCCATTTCTAAAGCATCTTCAAACATTTTCAGCTTTAAAGAAGTGAAGGAGTATATGGTCATATTGCTTTATGCTTCTTTCTATTTTTATCTAATTGTTACATCTAAAATGTTTACTTTGATGACTTAGGATTCTTACTACCCTTTTGATAAAGGAAATAATCAAGTTTTGATTTTATGGCTCTAGGGATATGACTTGGACTTTCAATGTCACCTCTTCTTTTTTTTTTTTTAAAGATTTTATTTATTAATTTGGCAGAGACATAGATCACAAGTAGGCAGAGAGGCAGGAAGAGAGAGGGAGAAGCAGGCTCCTTGCTGAGCAGAGAGCCCGATGTGGGGCTCGATCCCAGGACCCTGATATCATGACCTGAGCTGAAGGCAGAGGCTTTAACCCACTGAGCCACCCAGGCGCCTCTCAGTGTCACCTCTTCTTAAACATGATTTCGAGTTGCTTTTGTACTTCCCTGTGGTTCTTCAGCATCCCAATATGGAGGTTGCACTGGCTGGCTAGCCCTCTTTTCTTTGGTGGCAAAGCCCAGTAGCTTGTAGACCAGCAGACTATATATAACTCAAGGAATTTAAATTGTCCTACAGGACAACGATCATAAAAGGAAAAATAAATTTTTTTTCCAGAGACCATATTGTAAAAGGTAATTGAATCACATTTTGTTTAGTAAAGCCAAGTTAATATCCCATGTAGAATTCTATCTCATCCCTATACCCTCAAGGTAGGATTCCTCTCACTTTTTCTCTCCACCAATGATTCAAGGTCTGTCTAAAAGCTTCCATGGGACCCTTGCTTCCCAGTGATTTTTCTCCGGGCTCCTATACAACTTATTGCTTATAACATTCTTTTGACACGCAACTTACACCCTCTTGAGACGAGGCGTTGTTTATATTGTATTGAATTTTATATATTTATCAGTTTGTTTCATCATGGGAAATTCTACCTTCCTAACTAGATTATAAACTCCTACAAGTAAGAATTTAGAGGTTTGGCAAACTCTGTTCTAATTCTAATTCTGGTTTTTGTTTTCCTTAATGATCCATGAGAGTTAAGAGAAAGATAACCCACATTTAGAGATTTTTTTTTTTTTTTTTTTTTTTTTTTTTTACAAAATCAGCTTAGCTGAATTGTGTCCATTTGACCAATGTTACAATGTGGACAGAGCTTATAAGTAAGTGATTTGCTTAAGGTCAGATTATACATTTTCTTCTAAAACTGGCAATTGCCCTTTGCTCTAAGAAATCATCATCCTGCCAACTGCCACCAGTGATGTGGCCAACCTCCCCACATGCTCTCAGCTGCCACAACCCACCATATACTCCCGTGTCATCAAATAGGTATTCTCATTGCCTGGCTCAGTCTCATTATACTTTGCTCCACTGTCAACATCAGCGACCACCAGGAGTCCAAGACCTGATTCTTCAAGATAATTAGACCAACTTCTAATCCCTCTACTTTCCCAAACTCATCAGTGGTGCAATATCGGTTCCATTTTTTGGTTGTTCTTGGCCCTTAATTCTCTCCTTACACAATCTATAGTCCATGATCTAGCATCTCCAATGCATGTGAACACAATTATAATCCACAGATAATCAGAGTGCAGAAGTAAAGGCATTCTGAATTCAGGTTATTTGTTTATACTACCTGTCTCACTGGTACTCACACACTTTGAAAAATGTCTGACTTGTTTTTTAATTAAAGTATCTTAGGTCAAATTGTCTGAATCAGGGTCTCTACCATTAAACGTGTGATCATGTTGTAATAGCTACTGTCCTAAAACAAAATAAAACAAAACAAAACAAAAGCAGAAACTCACTTGATTCCATGTCTTCTTTAGACTCTGCCCCATATATCTGCTCTCCTTGACTAAAAATTCTATAAAAGATTTGTGTATTTTCAGTCTCTGCTTTCCTTTTTTAAAATTGAGGTATAATTGACTAATTGGCATATGACATTATATTAGTCTCAGGTGTACATGTAATAATTTGATATTTATATATGTTGTGAAATGATCACCACAATAATTCTAATGAACACTGTCACCACACATCATTACAAACTTCTTCTTAGAATGAGAACCTTTTAAGATCTACTATCTCGACAACTTTCATGTATGTAATACAGTGTTATTAACTATAGTCACCCGACTGTATATTACATCCCCATGACTGACTTATAACTGGACATTTTGAGCTTTTGACAGACTCTGCTTTCTTATTTCCTTTCCCCTCCTGTATCCCAATTACTATGCTTTTGGACACACTTCACAGAAACTACACTTTTCACAAGTGACCAGTGGTCTTCTTCTTAGAAGATATACGGTCAGTTTTCATCCTCATTTTACATGAACTATCAGTCCTGCTCATGCATTTGATCATTTCCTTTTTATTTTTTTTTGAAATATTTTATTTATCTATCTATCTATCTATCTATCTATCTATCTATCTATCTATCTATCTATCTATCTATGAAGGAGAATGCTTGTGAATGAGAGAGAGTGAGAGCAGAGCCAGCGGCAGAGGGAGGAGAGGGAGAATCCCAGGCAGACTCCCCGCTGAGCATGGAGCCCAATGACATGGGACTCGATCCCATGATCCTGCGATCATGACCTGAACTGAAATGAAGAGTTGGACTAAACCAACTCAGCCACCCCCGAGAAAGCGAAATACCATATGATTCCTCTCCCCCCACCCCCAACGCCCCTGTGTCTGTGGTGTTTTCCAGTGGCAGCAACCTCTTTCTTCTTCCCAGGGCTATTTTAATTCCTGTTCTATCTGCCTTCGGAGCACTTCCTTGTGATCTTCCCATGGTGGCCTCTTCATTCACTTCATTCAGAACATAATGCAAATGCTACTTTAAAAGAAATCTTTCAAAAAAAAAATATCTTTCTTGGCCACCTACTTGAAGAGGTCTCATCCTCTCTCCAACTCATTAGTCTATCATTTCTCCATTTAAAAAATTTTTTTTGAAGTTTTTTACTTAAATTCCGGTTTGTTAATATACAGTGTGATGTTAGTTTCAGGTGTCTAATATAGTGATTCTACCTTTCCATATAACACTCCCTGCTCTTTACAACATGTGTACTCCTTACTCCCTATCACCTATTTAACCTGTTCCCCATCCACCTTCCCTCTGATAACCATCAGTCTGTTCTCTATAGTTAAGTCTGTTTCTTGGTCTCTCTCTCTCTCTCTTCCCCTTTGTTAATTTGTTTTGTTTCTTAAATTCCACATATGAGTGGGATCATATGGTATTTCTCTTTCTCTGACTGTCTTATTTCACTTAGCATAATTCTCTCTAGCTCCATCCATGTCATTGCAAATGGTGATATTTCATTCTTTTTTTATGACTGAGTAATATTCCATTGTGTTTATATATCACTTCTTCTTTATCCATTCAGCACTCCATCCTCTCTTCAGTCTATCACTCATCAGTCTATTCCTTACTCATTTTTGGCTGAATAACACTCATAAAGGCATAAAGGTAATATATTTAATGTTCTATTTTCAGTTTCCCCTGTTATAATGTAAGCATCTTGAGAGAAGTTTCATCATCTCTTAGAATCTATTTCTGTCTCTTAAAATAATGCCCTATAAATAATACATGTTCAATTTATTGATCAACACTATAATCTGTAGCTAAACAAGGACTGAAGTGTGTAAGTTTGAGGTACTTGAGTGGCTCATTCTGTTAAGCTTCTGCCTCTGGCTCAAGTCATAATCCCAGGATTCTGGGATCAAGTCCTGCTTTGGGCTCCCTGCTCAGTGGAGAGCCTGCTTCTTCCTTTACCCTGCTCCCTGCTGATGCTCTTTCTCTCTCTCTTTCTCTCTCTCTTTCTCTCTCTCTCTCAATTAAATAAATAAAATCTTCAAGAAATAAAGTGTTCAAGTTTGACTTCTAGTCCTGGGAACTTTCTAAACTAATGTGTTCCTGTAACCAGAAGAGAGCAGGAAAGATAGGAAGGAGTGAAAAAAGCAGAGAAAATGGAAGGAAGGAGGGAAACTAAAAGAGAAGAAGGGAGGGAACAAGAAAAAGAAGGAAAGAAGAAAGAGAGGGAGGAAAAGAGGAAAGGGTAAAGAAGGGAAATGATTGGTTGTCTTGGTCTTCAGTCTCTCCCCATTTCTGACTACAAGACAGCTCAGTTTGGAGGAATTAGTTTACAGTTGTGATTGGTTTACCTTGTCTCATTTGATCACGTTGGCACTTCAGCATCATTCTAGTGGTTTTACACAGAAGACTGGCTTTTAATGCAGATTTCATATATCTAAATATTTGTCACTTTGGCAAAGTTGGTTTTTTTCCCTAAGAGTCCTGAGCTAAATTTTTTTTAAATTATTTTTAATTACCGTATAATGTATTATTTGCCCCAGGGTTACAGGTCTGAATCATCAATAACCTCCCCAATGTCCATAACCCAGCCACCCTTTCCTGAACCCCGCCACCCCCCAGCAACCCTCAGTTTTTTTCATGAGATTAAGAGTCTCTTATGGTTTGTCTCCCTCCTGATCCCATCTTGTTTCATTTTTCCCCTCCATAACCCCCACAACCCCCTGCCCTGCCTCTCAAATTCCTCATATCAGAGAGATCATATGATAATTGTCTTTCTCGGGTTGACTTATTTTGCTCAGCATAATATCCTCTAGTTCCATCCACATCCTTGCAAATGGCAAGATTTTGTTTCTTTTGATGGCTGCATAGTATTCCATATATATCATATCTTCTTTATCCGTTCATCTGCAAGCTGAGAGCCCCCTCCTCGCCTCCGTCTCTGGAGCTGGCGTCCTTCCCCTCTCTGAAACCTGGGAGCTCTGTCACACTCAGGCACCCCTGATCTTTCTGTGACTCCATGGGTCCTGAGACCACACTGTCCCCATGAGGTCTCCACCCTCTGCTTAGCTTCTGGAGCAATGTCCCTCAGTGGAGCAGACTTCTAAAAGTTCTCATTTTATGCTCCGCTGCCCTACTGCTGGCTGGGAGCTAGCCACACCCCTGTCTTCTCATTGCCTCAGATTCATTTCTCCACACATCCTACCTTCCGGGAAGTGGTTGATGTTATGTTCCTAAAATTGCTGCTCTTCTCTTCTATCTCCCGTTGAGTTTGTAGGTGTTCAGAATGGTTTGATAACTATCTAGCTGAACTCCTAGGACCCAATTGATATTTTAGTCTCCTACTCCTCTGCCATCTTGCTTCCTCTCCTAAATGATTTTAAATGGATGCATTTAGTAAATTTAATTAGTGATTATCAATCAGGATTGAAATGCAAATGCTCCCTCTGGTGGTTTAATTTACAGGTGTTCAAAAATAACAATGCAGAATTAAGATTCCGCTTACAACAAACTGGGGATTGCAGAAGGGGAAGTGGGTAGGGGTTGGGATAACTAGGTGATGGCCATTAAGGAGGACATGTGATGTGATGAGCACTGGGTGTCATACACAACTGATGAATCATTGAACATAACATTAAAAAAATTAATGATGTACTCTATGTTGGCTAATTGAATTTAAATACATAAAAAAAAAGATCCCACTTACAAGATCTTAGGAATGTTATTTTTCTTCACTCTGTCCTGCTCCTTTTCCCTTTCCTCTTCCTTCTTCTTCTCTTCTGATTTTAAATATAAAGTGAGTTGGAGTGGCAACATTTGTGATAATATCTACTGAAATCTGTATGGGGAGGCAACTTCTAGAAAATTAGAAGGAAAGGCAGGAGAAGCCAACCACTCAAGTCCAAACGTTCTTTGAAAAAAGGGCCTTCTTCACTCTTTGCTGGCTATAGAGTAAACATATCTCTCCTCTTACAAAGTGGAGACAGTAGGTGTTTTCTTCCTTATTCAGCTTTAACATTGTTTTATTTGCTTTTTCCCAGGACCTGGGTACCTTGTACAAACTTAGAATTCTCCTTATGGGTAACTTATATTTAAAAGTATTACTTTATACAGTCTTAATAATTTATAACTTACTATAGGTATCCTTGTTGCAATACTAGAATATACTGGTGTTTTAAAAGTGGTACTATGGCTATAACTTTTTTATCTTTTCCACAGCCGAACTGCTGGAATTATTTATACTTTGAACTTCAAAGTAGCATGCATATTATTTCGATGGTGATTGTTCCATAGTTATGGGGTATGATATTCTGTAATCACTTATTTTTTCTCTTCCATTAATACAAACTTAGCAAATTATTTTATAAAAATATGCTATCACCATGGCATAATCCTAATCCTCATGATATTGATATTTCTCACCTAAAGCAACTTTTAATGGGAAAACATCTGACTGACTTACGGAAATTGTCAGAAAAATAAAATCTATTTTATAAATGACCCCTTTAAGTTCAATTTTCCTGAAATTCATTTCTGATCATATGATTCAACTATATTATTACTCTTGCTTAATTAATATGGTTTAATTCTTATTTGTTTCATTAAATTTATTTAAAAGTTTATCAACATTAATTCAGCATGTTTTGTATGTTCATTGGAGTATATGTTGCATTATATTGAAGAATATACTAGGAACATGTTTTGGGTGGAATCTACCCAATTCAAAGATTGAGTTCATAAATTATGTTATAATGTAGGGGGACACTATCATAAGTATCTATAGGATGAAAAGATATATACCATTCTCAAAATATAGTGACATATGAAGGAAATTCATTGATAAAGGAAATTAAACAAGATTTTTATGTTTTAAGAGTTTTACCTATCTGCATCATCCTTTTATTACTTGCATGTAATTATAATTATTTCATTATAGGCATCAAAGCCAATAAGCAATAATAAAGACTATGACAACAACAATTCACAACAATTTGTACAATCATTAAAATACATGGTATTTAGTCAAGCCTGATTTTGGCTTTGTATTGTTCTCCAGAGAAATATTTATATGGACATATTTATTATGAGGAATTGCACATCTGATTATGGAGGCTGAGAAGTCCCATGATCTGCTGTCTGCAGTGTGGAGACCAAGGAAGACCAGTGGCATTTAATTCAGCCCGAATCTGAAGGCCTGAGAACCAGGGAATCTGATGGTGTGAATCTCAGTGTGAGGGCAGGGGACGAGGGTATGACATGTCCCAGTTCACTCCATGAGGCAGGGAAAAATAGACGAATTCCTCCTTCCTCTGTCTATTGTTCTATCCAGGCCCTCCGTAGATTGTATGATGCCCACGCACATTAGGGAAGGCAGTCTTCTTTACTGAATCCACTGACTTAGATGGTAATCTCATCTGGAAATATAGTTACAGACACACCCAGAAATAATGTGGAATCTTGGCACCCTGTGGGCAGTTAAGGTGACACACACAATTACTTATCACAATCCTTCAATATGCAGTTATAATATCATGATTAAAACCAATCTTGATCAATTGTATCCAACATAGAAAGCCCAAAAGGCAATATTAAATTTTCAATAACTTTCAAAAAGTTATTTGCAATGCCAAAATAACATTTATTCACTAAAGTATTTTAATATTCGATTTAAAAGTATGTGGATTAGAAAGTTTTTGATATCAACCATGGATTTTAAGTGAGACCACAGATCACTAGCAATATGAAAAGCCTTTTTATATTGAAAACAAATCTCTTTTTAGAGAAAATATTGAGTATTCACAAACTCCAGAACATTTAATATATTGTCAGTTGTGACATTTATAATGAGATCTGACAGAACTCAGCTTTTCTAATTCTGTTAATCAGGTATTTGATCAAACCAAAATTATTTTACTGTGTAGTCAGTAGCTCAAGAAGCTATTGACTATTCATTTTTTTTTAAAGATTTTATTTATTTATTTGACATAGAGAGAGAGATCACAAGCAGGCAGAGAGAGAAGGGGAAGCAGGCTCCCTGCTGAGCCAAGAGCCCGATATGGGGCTGGATCCCAGGACCCTGAGATCATGACCTGAGCTGAAGGCAGGAGCTTTAACCCACTGAGCCAACCAAGCGCCCCGCTATTGACTATTCTTTACAATGTCATCTGGACTTTTGTGCAAGAGAGAAAAAAATCTTACATGACTATATCACAAAGTTGGAACTTGGACATTGCATCAAAGGAGGTCTTCTTTTTCATAAATTCAATTATTCTAAAATCAGTTCAGAAATCAAATAGTCTAATACCCTTGCTATTCTTTCTCTCCACCTCCATTAGTTTGCTGGAATCTTAAAGGGAATAAAGATCATGTTTCCTTCATCCATCTCCACATGCAAGAAAAAACAGTCCTATTTGGTCTATTCATAGATGTAGATCATTTTCAATCCAGATGATTTTATTCACATAGGACCCTCAGGAACCAGGTCTTAGAGAGAAGAATTCCTTACAATAGGTAAGAAGATGTGAATCAGAAGACCGCTAGTTAGAATGAAGAAGGGACTATTGATTCAATAACAGTAGATAGACTCATCCATTAACTAGATGCAGTCTCAGCAAAGTTATATTCCTGCTTTGGGCTTCAGTTTTCTCACCTCTAGATTAAGGTTGGATGCCTTCTACGTGACTTCAAGCTCTGGTAGTAGTACAGTCCTCCCTCCCTCTCCCTCTCCTCCTTCTTTTCATCCCTTTATCCCTTCCTTCTCCTCTTCCTCCTTTCCAGTCCCTCTTCCTTCTCCTCCTGTTTTTTCCCCCTGGTGTATTATCAGAGTTGTTTTTCTCCTGTTAAAAGAAAAGATTTTCTTTATGTCCTTCTTGGCATTCTAGATCCATTTTGTCATTTCACCCTTTTCATGGTTTTAACTCTTGGCCCTACGCAGGTGATTCTACTCATTAACTTTCATTTTCTCTCCAATCCATCATTTAGAACTACCTTTTAGAATTACCTCCAATTCAAAGTTTTAAATGAGAATTTATCTAAGAAATGGATAAACCAAAACGATACACTCATTCTACCTTCTAACTTCTACACATTGGTGATTGGCTCTTTTTCACCCTGATGTAACAGATTCACAATGGCTAACAGCTTTGATTCTCCTTCTTTTTTGCCTCTTAGTGATGGAGCATCCATCTCGCTTCATCCTCTGAACTGAATCACAGTGCTTCCCCATTCCTTGTTTTTCAGTTGGTAATTTTCGAAACATTTTTTTCTCTTCAATTATTGTTATTATTTTCATAACATTTTAAAAGATCATTGCAAAACAAATGGAGGCTTTGCTTATGGGAGTCAAATGAAAATAAACAACGTAAGTCGTTCCTTAAAAAACTTTTTGAGGACACCTGGGTGGCTCAGTTGGTTAAGCATCTGCCTTCAGCTCAGGTCATGATCTCAGGGATCTGGGATCTAGTCCAGCATTGGGCTCCCTGCTCAGCAGGGAGTCTGCTTCTCCCTTTCCCTCTGCTTCTCCCCCAGCTTGTGCTCTCTCTCTCTCACTCACTCTTTCAAATAAATAAGTAAAATCTTAAAAATAAATAAAAATAAGTAAACTTTTTGAGATTATTAACTAAAAGTTTTGGTGATTTGGTGACTAGAGTAAGACTGAGTGAACAGAGGGAAGCCCTAGGAGAAGTTTGTGCTCCTGCAGGCAGGTCCAAGATTGCAGTGAGACCTGGAGGGTTGGCTGGTTACAAGGAGTTGCTGACACAAGTACTCACTCCCGGTGGGAGAAGTGAGGTGGGTTAGAAGCAACTAAAGGCATTTCAAGGTGAGATGGGAACTCGAAGATCTGTGGGGAAGCCAGAGAAGGAGCTTAAAAGCAAGAGTAGGTCAGCCTTAAGGCGGAAAACATTTTTTTCTGAGACACTTCAGACTGATTGCAGGGAGAATGGTAGAGAGCAGGGAGGAGAGAATCAGGAGGAGATGGCAGTGTAAGTCGAAGATGAAAAATAGAGTGTAAGTGTGAAGGACTTTTCAATAGCAAGAAGGTATTTAAGTGGGCCCCCCCAAATCAGTTCAGCCCCAGGGAAGGTAAGGTGACAGGCTAATGTGCTAGTGACAGGTCGCTTTCCATTCTCTTTCAATAAGGTGTGAAGTCAAGCTCCCCAGATAGCGAGTCAATAGATAGAAGGGCTTTGAAATTTAATTGAATTTGTTGGAATTTGCTATATATGCCTTTACCTTTGGATACCATCAAAGATGACTTGTAAGTCTATGGCTTGTACATTTTCTATTGTATTTTTAAAAAACATAATTACAAAGATGATAATGGGACTAAAGATCTTGCGAGACTGATATTTTTAGCGTTCTATCTGCCTGTCTAGGAAATATATTCAAGAGCAGATATGGTATTAAGTCCAACATGGGAGAAGCAGGATGAAATAAGATGTCCCTTAACTTAGAACTACAAAGTGGTTTGATTTTCTCAAGTTTTAAGGACCAGAAAACTGAGATTCCTAGAACTTTCATTGCTTGTCTAGAACTCTATGGCTATGACAGCTGTCTGTTTCTTACTGTGCTCCTTTATTTAAAATATTTTACAGTATCACTAAACAATCTTAGTCAATATTTCTGCCACCAACTTATATCATCTTCCCTTGGTTTTTGTTACTAGGAGCCGTTGACAATGAAGACACTTTTTTCCCATTAAAAGATATTTTAGCACTTCACGCTAATAATTACTTACACTCCACCATCACTATTTTTCAGCTTCTCAGAAATTCACTTTGAGCCTTTTAACACATTGGCCTTATGCGTCTTTAACTTCTCACTTCCAGTCATTTGCCAAGTCCTGTTGATTTTTTTTAAATACACTTTAGTTTTTAGAGCAGTTTCAGGTTCACATCGAAAACTGAACAGAAGGCAAGATTCCCCATACATCCCCTGCCCTCACTCATGCATAGCCTACCCCATTCTCAGTGTCCCCTATCAGAGTCAGACATTTGTTGAAACTGATGAACCTCAGCTATCACATCATTATCAGCCAGAGTCTAGAGCTTACATCAGATTCATTCTTGGTGTTGTATACTCCAGAGGTTTGGACAAATTTATAATGACATGTGTCCACCATTATAGTCTCATACACAGTATTTCCACCACCCCAAACATCCTCTGTACTCTGCCTCCTTATCCCTATATTCCTTCTGATCTCTGACAACCACTAATCATTTTCCTACCTCCATAGTTTTGCCTTTTCTAGAATGTCATATAGTTGGAATCGTGTAGCTTATAGCCTTTTCAGATTGGCTTCTTTTACTTACTAAAATGCATTCGAGTTCCCTCCATATCTTTGCGTGGTGTCATAGCTCATTTCTTTTTATTTTTTTAAAGATTTATTCATTTATCCATTTATTTCAGAAAGGAGGAGGGGCAGGGGAAGAGGGAGAGAGAACTGCAAGCAGATACCCTGTACTGGGCACGGAGCCTGATGTGGGGGTCGATCCCACAACCCTGAGATCATGACCTGAGCCAAAACCAAATCAGATGCTTAATTGACTGAGCCACCCAGGCACCCCTCAATTCTTTTTATTGTTGAATAATACTGCACTCTGTGGACAGACCACAGTTTTACTTATTCATCTACTGAAGGACATCTTGGCTGCTTCCAAGTTTTGGCAATTCTAAATAAAACTGCTGTGAACATCCATGCACAGGTTTTTGTGTGGACGTAAGTTTTCAATCCCTTTGTATGATTTCAGTTTTGTGAGAAACCACCAAACTGTATTCCAAAGTCTCTGTACAATTGTGTGCTCCCATGAGCCTTGAATGACAGTTCTTGTTGCTTGACGTCTCCCACAACCTGTGGTGTCAGTGTTTTGGATGTAGCCTTGTTGATTGTACTTCTCTTGTGTCTGTAATTCATGAATCTTTCTCTTCATGAATGCTGTCACCACTATTGTTCAAAATCATGCCCCCGCCCCTCAGGACTACTGCAGGAGTCTCTTAACAATTTACCTGCCTTTACAAGTCTACCTCCCCAGCCCAACTTGGATAGCGCTACCAGATTCAGTTACTAAATATCAGCTCTAATATTTTACTTTCCCATTTGAAAGTAATCAAAGGCTCTTGTCTAATAAATAAAATGGAGCTTGGCATTGAAAATGCTCCAAGATCTATCTTTAGCCTACCCTTCAAACATAATTACCCTCTCTAATCCTGTCTTTCAAGGCAGACTACCTTTTCTCCCCTTTTCTGTGTCAGCCTCGTGTTTTCTGGCATCTACCTCCTTGAGGGTTTTTTCTCTGCCTTTTATCATTATTTTTTGTTATAACGACATGATACATCTAGTCAGTCTCCATGCTACTGGCTAGCTCTCCAGCATACCTCTTAGACCTGCGTTCTTCCTTTTGCCACCTCTGCTGTGATGTTGGGCTCCAGCTTTTCTTCACTGTTCTGCTAAAGGACCTTCTTCGGTCTCCCTCTCTCCACACCTCTGTCATGGTGATTTTTCTCTTGTGGAAATCTTAAGCTACCATTTTCCTATTTGGAAGCTTTTCCTGCTCTCCATTTCCTGGAGCAAGATCTTTGGCTTGTTTTTCAGGTCAAATCATGACATTTTTACATCTCACCTCTCGCTCTACCACTTTCTTTCATTATGCACGTTTTGTTCCATGTCAACATGTTAAGTTGTACATCTCTTTGCTTTTCTACTCTCTCCTAAAATTTTTCCTTGCTTTGTCCACCTGACAGACTCTTAGTTTATGCTTTACCTTGTTCTTTAGAACATGAACCTCCTGAAGCCTTTCTTTGAATACCCCCAAGCAGAATGAAACTGACCATTTTCTCAGTGTTTCAGTATTACTTCTAGTATTTCTGGGGTTGCTGGTGTCTTTTTCTATTACAATTACCATTTTACATGTCTTATTTTTATCTTAACTGTGTGCAGGGGCCACACCCGATTCATATTTGTATCTCTAGCATCGAAAAGAATGGGGTGCAGTAAATATTTGTATAGTTATAATTTGGCTGAATTGAAATCAGCGTCAGCATTTTTAGGCCCGACACATACTCCAAGCTTCATCCCAGTGGAGTGGTCTTTCCCATGGTGGTCTTTCCTGGTCACTCTTCACCCTCCTTTAGTTGTCTGCCACACTGTGTTAGTCCATTTCTTTTCACACACACATCTTACATTTTGATGTCTGAGAAGAATTTTTTTTCTTTCTTCCTAAATTGTCAGCCCTTTAGTGCTTCCAGTTCTTAGAGCAGAAGTATGGCTACTATCACTGCAAGGACTGCAACATCCGATGGGAAAGTGCCTACGTGAGGTGTGTGCAGGGCACCAACAAGGTTTACTTCAAGCAGTTTTGCAGAACTTGCCAGAAGTCTTATAACCCTTACCGAGTAGAAGATATCACCTGTCAAAGTTGTAAACAGACTAGATGCTCCTGCACTGTAAAAGTCCACCACGTTGACTCTAAAAGGCCCCATCGTCAAGACTTATGTGGGAGATGCAAAGGCAAATGCCTGTCCTGTGACAGAACTTTCGGCTTCAAGTATATCATTTAAATGAATGTAAAAAAAAAAGTCCTACTTGAACGTGAGCTAATGGAGCAGACAAGTTAGCTTTTCTCCACGCTCTTTTCTGCCTCTCCCTTCTCAAAAATACTTCATGAAAGGCTGTATTTTTGACAATACTTTCAAATAAAAGTATTGCAAAAACAATTGGTAAATTGCAAAAAAAAAATTGTCAGCCCTTTAAGGAGAAAATTCAGTTTCTCATCTTTTATCTCTTCTAAACTTTAATACATGTTCATTGCAAATATTTGAAGCAAAATAAATATGGGTTAAATAAACAAATTACTGCATAATTCCTTTAATGCTCATTGCATGGAAAAGCAAAGAAATTGATAACTTTAAGGGAACTTTGGAATAATTTACTCTAATATCTTCGTCTTACATCTAAGGAGGCAAATTCAAAGATGTTCTGCTATTGTCGTTAAGATGGAAAAAAAATTAGGACAAGAACCAAAGTCTCCTGATCCCTAGGCAATGTTTTTATATATTTGCAATTTTATCACTCTATCTCTTTAAGTGTATAAGGTATCATGTGAGTCTCTTTTATGCTTTACATGGTAATATGTCCAATTCATTACTTAATTTTTCAATGATAATTATATAAATTATACATTGCTAGGTAAGTTTTTTAATGAATTTTTCATTTGGATAATTATTTAAAAAACAACTATACTAACACTCTCATAATACAGGAAGAAAGTATAGAACTATTTCAAAGTGAAATCTTTACACAAACATATTCATCATTATTTCTAGGAAAGGACCTTAAGAAGAAAACCACTCTTAGAACCCATTTGGGGAAGGAAAAAATGAAACAAGATGGGATCAGGAGGGAGACAAATCATGAGACTCTTAATCTCACAAAAAAAAACTGAGGGTTGCTGGGGGGTTGGGGGGAAGTGATAGGGTGGCTGGGTTATGGAGATTGGGGAGGGTATGTGGTATGGTGAGTGCTGTGAAATGTGTAAGTCTGATGATTCACAGACCTGTACCCCTGGGGCATATAATACATATATGTTAAAAAAAAAAAGAACTCATTTAGAAACAGACTGCATTTTCAGTAGCAAATTATTTCATTTAAAATATTAGTGCAATTATGTGATTGTCATAAATTGCATATAAAAATAATATCTACTTTGGTTAAGTAGTCTCATTTATACAAGCAAGCAAGTTTATTAATATAGTTCTCTGAATAATTCTGCATGTATATTTTCTTCATGTACTTTGTACGTATATTCATGCAAAGTATATTATACATATATATAATATAAAATATATATTGTGTATATGTATATGATGCATTATATATTATATATAATGTATTATATAATACATTAAACATGTAATATAAAATATATTATACATATTGATATCATGCAGAGTATATCAATATGCGTAGCATCAATTTATCATGGCTGCCATTTTATACAAATAATTTAATTCCCCCTCTGGAATATTGACATTTTATGTCTTTTTTTTATTTAAACATTTTATGTCTTAAAAGTTACTTTTGAGGTGTAAGTAAGAACGTGCTATTGTTTTGGACTTTAGCAAACATTACATTCTCATGTAGGATGGAGGATGGTTTCTGACTGTCTTTTCATATTTTCTCTTTGAAAGGTCAATAAGATTTGTGGCCATCCAATCAGACCACCTACACAAAGCCCCCATTGTTCTTTTGATGGAAGCAAAGAGAAGCATGGGATGAAGATCTCTCCCAGAAATGATGAAGAGACACTTGCCAACAGAAGAAAGTAAGACATTTGTTTTACAACCAGAAAGAGAAGAGAAAGTAAGCCATTAATTTTCAACAGAATAGAATGTATTCAATTAAGTAGAACAAAATACACTATTGAAGAAAAAAAGATCACCATTAATTACTTTTAAAATTCCGTGGTTGCTCCTATTCAATTAATTAGGAATGGAAGTGCAACTTGTGAGACCAATAAAACTTTCTGTGATAACAAACAGTTGCTATAATACAGTATGGCAGGCAATAGGCACACGTGCTTATTATGCACTTAAAATATGGCTAGTGTACGATGTTGTACAGCACATCTCTGGAACTTACTCTGAAACTTTATGCCTATTAGTTAATACCTTTCTTTTTCCCTGTGCCCAACAATACTCTGCTGTACCCTTCAGATATTAAGAGGGTAGATCTTACCACAATAAATTAAAATAAAGTTTAAAATATGGCTAGTGTGACTGAGGATTGAATTTTTAATTTTAATTAGTTTTAGTCTTAATTCTACATATAGCTACTATATTGGATGATGAACACAGAGTATTCACGTGTATGATGAAATCAGTATTACTGTATGCTAAGCATCTATTAGAAAATGGTTGGATAAGAAGTTTGTAAACCTTTTATCTGTAAAGCTGAAAATGGCTATCTCTTGATTCAAAATGATAAGCATTGAGTGGCTTGCTTTTGTAACTCATATTTCTACTGCTAGTCCCATAATTGTTTCACATGTTAAATTAAAGCCTTCATTAATATCTCCTTGCTTGATAATTAGCAGTCAAACTGAAAAACTCTTAAAACTGAAGGAAACTGTTATTTTATTTTTGCATTCTGTTGACCAGTGTATGTCTTGGCAAATACTAGATTCTCAGTGAGTGTTTTTGAATTGAATTGAAATTCAGAATTCTATATTAATTTATTAATTCAAATACTTATTTCTAATAATACCTTATGGCAAACTCAGTATGTTACATAGCTTTACCCTATGATGTAGAATCTGTCTTTCCTTTTGGGACAGTGCTCCTAATTGCCCCATTCTCTTCTCAGATGGACTGTAATTTTGAATAAAGATCTGGGCTATTGCTGGCTATCTGCTGCAGCTCAAAAAAAGTTAGCACTTTGTTTGCATGCAAAGTAGCTGTTCTTTTTCCCTCTAACATCTATAGTGATCAGCAGTCTTTCCTTGTATTTGAGAAATTATTGTGCTTAGGTTAGAGTATCACATATAGTGGCTAGGTATAGTGTAGAGTGGTTCTTATAATAAAACCTAGCTGAGGAAGATCTTAAGTTCTTAAAGGTCATGTCTGTTTCACCACAGAACAACTCAGTGGTTAGAAAGACAAAACAAAACCCAACTCAAGTGAAATGTTCAAGGAATAATGAGGGGCTCATATAAATACCTAGTTTTATAAGTATCTATTCAGCCACTGAATAGACCTTGTTGTCACCAATCTTGCAAACTCCTGTATTTCTATGTCCCTAACCAGCAAGCCACCATTAGCCGTTGCCCATGAACCAGAGTAGATTGATCATAGACCAGTCTCACACTACACAAAGTGTAGGAGGGTTCCCCTTTCTCTGCATCTTCGCCAACATCTGTCGTTTCCTGACTTGCTATAATTTTAGCCATTCTGACTGGTGTGAGGTGGTATCTCACTGTGGTTTGGATTTGTATTTCTCTGATGCCAAGTGATGTTGAGCACTTTTTCATGTGTCTGTTGGCCATTTGGATGTGTTCTTTGCTGAAATGTCTATTCATGTCTTTTGCCCATTTCTGATTGTATTATTTGTTCTTTGGGTGTTGAGTTTGATAAGTTCTTTATACATTTTGGATACTAGCCCTTTATCTGATATGTCATTAGTGAATATCTTTTCTCATTCTGTCAGTTGTCTTTTGGTTTTATTGGCTGTTTCCTTTACTGCACAAAAGCTTATGATCTTGATGAAGTCCCAATAGTTCATTTTTGCCCTTGCTTCCTTTGCCTTTGGTGATGTTTCTAGGAAGAAGTTGCTACGGCTGAGGTCAAAGAGGTTGTTGCCTGTGCTCTCCTCAAGGATTTTGATGGATTCTTGTCTCACATTGAGGTCTTTGGTCTATTTTGAGTCTATTTTTGTGTGTGTTGTAAGGAAGTGGTCCGGTTTCATTCCTCTGCATGTGGCTGTCCAATTTTCCCAACACCATTTGTTGAACAGACTGTCTTTTTTCCATTGGACATTCTTTCCTGCCTTGTCGAAGATTAGTTGACCATAGAGTTGAGGGCTCATTTCTGGGCTCTCTATTCTGTTCCATTGATCTATGTGTCTGTTTTTGTGCCAGTACTATACTGTTTTGATGATGACATCTTTGCAATAGCGCTTAAAGTCTGGAATTGTGATGCCAACAACTTTGGCTTTCTTTTTCAACATTCCTCTGGCTATTCAGGGTCTTTTCTGGTTCCATATAAATTTTAGGATTATTTGTTCCACTTCTTTGAAAAAATTGATCGTATTTTGATAAGGATTGCATTAAATGTGTAAATTGCTTTAGGCAGAATAGACATTTTCACAATATTTGTTCTTCCAATCCGTGAGCATGGAACGTTTTCCTCAATATCTTTCATGAGCACTTTGTAGTTTTCTGAGCACAGTTCTTTGCCTCTTTGGTTAGGTTTATTCCTAGGTATCTTATGATTTGGGGTGCAATGGTAAATTGGATCGACTCCTTAATTTCTCTTTCTTCTGTTTTGCTGTTGGTGTATAGAAATACAGCTGATTTCTGTGTGTTGATTTTATATCCTAACACTTTCCTGAATTCCTGTATGAGTTGTAGCAGTTTTAGAGTGGAGTCTTTTGGGTTTTCCACCTAAAGTACCACATCATCTGCAAAGAGTGAGAGTTTGACTTCTTCCTTGCCAGTTTGGATGCCTTTTTTTTCTTTTTGTTGTCTGATTGTTGAGACTGGGACTTTTAGTACTATGTGGAATAGCAGTGGTGATAGTGGGTATCCCTGCCATGTTCCTGACCTTAGGGGGAAAGCTCTCAGTTTTTCCCCATTGAAAATTATATTCTCTGTGGGTTTTCATAGATGGCTTTGATGATATGGAGGTATGTACCCTCTATCCCTACCCTGTGAAGAGTTTTGATCAAGAAAGAATGCTGTACTTTGTTGAATGTTTTTATCATATGGTTCTTGTTCTTTCTTTTATTAATGTATTGCATCACATTGATTGATTTGCTCATGTTGAACCAGCCTTGCAGCCCAGGAATAAATCCCACATATTCATGGTGAATAATCTTTTTAATGTACTGTTGGATCCTATTGGCTAGTATTTTGGTGAGAATTTTTGCATGTATCCATGTTCATCAAGGATATTGGTCTGTAATTCTCCTTTTTGATGGGGTCTTTGTCTGGTTTTGGGATCAAGGTGATGCTGGCCTCAAAAAGTGAGTTTGGAAGTTTTCCTTCCATTTCTATTTTTTGGAACAGTTTCAGGAGAATAGGTATTAGTTCTTTTTAAATGTTTGGTAGAATTCCCTTGGGCAGCTGTCTGGCCCTGGGCTCTTGTTCACTGGGAGATTTTTGATGACTGCTTCAATCTCCTTACTGGTTATGGGTCTGTTCAGGTTTTCTATTTCTTCCTGGTTCAGTTTTGGTAGTTTATGTGTCTCTAGGAATGCATCCATTTTTTCCAGATTATCAGATTTACTGGCGTATAGTTGTTCATAATATGTTCTTATACTTGTTCTTATTTCCTTGGTGTTGGTTGTGATCTCTCCTCTTTCATTCATGATTTTATTAATTTGGGTCCTTTCTCTTTTCTTTTTGACAGGTCTGGCTGAGGGTATATCAATCTTATTAATTCTTCCAAAGTACCAGCTCCTAGTTTTGTTGAAATATTCTACTATTCTTTTGGTTTCTATTTCATCGATTTCTGCTCTGATCTTTATTATTTCACTTCTTCTGCTGGGTTTAGGCTTTCTTTGCTGTTCTTTCTCCAGCTGCTTTAGGTGTAAGGTTAGGTTGTGTACTGAGAACTTTCTTATTTCTTGAGAAAGGCTTGTATGGCTATATACTTTCCTCTCAGGACTGCCTTTCCTGTGTCCCAAAGATTCTGAACAGTTGTGTTTTCATTTTCATTTGTTTCCATGAATTTTTTTAATTCTTCTTTAATTTCCTGATTGACCCATTCATTCTTTAGTAGAATGCTCTTTAGCCTCCGTGTATTTGAGTTCTTTCCAACTTTCCTCTTTTGACTGAGTTCTAGTTTCAGAGCATCGTGGTCTGCAAATATGTAAGGAATGATCCCAATCTTTTGTTACCAGTTGAGACCTGATTTGTGACCCAGGATGTGATCTATTCTGGAGAATGTTCCATGTTCTATAGATAGAAATGTGTATTCTGTTATTTTGGGATGGAATGTTCTAAATATATTTGTGATGTCTATCTGGTACAGTGTATCATTTAAAGCCTTTATTTCCTTGTTGATCTTTTGCTTAGATGATCTGTCCATTTCTGTGAGGGAAAAATGTGTTTTAAATGTATTATTGTGTTATTAGTGATGTGTTTTTCTGATTTTGTTATTAATTGGTTTATATAATTGGTCCTCCCATGTTAGGGCATAAATATTTACAATTGTTCAATTTTCTTGTTCAAGAGACCCTTTAAGTATGATATAGTGTCCTTCCTCATCTTTTATTATAGTCTTTGGCTTAAAATCTAGTTTATCTAATATAAGGATTGCCACCCCAGCTTTCTTTTGATGTCCATTCGTATGGTAAGTTCTTTTCCAACCCCTCACTTTAAATATGGAGGTGTCTTTGGGTCTAAGATGAGTTTCTTGTAGACAGCATATCGATGGGTCTTGTTTTTTTTTAATCCATTCTGATACTCTGTGTCTTTTGATTGGGGCGTTTAGCCCATTTGCATTCAGGGTAACTATTGAAAGATATGAGTTTAGTGCCATTGTATTGCCTGTAAGGTGACTGTTACTGTATATTGTCTCTCTTCCTTTCTGGTCTATGTTCCTTTTAGGCTCTCTCTTTGCTTAGAGGACCCCTTTCAATACTTCCTGTAGGACTGGTTTGGTGTTTGCAAATTCTTTTATTTTTTGTTTGTCCTGGAAGCTTTTATCTCTCCTTCTATTTTCAGTGACAGCCTAGCTGGATATAGTATTCTTGGCTGTGCATATTTTTCTAGATTAGTGCTCTGAATGTATCATGCCAGTCCTCTCTGGCCTGCCAGGTCTCTGTGGATAGGTCTGCTGCCAATCTAATATTTCTACTATCATATGTTACAGACCTCTTGTCCCTAGCTGCTTTCAATATTTTCTATTTGTCACTGAGACTTATAAGTTTTACTATTAGATGATGGGATGTGAACCTATTTTATTCATTTTGAGGGGAGTTCTCTGTGCCTCCTGGATTTTGATACTTGTTACCTTCTCCATATTAGGGAAATTTTCTACTATAATTTGATCCAATATGCCTTCTGCCCCTTTCTTTCTTCCTCTTCTGAGATCCTAGTTATTCTAATACATTTCATCTTATGGTATCATTATTTCCCAAAGTCTCCCCTCATGGTCCAGTAGTTGTTTGCCTCTCTTTTGCTCAGCTTCTTTATTCTCCATCATTTGGTCTTCTATATCACTAATACTCTCTTCTACCTCATTTATCCTAGCAGTAGGAGCCTCCATTATTTATTGCACTTCATTAATAGCTTTTTTTATTTCAGCTTGGTTAGATTTTAGTTCTTTTGTTTCTCCAGAAAGGGACTCTTTCTGGAGAAATATTTCCCCAGAATGGGATTCTCTAGTGTCTTCCATACTTTTTGCAAGCCCAGCTAGCACCTTGATAATCGTCATTCGGAACTCTAGTTCTGACATAGTACTAATGTCCATATTGATTAGGTCCCTACCCATCCGTACTGCCTCTTGTTCTTTTTTTTGTGGTGAGTTTTTCCACTGTGTCATTTTATCTAGATAAGAATAGATGAATGAGAGCACAAAATACTAAAAGGGTAGCAACAACCCCAGAAAAATATACACAAACCAAATCAGAAGAGACTCAATACCAGGGGGAGAGAGAAAGGGGGAAAAAAAGAAAAATATATGTGTGTGTGTGTGTGTGTGTGTGTGATAAAATAAAATAAATATATATAAATATATATTTATATATGTATAAAATAAACAATATATTATATATATATGTAATGTACATATATATATGTATATTAGACTGGTGAATAGAACAGAGCCACACTCTTGATTTTGGGTGTATTCTGGTCTCTTAGAAGAAGCTACCTCACAAAATTTTTAAAAAGAGAAACATACATGTATATATAAAAATAAGGATAAACACAATGAAGGGATGTAATATGACTGTAAAGATTAAAATAAAGAAGATTCTAAAAAGGAATTGATAAGGTAAGAAGTTGGTTGAAAAAAGAAAAAAAAAAAGAAAAGAATGTGATCAGGCTGGAGACTAGAACAAAGCCATGTACTAGATGTAGGGTATATTTTGATCTATTAGAAGAAACCGTATCCCAAAATCTTAAAGAAAAAAAACCTATGTGTATACAAAAAAATAAGGTTAAATATAATGACGGTATAAAAAATTATTATAACAATGAAAATTTAAGATTTTTTTCATAGGTATTGATAAGATAAAATAGTTAAAAAACATTAAAAGAGGAAAGAGGAAAAATTTAAAAAATAGAATAAGAAAAAAATAAAATTAAAAAAATTTAACTTTAAAAGACTAATGATCATGGGAAAAAAGCCATGAATTCTGTGTTGCTTTCCCCTGACTCTGGAGTTCTGCAGTTCTCATTAATCGGTGAACTTGGTCTTGGTTGGATGCTCTTGCTGATCTTCTGAGAGAGGGGCCTGTTGCAGTGATTATCAAATGTCTTTGCCCTAGGCAGAATTGCACCACCCTTGCCAGGGGCCTGTCTAAGCAATCTGCTCGGTTTTGCTCTTGTTAGCTTTTCTTCCCTGAACGCTTTCCATACAGGTTTGGAGGAGGGGAATTAAAATGGTGGCCTCCCAGTCTCTGCCTGAGGAGCTGAGAGCTTGGGGCCCCACTCTTTAGCACGCCCTCAGAGAAAAGCAGTCAATCACTCCCGTCTCCCTGGTCTCCAGCCTCACTCTGAGCTCAGCCAGCCTGTGACTGAGCATTTCTATCTCTGGTGCATGGCCGTTTGGAGTCTCCAAACCCAGCATATTCCTGCAGTGTGCTCCTGTGCTGCTCCTCCCAGAGGAAGAAGGAGGGGGTCTCTCCAGAGATGCCACTTGTGGGATCTCTGCTTGAGAAGCGGTGGCCCAACTATTCCATAGATCATGGTTTAAGGTAACCCTGAGCTGAGAGCTCACTCCTCGGGTCTGTCTCTGCAGCCGGCTTCCCTGCTCCGATACCAGGGGTCTGCCACACTTAGACACCCCTGGTCTTTTTGTGACCCTATGAGTCCTGAGACTACACTGTCCCCATGAGTGCTCCACCCCCTGCTTAGCCTCTGAAGCAACGTCCCTCAGTGGAGGAGACTTCTAAATGTTCCAATTTTGTGTTCCGCTGCTCTCTCACTTGCTGGGAGCCAGCCTCTCCCTCTGTGCTCTATCTTCCCGTATGTTGCTTTGGATTCACTTCTCTGCATGTCCTACCTTCTGGAAAGTGGTTAGATTTTCTGTTCCTATAATTGCTGCTTTTCTTCTATTTGATCTCCTGTTTAGTTTGTAGGTATTCAGAATGGTTTGATAACTATTTACCTGAACTCCTGGGACCTGATGATATTTAGGTCTCTTACTCCTCTGCCATCTTGCTCCTTTCCAAATGTGACTTTCCAGAATCCCTGTAGAGCATCTTCATTTGCCACCGGTACCTCAGACACCATTGAGTGGATGAGCTGGGTCATCTGGACTCAATGTCAGTACAGTTCCCAAAACACCAACCATCAGACTTTTCTTTCTCATGCAAAAGTTCCTTGGGGCTACTTTATAAATGAGTTGCAACAACACACTCAAGTATGTGTCAAGTTTTCTCTAATGTGCAAAGGGACCCAGAAAGTGCTAGGTCATCATAAAGGCAGAAATTGGCCTTTTACATTAGAATATCCCAATAAGATCCAGACCCTTGGACATGTAGAAACCCTGCTGAATTGTCAAGCCCTTGAAATGTCAATATTTTCCTCCACCAGAGGTATGCACATGTATACTAAGGCAACTAGGATGATGTGATCAATATTTTATTATCAGCATGGTGTCCTGTAGGATGTCCAAATGATCAAGGCTCCTGTCTGTCATGGAGCAGGAGAATTACCCTGAGGTCTAACAGTGAAAACATTCTTTCTTACCAGCTGAAAGTGAAATATTCCTAATTATCCTTACTAACTGGTAAAGAGATAAAAGCATTTGCCAAATTGCCAGCTAGATAGCATGTGGTAGTACATATTTCGATTTGCTATAGCAGATAACACATACAAAGGAAGATATAATTGAAGTCACCCTCTGACTCAGGTTATGATAATCCAAACATTTTCCAAGCCCTCCTCTGTGTGCATAGATCAGCCAAGCAAATGGGGTGAGTATTGAATAGATAGATTGAGACAAAGAGATGTTTATAATACTATATCTGGCTTGTTTTCTGAACTCCATTCTAATGGTTGGTCTGTTGATAGGATCAGATTTTCTTTGTGCACAATCATGTGGTTCACTGGTAGAGGCATTCTAGCAAGAAGCTTGCTGTACCTTGTAAAATTCTTATAGTCTATGCATTTGTCTACTTGCATAGTATATATCCCCAGAAACTCTTGCTCATCTTAACAAGGCAAATTCTCGGTTATCTGTGGTGGCTGAGAGTTAAAGTCAAGTTATATATCCATAACAAGAAAAATAGAAAAATAAAATAATATTACTTTGGAACATTAAGTCAGAAGGAAAGAATGTATTTTCATGCATCAAAAAAATATCATGATTAAAGAAATAAAAGTATTAAACAGAATGAAAATAGTGTAATACCATTTTTATGAAGTAAAAATAAACAAGATGGGATTAGGAAGGAGCCAAACCATAAGAGATTCTTAAACTCACAAAACAAACTGAGGGTGGCTGGGAGGTAGGGAGGATAGGGATAGGGTGATTGGGTTATGGACATTGGGGAGGGTATGTGCTATGGTAAGTGCTGTGAAATGTGTAAGCCTGACGATTCACAGACATGTACCCTGGGGCAAATAATACATTATATGTTAATTAAAAAATAATAAATATATATGGGTGCCTGGGTGGCTCAGCCATTAAGCATCTGCCTTCAGCTCAGGTCATGATCCCAGGGTGCTGGAATCAACCACCATGTTGGGCTCCCTGCTCTGCGAGAAGCCTGCTTCTCCCTCTCCCACTCCCCCTGCTTGTGTTCCCTCTCTTGCTATGTCTCTTTCTGTCAAATAAATAAATAAAATCTTAATATATATATATATGCATATATATATATAAATCAATATATATTTTTCAAGGAAAGTATATGGCAAAGTACTTATATTAAATATATAAGAGTGGATATTTATAAAAAAAAATTCTAATTCAAGTAAGTTATGATAGTTTGCCAGGGGTTGAGGAATATGCTTACCTCTCTGTATCTCAGAAAATATGTGTATATTTGTCTGTGCATACATATAAAAAAGACATATATACACTGTTATTTGTTATTTTAACTTTAGATGAAAAGTGTTTTTTTAAATCCTCTTTTCCTAATAAAAACATAGTTAGAACTCCTTTAGTCAAAATTTTCATGAGAGCTAATGATACTCAATTTTTAAATAACCTTTTTTTTTTTTTTGCCATTTGATATGTGTTGGAGATATAGTGATTATCCAGACAGAAATAAAATATAATTTGATGAAGAGTTTTTCACTTGGGACTTCCTGCTATAATTCATTAATTAGAACAAAATGAAAGTTTATTGTAAAAAAAGTAAATAAGGAAAAAATGAATTTCCAGTCAAGCCATCCAAATCATTGACAAAATCATTGACTGTGATTTTGTGCAATTCATAAAAAAGTAAAGCTAAAAAATTTAACATCTTCTGAGTTAGTTTTTATAAATTAGCTTTGTATCAATGGTTGGTAGGTTTGTTTTTTTTTTTTTTTGGTTTTCTTTATTTACCTTGGGCAATTTCCATGAGAATATAACAGAAAGTACTATCTATAAATTTAAATCAATTTAAAACTATTGAAAGAAAGCTTTGGAACAACAACAACAAAAATAACACACCAATTTCTATAAATATAATTGCTCTAGTAGCTGAAAAATAGAAATTGTAAAATGCATCAGTTGTTTTGCCAATGTAAATGGAGATAAACACTGTTCTATGTTTCACAATTTAAAATACATTTTTTTACTTTAATTATTTTTTATTATGTTATATTAGTTCCCATGTAGTATGTCATTATTTTTTGGTGTAGTGTTTCTCAAGATTCATTGTTTACATATAACACCCAGTGTTCCATGCAATACACATCTTCCTTAATGCCCATCATTGGGTCAACTCATCCCCCTGCCCCTCTAGAACCCTCAGTTTGTTTCTCAAGAGTCCACAGTCTCTCATGGTTCATCTCCTCCTCCAATTTGGCCTCCTTCATTTTTCCCTTCCTTCTAATGTCCTCCATGTTACTCCTTATGTTCCACAGGTAAGTGAAACCATGTGATAATTGACTTTCTCTTCTTGACTTATTTCATTCAGCATAATTTCCTCCAGTCCCATTCACGTTGATGCAAAAGTTGGGTATTCATCCTTTCTAATGACTGAGTAGTATTCCATTATATAAATGAACTACATCTTCTTTATCCATTCATCTGTTGAAGGGCATCTAAGCTCTTTCTGCAGTTTGGCGATTTTGGAAATGGCTGTTATGAATATTGGGGTACACATGGCCTTTCTTTTCACTATATCTCTATTGTTGAAGTAAATACCCAGTACTGCCATTACCATGTTATAGGGTTGCTCTATTTTTAATTTTCTTAACATCCTAAGTTTATTTTATTTTTTTTATTTTATTATTTTTTTCTGTGTTCCAAGATTCACTGTTTATGCACCACACCCAGGGCTCCATGCAATATGTACCTTCCTTAATACTCACCACCAGACTCACCTATCCCCCCACCTCCTCCCCTCCACAACCCTCAGTTTGTTTCTCAGAGTCCACAGTCTCTCATGTTTCATATCCCCCTCCGATTTCCCCCAGTTCACTTTGCCTTTCCTTCTCCTAATGTCTTCCATGTTATTCCTTATGCTCCACAAGTAAGTGAAACCATATGATAATTGACTTTCTCTGCTTGACTTATTTCACTCAGCATAATCTCCTCCAGTCCAGTCTATGTTGATACAAAAGTTGGGTATTCATCCTTTCTGATGGCTGTGTAATATTCAATTGTATATATATGGACCACATCTTCTTCATTTTTGCTTATAAATAGGTCATAGTCTTTTAAAATTATACTGGCATAGTTTATAGGGTGCCTAGGTGGCACGGTTGATTAAGCCTCTGATTCTTGAGTTTGGCTCAGGTCGTGATCTCAGGGTTGTGAGATGGAGCCTCCTTTTGGGTTCTGTGCTCAGTAGGGAGTCTGCTTGAGATTCTCTCTCCTTCTCCCTCTGCCCCTCCCACTCATGCACTCTCTCTCTCCTTCTAAAAATAAATCTCTAGACTTCATTTCTTTATTGGTATATCTTATATAAAAAAGTTACTTAAAGTTTATTTATTTATTTATTTTAGCAATCTCTACCTCTAATGTGGGGCTCAAACTCAGAACACCAAGATCAAGAGTTGAATGCCTTCCTGACTGAGCCAGCCTGGTGCCCCAAAATTTGTTGTTTAAATATACAAATTTATTGTTTAAAATTAAGTTAGATTTATGACACCCTGACCTAAAAAAATGTTTTCCAGTTTTATAACAGTTTAGTTTATATAGTTTTCCATTATTCAAGCAATTCTTTTGAGGATGTGTTAATATAACTATTGTTGACTTGTAATTTGACCAATTAGCTTTTAAATTACCCAAACACTATTTATTAAATGGTGATTAATTACTTTTTTGCTTTTCATTTGGAATGTTTAGTCAATTTTTAAAAGATTTATTTATTTTAGATCACACACTTGGACATGTGAGTTGGAGGAGAGACAGAGGGAGTGGGAGAGAGAGAATCTCAAGCAGAGTCTCCACTGAGCATGGATCCTGACAAGGGGCTCAGTCCCATGACCCAAGAGATCATGAACTGAGATCAAGAGTTGGATGCTCAACTGACTGAGCCACCCAGGTGCCCTAGTCAGTTTCTTACAGTGATATATAGTGTCCTCTTTTTAAAATAAAGATTGTATTTCTGTAAGTAATCTGTACACTCAACGTGGGGCTCAAACTTACAACCCCAATATCAAGAGCCCCAGTCTCTACCAACTGAGCCAGCCAGATGTCCCAGTGATTTACAGTATCCTGAAGTAGTTTAAAGCTACTATCTTTTTCTTTATTTTCTCTTTACCCCATGTTCTTTCTTTCTTTTTTTTTTTTTTAAGATTTATTTACTTAGAGAAAGAGAGAAAGAGAGAGCACTGCATGAAGGCAGGGGGAGGGGCAGAGGGAGATGGATAAAATCTCAAAGCTGAGCAAGACTCCTTGCTGAGCGGGAAGCCTGACATGGGGCTCGATCTCACCACCCTGAGATCATGACCCCAGTGAAAATAAAGAGTCAGACGCTTAACCAACTGAATCCACAGGTGCCCCATGTTCTTTATGCTTTATTTCTTTTTTCTTGCCTTATTTTAACAGGTATTCAATTAAAAAAAATTTTTTATGGATTTTTTTTAAGATTTTATTTAAGAGAAAGGGAGAGAGAGTGGAAGTGTGTGCATATGCACACAGTTGGGAGAGGGACAGAGGGACAAGCCGACTCCCACTGCTTGGGACTCTGGGATCATGCCCTGAGCTGAAGTCAGATGCTTAATCAACTGAGCCACCCAGGTGCCCCGTCATGGCTTTTTATATTTGCTTTTCTTTATTATTCTAGTGGTTACCATGAAGATCCCAATGTGCCTTTTTAATTTTTACTATCTACTTTAAATTAGAACTTTCACTACTTCATTAAACAATATAAGAACCTTTAAAGTTTCAGTCCATTACCCTTTTCCTATTTTCTGTTACCCTTTTCCTAACCAATATGTTGCTTCTAACAACAATTTAACAACTTCTGAGATATTATTGTTACTGTTGCTTTTAAATAGTCAATATTTACTTATAATAACTCATATTCTGGTCTTTCTCGTGCTTTTCTTTTAGTTCTGTGTGTCCATCTAGAAACATTTTGCTTTATTTAGCCTTAGTATATTTTTCATTTATTATTACTGTTGATGAATTCTCTCAGCTTTTGTTTGAACACATCCTCGTTTTTGAAGAATATTGTTGCTAGGTCCAGAATTCTAGGTTGTTGCCAGCTATCATTTTTAAAAATATAAATGTCCACAATTAAGCTCATGACATGACACTGTCAGTCATAATGGGAGGCTTAATGGAAACATTTCATAGGAGAGGTAAATACAGTGGTGGAAGCTGATGGTGTCCTGCTCACATCACTTTACAGGGCCATTTTATCTGCATCATTGCTGCTCTCTCCTGGTTGTTGGTAATGCATAGCTGCCCTATTCTCTGGGGAGTTGCACTCAACAAATTGGAGCCATCTATATTCATTATCTTTTGCTACTTAACAAGTCATTCCCAAACGTAGTAGCTTAAAGCAACAACAACCATTTATTATGCAATTTTCTGTGGGCCAGAAATTTGGGAGCTGCTTGGCTGTGGGGTTTTGGCTCAGGGTTTCTTCCTGGCTATGGTCTCTTAGGGTGATTGGTGTCAAGGTCAGGTGAGGCTGCAGTCCTCTGAGGGCTCGACTGGGACCAGGTATCATCTTCCAAGATGGCACACTGGCAGGGCTGTTAGCAGGAGGCCTCATGTTCTCGTCACAATGACTTCTTGTTGCAATGACTTTGTGACTTCTCGTCACAAAAACTCCTTGAGTTTTCTCACAGTTCAATAGCTGGCCTTCCTCAGGGCAGATAATCCAAGAGAGAAAGGTGGAAGCTGAAGTGTTTTCACGATCTAACCTTGAAGTCCCCACTGTCACTTTTGCCATATCCTACAGGTTTACATGGGTCAGTTCTCTTCCATGTGGAGGTTGACTACATGCCATCTCATCCACCTGAAAGAGGGATTAACTTCCCACCTGCTTCACCCCCTTGGCAGAGGCTCATAAGCAGTGTCCGACGGACACCAGGGGATCAAGGGCTTGCCCTTACTCAGTGTGATGGGTCCAGATGCGTGATGCGGTCCTTGTGTGCAGCTTGAATGCAGCTGAGACCACATCCCAATGCACCTTCTTCCTGCCCACTCTGTCCTAGTTCCCTCACTGCCTTTCTCTCAAGAACACTACCTCCATCAATCATCTACATCCCGATTCCTGTCTCCTGAACGGCTTCTTGGGAGTCTGACCTGGAAATGTCTGAAAAAGTGCCTGAAACAGATGCAGAAGTCTAGTATCTTATCCTATATACAGATGTTTCTGTGTAAATTCCCAAGTTGGCAATCCCTTTGTCTGTTTTCTTTCTCCCCCTTCTTCCTTTGTATTCAGTTCTAAAGAGAACCCTTCGGTTTAATACTTTGTCTTTTCCTTGCTCTATTTCTAACATTTGAAGAAGGACATCCAAATCTGCCTTGGATCTGAGAGTTGTGCTAAGCCCAAAGTCTAGAGTATATCAATCTCTTGGCATGGAGGGTGGGAAGTGAAACCATAGCGCTGGATTCTTTTGGTGGTATTTTGGAGACGTGATGGTACTTGTTCAATCTCCCCTCATTTTTTCTGTTGATGTAGAATGTCAATAATGAGCTAATTTGAGCCTCTGAGTTACTGTTACATACCATTTACGGAGGTCTCCAAAAGTTGAAAAAGTCAAGGAAGAGCTGCCATTCCTTTAAACATCCAGAAAAGCATCACTGTGTCTTCTTTTGGGGCAGAAACCAAATGTGCACAGCTGTTGCGGACACTGCACTTCCGTGGCTGTCTCAACCAGCCCAGGCAATGTGATTTCCCTGTGGCGGTTCCTGCTCTCTGCTTGATTTCTTGAAGTTAGCTGGTAAGAATAAGCTATTAGCAAGCTTAAATCGGTGATAATTAGCGGTACATTATTATTTCAAAGTGCTGTGGCTGTGCCAATTAAGCGGGTAATTAGGAAAACCCCAGGACAATAAATTAAGACAGAGTCTCAACACCAGTGCCCCATCTGTTCTCCAGCAAGCATTCCAATTAGCCAAACCCCTCATTTAAGAATGCACCAATTAAGGGGATTGGCTGTATGCATGGCTGTGCATTGGGGTAGTAGAGACTGTCCTAGATGCTTAGTAAAAATAAAGTATTTTTGACCTAGGAGAGGAGTTTGATGGGAGGGGGAAGAGAATTTTTGGAAACACTGGATTTTTAATGTTTGAGACAAAATATAATTTAAATTGTTTTATGAGTTTTTGTTTTTCTAAATTGTCTCTTCAGAACTTAATGGAGTATTGTATCATCAGACAGCTCCTTGTTACTCTCCTGTGCTTATTAAATCTTGATCTGAGTAGGAATTTTACAACTTGAACATGAACAGTTTTATTTATTGAGGATGGGAGCTAAAAAGGACACTTGAAACTGCTTAGTTGAACGAGAGGAATGAGGCAGGCCATGTTCTGTTTCAGGATGTGTCTATCCATGAAAGCAAATTAATTTTTACCCTGTTCATTGCAAAAGAACACAGCAGAGTGACTAAAATAATTAAGCATAGGAAAAACTTTTAAACATAATCTAAACGAAGGGCACTTAACATTATATAGGATTATTGCCCAGATAGCTGGGATAGGTTCATATTACATTGGATCAGTTGGCTTACAATACATGAATTTCTATCTACGCAGTCAAACCTTATTGAGCACAATGCTTTATTAGTGAAACCAAAATTAGTTAAGGTTTAAAATTCTCGATGCGTGTGTTTGGGTGTATGTGTTTATATGATTAAATCAGTATTGACGTACTGGGCTTAATGATGAATTGTGTGTATACAAACTCAGTGGATGCAAATATCCATAGGTCAGGAAAAAGTCAACACAGAGAAAAATTTAATATTACTTCTAGGGCTGGGGAAAGCAATTTCCAATCTATTTCCTAAAAGGAAGTTAGTTCTTCTTTGAGGTGCCATTATTATTTATTACCTGTAAGTTTAATTTACTAAAATAGAAGTCATGTTCCCTTCAATGAGAACATTTCTGGTTAATTTGAAACAGTGCTTGGTGAGTGATGGGAGCGAGGGCACCCAGGGCAGGGCAGGCCAAGGCAAGGCTTTGGGTAGGGGCAATAGGCCAGACCAGAGCAGGGCTGAGGAAACAGGAGCTCCCAGGCAGGCCAGCATCAAAACCTATGTGAATAATGAAAAGCAGGACCCTAGGGGGTCAAAAACCAGGCACACAGGAAGGAGGAATGCCGGAAGGCAGAACAAACATATGGCAAAAGTTTAGGCTAGTGGTGCTTAACCTTTGCGGGTCATGTATCCCACGGAGAATCTGATAAAAACTTTCCAGAAAAAGAAAGTTCATAAACAAATACATGAAAATCCTGTTGTATTGAAAAGCTCCAGCTAAAACTAATGTTAAAAATAAAGCCTTTAAAAATGAGGTTTGCTCTTACTTTCTAGATGTTCATGGAAAAACTAGTGACCATTTCATGAGATATCTGAAAATGTATCCAAACAATGAATGAGGAAACTTACACTGAGCAGTATTTGTTCCGAAAGGTATGGACGAGAAATTGAAATTGTGGTTGTTCTTAGACGTGGCTGTGTGTACATGTTGGTATCTAACAGATACTCTTTTTTTTTTTCTGATGATAGCAGTTATTGAAAATCGTAGAAAGCAGGTTTTTATAGCTATCTGGCTGCAATTAGAACTCTTAGTTGTTTGCTAACGTGAAGGTAGTTTTATATCAGGGAGTGTGAGATTTATTCTTAACTCTTTAAGTTACAGTGATGGTCTCTAGTCCTTTGGTCCTCAGGTTAATTTGCAACATCTGTAATATTGACTCTATCAACTTGAAGACAGTGTGAGTAGAAATAGGTCTTCCTCGAAATTCTCACTACAAAAAGAATAAAAAATATTCATATTTTTTTCTCAGCCGTAGAAAGAATGACCTTTAAATTCAACAGTTTTTTCAAACTCATTCTCCAAAAACCTATTTCCCAGTAGCAGCTTAGCCAAATGAACTAGAAGCTTTTCAGTAGAGTTTATAATTGTGACTGTATAGGGTTATCCAATTTATATGGCTCAAAATATCCCCCAACCAAAAACATCAAACTGTGGAGTAGAATTCTCCCTGCCTAATATACCCGAGAATATGTTTTCTTTCTTTTTTCCCTCCTTACAAAAAGTGAATCCTCCATCTTTTTTCATTTGGAAAGTCGGTGAACATATCTGTGTTGAAAACAAACTTCAAAATCTGCTCCCATTTTTTTTCCCACTCAATTTTTGGAGAGGTAAGGAAGATTTAAAGTCATGTCATACTGAAATTGATGATTTTTGTAGGAATACATAAAAACTATTTCAGAATTTTTAGCAGAATCTATGGGGCCTGAATCAGGATGATGAGTGAGGCTTATTTCTTTTACTAAAGTAGCACAATTAATTGTATGTGGAAGCATCATGGGTGCTCAGTCTGTAGCAAGAGTACTAAGCACTTTCTTCCACTTGGTTTTGCATAGCAAAAAGCATTTCCATCAGTTTAAATCTGTCAATGGCATCAGAAGTGTCTAAATGATGCATATAATAATATGGGAAAACGGGAAAGGATATTTTTATTTTTATCCCATTGCATGTTTAAGGAAAATGACAGAGCTGACAATTCCTCCACAATTATCCTCAAAATAGGAGAAATGTGTTTCTAAGGTGGATTATATCATTTGATGGGGGCACTGCTTTTCCTTTGTTTTGTTTTGTTTTTGTTTTCCATCTTCACTCCCGGATCCAAATGTATATCAGCCATTTCCAGGGCACATCATGATCTTCAGAATCATACGTGGAAACTTTTACTTAGAAGTGCAACTGAATGAAAGTTCAGAGATAGTTTCAGAAGGATTCTTTTTTATTTAGGCCCATATTACAGACTTTTAGATCAAGGTTTCTTCTCAAAAATATGCTTCATTCTCTTTGATGACTTTGAAGATGAGCAGGTCTAAGGTGCTCCTTTGGCTATGTTGGTTTCACTGTCTTCAGCAAGAATCCTCTTAGACATGTGCCCTGAGACTCTGAGGGTCCCACAGATTGAGTAAACTCAAAGGATTTAAAATCTTCATTGTATTTGCTTTTTTTTCCGTTTTTTTCCAGTGTAAGCTAAGCCTTATATAAACAAACAGATGTATGAATGATTGTGATCGAAGGCAGTATCATTATAATTCCCATCACATGGATAATATTTTAAGTGTCATACTTGAGGATAGTCTATGCTATCCAAACTAACACCTCGGTTGCATGTAACATTTAGGAGCAATTTCTTTCTAAAATGTGAATTACCAGAATAACAAGAATAAAATTGAAGATGAAAATAATTCATTTTCTCTGAACCCTTTTAATTATAGATTTTTTGACCCTAAAGCCCGTATTTATTCCAGAGCTCAGGAAGACAAGTATCTGCATTCTGAGAGACATTCATCTATACTGAGAGACATTCAGTAACTGAGGATGCAAGCAAGAACAATTTATACCAGACAGAATGACCATCAGTCAGATACATTGGTGGATAGCAGTGACCAGGAATAGAGGACTGAAATCACAAAATGAAAAAAAAAAAAAATTAAAAAAAAAAAAACCACGAACACAAGAAGGAATGAGGAAGAAGCCTATTTATTTTTTAAATTTTTTAAAAAGATTTTATTTATTTATTTGACAGACAGAGATCACAAGTAGGCAGAAAGGCAGGCAGAGAGAGAGAGGGAAGCAGGCTCCCTGCTGAGCAGAGAGCCTTATGAAGGGCTCGATGTGGGGCAGGATCCTGGGACTCTGAGATCATGCATGACCTGAGCTGGAGGCAGAGAGTTGACCCACTGAGCCACCCAGGTGCCCCAGAAGCCCATTTATTGGCAGACTATTAAAGGGAAAGTGTTTTATTAGTTTTCTGTTCATGCTGAGAGAGGAAAACATTGTACAGAATATGTTCTTAATATCCTCTAAGTCATGGAGTTTAGTTAAAATGTTAGGAACCATAGACAACATTTTACTGCAAAAGAGAATAACTTTCAAGATTTGACCTGAAGTACTGAATCTCAAGATATACGTACTCAATAATGATTCTTAGTATTAAGAAAGTTTACTAGAATTGTTAGATTTGCAAGTATCTTGAGTTATTTTTCTTGTTGGCCTTGACCCAATCATGTCCTAGTTGTTTTTTTTTTTTTTCCTGTTGAAAAAGCAATGGTATGCTTCCTGAAACCCGTAGAATTGAACAAATAATTGCATATTTTTATTAAAATGAACAAAATTCCTGAGGTAGGAGAAATTGTGTCTCACCTCTTTTGGGCTGGATGCTCAAATTTGTTTAAATATTGAATGTGTGGTCTTGTATTTATTTTTATAAATGAGTTAAGATCTTTGTTTAAAGTCCTTTTTAATGGAGAATAGTCGGTGCTTTTTGAGGTACATTTTTACAATATGGGAAAACGAGATGAGAGTTTTGAAGACCTGGTTTTGACATCAGGTTTTAATCACTCTTTTTAAAGGAGGATGCTTTCCGATAGGGTGCTTTTTTCTGGGATGTTAAATGACAGTGTGTTGGGTTTGCAGTGTTACTGAAAAAGTGAGGAATAGAGGTGTCTCTATTAATTGTATAGATGACTGTGAAGGTCCCGCTCAGAACCAGCGTAAAATCACCACCACGGTGTGTTAAACACAGAGCCCATGTCAAAAAGAATCCTCTGCAAAGAGTATCTGAGGCTGTTGGCATATCTCCAGGGCTCCTTTCCATTTTTTCTTCCCCTTGCTTCCCTAGGTGCTCCCCAACCTACTGCCCATCTTAACCCCTTCAGCTTTGTTGAGAAAGCACAGTAAATCTTCTGAGGAAGGGAAATCATGTCGCATAAACAAGACTTCCTATGAGGAGGAAAAAAAAACCTGGAATCATTTAGTCAGAAAAAAAAAAAATCCTTCTCTTTGAGAATGGTGTGGATCCTTTAGTCACAGTTTCCATATTGAAAAATGGGTTCAAGTGGGGTTCAGAGAGCACACTGTATAAGTTCCTCTTTTAGGAAAAATAGGGTTTTTTTTTTTTTCCTTTTTAAGCAAATACAAGTGCAGTGTGCTTGTACCACATTTACATTTGTGATAAATGGTGCCACACATTGCATTACTTTCTCCATGTCATATTCACCCTTTCCACCCATCTCTCCATGTGTCACAAAGTCTTTCGAAAGAGGCCAGGAAAGTAGACTTCAGGTCTCCCTCTAGCCAATCTGACTGTATACATTTAATTTCTTTCAAGCATTTACAGCAAGAACAGTTATTGCTACAGAACAGTAATCTAAATATTTTTCTATTTTGAAGATTATAAAACTGTTTTGCCAAACAGACTGACTTAGTTGAGAATAAAATAAACTTATTAAACACGGATTCAGAAACGCAAGAGAAAACAGTTCTTATCTGGAGACATGTAATTATAGATTTCCTCTGCTGAGCAGGAGACTGACATTTTAAATGTCTACTGTTTGACAACTGTGGTCAGACATCTCTACTGGGGTTGAGCCTGCTCATTAGTGCCACATTAACCTTAACTTTGCCTCAGGCCATTAACTAGCAAACTGCACATTTGACCTTTGTTCAACAGATATTTTCAAACAGTATGGGAGGCACTGCTTTTAATTTGGGTTCTGTATTATTTGTGGACTGACTTTAGGGGGTAAAAAAAAAAATCGATACGTGTCATTAAATAAAGGAAAGTGTAGTCTGAAACTTTCCACAGAGAAAAGGTCTATTTTTTTTTTTTTTTTGAAAAGTTCTGTTTTAAAATAAGATTCTTCTCCAATACTTTCCCAGATAACTAGTTTTGGTCATAATTAGAAATCGTCTCTTTTACTTTGTGTTCAATGGAAACACAAAGGAGAGGAAGACAATTTAACAAAACTTGTTAAAGACAGTTATATGAATGTTTTAAAATTGAAACAAAAATCCTGCTAGATAAAGGTGTAAGATCTACAGGCCTGCCTTTTGAATATAGCTCTGTGCTTAGGAACATCTAATGAAATGAAATACAAAATCAAATGCAAAATCAGGGCCATATGCTTAAGTGAAAATAGCTCCCTAGGAGATCAGAAACTTTTGAAACATGTGGTTGCCACTCGTATGTATGAGGAACATATCAGCCTTATTAATTAAAATGTAAATTAGTCTAGGTGGAATATTTTGATAGATTATGGTGGAGTCGCTATATTCAAATTATGGAATATTATACAGCAGTATCAAAAAAGTATTCATCTGAAATGGGTTCATGATATATTGTCAAGTGAGAAAAGCCAATTGTTTGTATGTGCTTGGTCCGAGTTTTGTTAAACCAAACTGTTACTTTGTCTCTCTTTATCTCTGTCTATCCCTCTTCTGCTTTTGGTTACTTGTTAGTGTGCACACAGAGAAACTGAAGAAAGCTCACCAGGAGGGAGGCACATGGACACATGGTAGAGGCACAGATACTAACTTGTTCTTCATGTGCCTTTTATTTATTGCACCGTTTATGAAAAGCTACGTTACTTTTATCATTAAAAATGACTAAAGTCAAATAGAATGGTCCATCCCATCAGAAGCGTTGCTTGGTTTGATGGTAGTAACCGGACCTTCCTATGTCAACGGAACTGTAAATGACACTTCAGGGTGAGTTGCATTTCCTTTTATATATTACCGCGGGATGCATCAGGAGCCCTTTCTGGCACTGCTGGCCTCAAGGGCATGGGAAGGAATGAAGCAATAACTATGCTGGCCCATGTTTCTCCCTTGCCTTTAGTAAGCTCGGGGCAAACAAGGCTGCAAGCTATGAATGATCAATTGTGCTCCAGGCTTTTTCCTCTTTATGGTGCTAGCACAGTGGACAAAGCTGCTCATTAGCCAGGGAGAAGAATTTGCCCCACTCCCCGCATCCTGCATCAGACCTCTCAGACTGATAGAAGTATACAGATAAATCCTGTTTAAACTTAGGGCCTTCGAAGTGTGGATTTTGGCAGAAAGAAGTGATCTCTCTGTGTTCTGGTCTAACAATCTACTAATAGTGTTCTGTGAACAGGGTGAGAATTTCCGTAAGATTTTTAAAACGGATAGAAATATTCTCCTATATAAACATTCATTCAGCTTTGATTTCTCAGATATTCAATATCAGCCTGACACAGCTAAGGGATGGCACATTTATTAAGGAATTATTTAGTTAATTAATTAGTGAAACAAACATGTTGAGGTCTGCTACAAATAAATTCCTGAGTAAACAACTTCCTTGCTTTTCACATGTTTTTATTCCCTTCTCTGACTTTTGCTTTTCCTTAGCTTCAAAATAAGAGAATTGGACTAAATTGTGGGTGCTCAACCCTGCCCACACATGTGGATCTTACAGGAAGCTTTCAGAAACCCTCGGATGCTCAGGTCCCACTCCAGGCCAATACATCTGAGTGAGGGAGCATTCTAGGTGTGCAGTTTAAATATTTCCTTGGCGATTATAATATGCATTTAGGACAGAGAGCCGCTGAAGCAGATAGTCTCAGGATCTTTATGTGTAACACAGTCTATCTGTGAGGTATTAATTATGATAGCCATCTTATAGAGCATTGTGACTAAATATTATTGTGTCCTCACACATTAATTTTAGCAACACACATGTATGGACTTTGACTTGAGCCTGTTTAGTCTCACATAGCTTGTGGTCCTGCTCTTTCGAGTTCTTCATTTTCTAATGCAGCACATGAGGAAGGTCTACTTCCTTTCTAGAAACAAGTCCTCTAATTTCAAGTTTCCCAAGTCAACTATATCCTTTAAGGACTTTCAATTATCTTATCATTTTAAAGATGCATTTCTTTAAAAATTTCTAATTCAGGCGTGATTAAAAACTAAGACCTCATCTGAGACTAATTCAGGGAGAATTTATCAAGAGCCTGTTGGGTACCAAACTGTGACCCAAAGCCTGGGAATATAAAGAAGACGTGACTCTTGCCTTTATTGAACAAGCACTCTAACCAGGGAGGCAAACATGCAGACACAGGGATTACAATATCAGAGAGCCAGGGCTGCAAAACAGAGGCCGGGTGCTGTGTAAGAAACAAGGATGGGCAAACAAAAGTGCACACGCGGGTCAGACAAGGACACAGGGGGCAGATGAACTTTAAGCTGGATCTTGAAGGACGGGCAGAAGTTTGGGAGAATAAGGGAGGAAAAGGCCATCTAGGGCTAGAGGAAACTGCATGTGCTAAACTCGGAATCTTATCCCGTAAATATGGAAACAGCTTCTGCTAAGCATGCGGTTTTGGCTGACATGCGTGAGTGGAGGGTAGGGGACTGTATGGGATGCTAAGGGGTGGACAGTGGAGAGATTGTGTGCCACGGTAAGACATTTTATCTGAATCATTAGGGTTTTAAAACGGCAAAGTGTTGGGCTGATTTCTAAAGCCAATTCTGATTACGGCACGGGACGTGCAGTGAAGGAAGTCAGGAGGGCAAAACTCAATAGGGATGTCATTTGCTAAACTTTTGCAGGCCCATATGAGAAAGTATTAATATGTGTATGGCCTGAACATCTAGGCTTTGAATAAGTATTCTGACAAAGAATCTTTTCTGTTTTTTAAAAAATATTTTAAATATTAAAGAAAAATTTTCTGTTACTCTCAAGACTAAGTAAGATGTCTAAAGACTAAGGTGGACAACTGACATATGTAACATAGCCCCTCAAGGATAATTAGCTGGAATTTAGCATCTCCCTACATTTTTTAGGCTCCTAGTTTTAACTGGAAAGACCCTCGTAACTGTAGAAAAATAATTGCATGGATATAGTCACCCTTCCAGCAAGTTAAATTTTGAGTCATCCAAAGAATAGTATATTTTATTCATTGAGACTCTTCATGCAAAACTTGGAAAGGAAGCATGATGGCATATAGCAGGCCAAGCATTGACCTGGGAACTGAAGTTTGGATTCTTGTAATAGGACCAACATTAATTGGCTCTGTGGCAGTAGATAAATCTTTTTACCTCATGATAGCTGCTCATTTGCTTTATCCCCTTCTTTACCCAATTTAATTTTTTCTATTTCCAATCTAGATCCCTTGGCCCTCCAGGGCAACCACTTCTTGCAACAAACACTGCTCTTAATTCCTATGACCTAAAATCCTCCAAACACAGATTATAAAGTTCTGAAGCGGGATCTCCACTCATATTTCTGTCTTCACAAACCAAAACTTTATCTTAACTTTCACAGACTTTCTTCAGTCATTTTAGTCTTAGGGAATTTGCTCCAAAGCTAATCATTCTCTTTTCAGTAATTATTACTCTCTCTCCAGAATTTGTGATCTATCAATTTTTAATTTTCTTCTTCTATCTTTCTATCAATTAAGAAAGACTAAATTATGATATGGTAGCAAACAACCCCACTCTCTCCTTGGTTCAAAAGCGTTTTCCTTCACATTTTAGCCTGTTCACATTTTAGACCAGCAGGGGACACTACTCAATTGGCCCTGAATTTAAGCCTCAGAGTGACTAAGCAGCCTCCCTGTGACACATTGCCAGTCATCAGGGAAGAGGGAAACAGAAGCCAGTAAGACCACATTGGTTCTTAAAGCTTAAGCTTGAAGGGAACATACATCACTCTGAACACATTTACTAGAACCCAGAGCAAGTCACATCCTAAAGCTAGCTTCAGAGTGGCTTTATGCCTGGGATGTAGAGAACTGGGATACTTAGGAACAAGTTAATGAACTTTGGCAAACCTTTGCTATGTCCTTCCCTTTCATATACAAATATTTTCAAGTCTCTTGTATTTTGAGACAGACACACACACAAACAGAACTCCCTTAATGTTCATCTTTGGGACTCTTAGTTTCTCGCTCTCTCTTTAAGAGTCATCATACTGCAAATCTGAAGGCCATTACTCTATTTCAAATGCTTTCATTTTTATATTAGTTTGCTAGGGCTGCCATAACGGTACCACAGACCAGGTGGCTTAAACAATGGACATCAATTTTCTCACAGTTTAGAAGCTGGAAGTCCAAGATCAAGATGTTGGCAGTTTTGGCTTCTGCTGAGGTTTCTCTCTTTGGCTTGCAGATGGCTGCCTTCCCCTGGTATGTCCTCACATGGCCTCTCCTCTGTCCATCCATCCTTACCATCTCTTCTTGTTATTAAAACACCAGTCCTATTGAATTAGGATCTATCCATATGACCTCATTTGAACTTATTTACCTTTTAAAGTCCTTATCTCAACATATAAATTTTTGAGGGACCACATATAAAGGACATTTTCATTATAGTCCTTATCTCAACATATAAATTTTTGAGGGATCACATATAAAGGACATTTTCATTATTTTCAGTAACCTCTCATAATGTCATTTTACACAGTGTGGAATCTCTCTAGGTTCCAATCCCCTTAATTCTTTACTGTTCACAGCTCTTATCATTGAAGATTTGCTTCCTTTGCTCAATGTACTTCTGAGTTCCCTAGACTTTTTCTTACTACCTGTTATTTGCCTGAGAGATTTCATCTACCTTCATAGCGTCCGTCTCCCCCTCTGGAGATAATGACTCTCACATCACACACCCAGTCCCATGATTCCAAGGTTACATATCCAACAGCAAAAGTCATGGTATTCATGGTTCTTGTACCAGTAGTTTCAATACCGTCTTAGTACTTCATTGAAATGTAGAATCTTGGGTTCCACCCCAGGACTACTGAATTGAATCTGCATTTTGGCAAGATCCCCAGATGATGTTATACATAGTAGGTCTGAAAATAGCCTTGTACTTGATTTCTCTTTCTGTACATTCCAAAGAAATCACAAACCGAACATGTTGAGAGTAGACTTAATTATTAGTGTTAACTCATTCATTACTTTACCTACTAATTATTGAGCTTACTAAATGCCTTCACAACTGTTTTAAGATCTATATTGGTGAGCAAAACAAAACAAAACAAAAAAGTCCCTGGCTGCCTGAATCTTTTATTCTAGAGTGGGAGACAGATAAGAAACAATGAAACATAATAAGTGAGTACATGACATGCTAGAATAGACAGTGATATGTGCCACAGAAAGAAGAAAATATTGAGCAGGAGAAGAGCAATACTAAGTATAGTGTGGGACATTGAAAGAGTTGTATTTCCCTTCCTTTATTTCTTCTCTCAGTGAATAGTACTGAGATAATCATCCCCTCAGTCACCTCAGGGACCTTGAGAAAGATAATTAGGAGTTATATTAAAACTTTTACTTTTATTGTCAATTCTAGATTCCTAATGTCTTTCAAATCTAACACTTTTCATGTTACTCACTGACCAGTGTTTTCTTCTCATCCTCATATTTCCTCCCCCTGAGCCTTGGTTATAGCCCTTTATGTGACCTCACTGACTTTTTACGTATTTCCACAATACTGTCATGAGGCCATCACTTGCTTGCTGGAAAACTTTTAATGGCTCCCACTGCCTTCTGAATAAAACTGAAACAGTTTTTTGATGATCAGTAAGGCTGATTACAATGTCCTTCATGTTTTCCCTTATGCTCCACACGTAAGTGAAACCATATGATAATTGACTGTCTCTGCTTGACTTATTTCACTGAGCATAATCTCTTCCAGTCCTGTCCATGTAGAATCGGGTATTCATCCTTTCTGATGGAGGCATAGTAATACATTATATATGTGTACCATATCTTCTTTATCCATTCTTCCTTTGAAGGGCATCTTGGCTCTTTCCAAGTTTAGGTGAGCCTGATGGTAGGTATTGAGGAAGTCACGTATTGCGTGGAGCACTAGGTGTGGTACATGAACAATGAATCTTGGAACACTGAAAAAATAAAATTAAAAACGCTGATTACAAACTGGCCTCTTTCTACCTTTTAACTATAGTTCCCATAAGCCTATTTACTTAATAGCAAATACTCCCTATTTGCTAAACTGCATATGAGTCTTTGAACACATAATATTCTCTTTCCTCTTTACATTTGCTTATTGTTTTTTATTTGTTGTTGTTGTTTGCTTGTTGGGTTTTTTTGGTTTTTTTTTGCATGAAACACTGAAGTAGTATCTTGTTTATACATATTTCCTGATTCCTTCTCTGTCCTCAAATGTGGGACTGTTAACACTGTGTTACTATTGTGGGCTTTCACTAGATAGTACCTTCTTAGAAGGTAGGGATTGTCTTGTTTAGCTATAGTGCCAACACAGAGCTTGGTACTCAACAGTGTTTAGTAGTGTGTGACAAGTAACTGATAACTGTTGCTTTATAGCATGAGTGGAAATCTTCTGGATATGATGCTTTCAGAGGGAACTCATGCAAAGGCATGAAGGTCTGTTTGGGGTCTCTCATGCTCAACAAGTCTCTCACTTTTGTGGAAGCCTAAAGTATGGTTTCGGTTGCTCCTGAAATGGAGGTGAGAGGGTGCCTTATATGCCTTTCTAAGTAATTTGGATCTTATGCTGTAAGAGAAGAAAGAGCCATTGATGGCTTTAAGCAAGTGACATAGTCTGGGGGGTATCAGATTTGAATTTTAAGAGGGGGATTTCTTGGAGGATGAGAGGTTAAGGGATTGAGGATGAGATTGTTAAGGAAGAGATTAGAGGAATGCCACTCTAGTGCAGTCATTCCAGAGAGATGATAAGGGCTTCAACTAAGGAAATGAGAGTAGCATTGGGAAAGAGAACTGGCCAAGAAAGATGTAAAGCTTTTCCCAGTATGATCTTTTGGTTGTGAAGACACCATTCACCATGATTGGAGGAGGAGGTTTGGGGTCCATAAGAAATATCAATTCAGTTTTATCCCATCAATTTGGAGTTCTCAACATTCCAGTCATTTATGCCAGGTCTCTTCAATCCTAGAAGACCCTTTGATTCCAAACAGGTGATCATTTGTAGTAAACAGAATTCAGGACAGGAGTCACACATCTTTCCATTTATTAAACCCACCCCTCTAGGAAAGAATCAGTTGGCTTCATCCATTATGTTTTAGTAGCTACAACATGAGAATTGGTATTCATGTATCCCAGTTAGCAGGAATATGACCTTCATGGTGTGGGAGAGGGGACTTATTTTCTAGTCAAGGAAACTAACTTAAAGTATAACCAAGTATAGGGGCGCATGGGAGCCTCAGTCAGTTAAGTGTCTGATTCTTGATTTCAGCTCAGGTCATGATCTCAGGGACTTAAGATCGAGCCTGGCGTTGGGGACTGTGCTGGGCGTGGAGCCTGCTTAAGATTCTTTCTCTCCCTCTCCCTCTGCCCCTCCTCCTAAAAAAAGGTATAAATGAGTATAAGTGAATGGTTACAGTATATTTTTGGGGGAGGATTGACTATAAGTTAGAAGTCAAACGTATACTTCCTGCAGTCATGTTCTTATTACACGTCTGATCAAGCTTTGCTAAAAATTTGGTTAAATAGTCACCAAACATTTGCTGTGGAGTCTTCTTATCTGATTTCAGATGTTACATATTTGAAAATGACATTTATCCTTCCTATAGATTGGTGGTTACTTACAACTCCAGCCATTTCCACAATGAGTTCTTTGGAAACCACTAAGAGACAGAATTTTAAAATTAATAAAATTGAGCATCAGTGCTGTCAAAATAAGATTTAATTTTTTGTTTTAAAATTGCTCATTTCACCTATAATTTAGAGTCACCCCCTCCTCTTTGATCTCATTTTTAAGGAAGTTATTTTTAAAATGTCAGTGGGAATGCAGTTTTATAATTGCTGCATTTTAGCTCCTCAACCTATGGATTTCTGGTTTGCTTTTCTTCTCCTGTCTCTGTATCTAGTCCAGAGGCTGTCTCTTCTATATTAAGGAAGTGGCTTTTTGTTTCATTGTCCAAAACATTGGTTTATGTTAAAAAAAATTCAGAAGTATAGCTTTTAGGACTTGATTTTTTGAAATGCTAAAATTCAGGCTCTTAGGGACCTCAAAGCTTTGATTTTAAAACTTGAAAGTTTTGGTTTTTTAAAATAAAAAGCAAACTACTTTTTTTGTTGAATTTTCCCTTCCCATAATTAATGGGGGAAAGAGATGTAGTATGAGAGGGGAGGAAAAAAACAGTCCATGTATTAAATAATATTCCTTCCAACAACTTTTATTTTCATGCTTTTGAAACATGGTGCATATTTGAGGTTTTTTTATTTAGTGAATGGCGTAGGAAAGATGTTAGGGTTTGAAGTTAATGGCCAAGAAGAAATTCTTGAGATGTCCTTGGTGCAAAAAGGTGGTTTTATTAAAGCATGGGGACAGGACCCTTGAGCAGAAAAAGCTGCACTGGGGTCATGAGGAGAGGCTCATTATGTACTTTCAAGTTGGGAGGGAGTTAGGGATAGCATGTAAGTCTCCCTCGTATTTTGGAAACGAAGGTTTCCAGGACCTTGAGGGGACTAGCTATTGTTGGGAAAGTGCCATTTATTATTGTCTAATAAAATCTGAGTCATGAGACCCTTCAGATGTATATCATACCCTTGGCGGATGATTGCAAACATGTATCTTGGGGGGTAGAGATAAAGGAATTCTTATATGTTAAAGTAAACTTACAGGATCCTTGGGGTTGGGCCAAGATAGTCTGTTGCCCTTAGCAAAGTATTAACGTGGAGGCAGTTGAGTCCCTAGAGGAATGTCACTCTGCCTGTTTCAAGGACTTGTCAGTTGGGCTATAGGTAGTGAGGAAATTTAATAATTTTTCTTCTGCCTCTGCTTCCCCCATTAGTGGAGACATTTTATTTTAGGTTGTTATACACCAAAGAGAAGACCCACATAGGAAAACCACCCAAGTTTAATAAACTTTTAATCAGTAAGCAATCGATTAGTTGTTAAAAGCCTCTGACACTTCTGTCCAGAAAAGTGAGTAGTTAGTATTACTGTGATTTAGATGGCACAGCTAGTAAAAGCTTGTAGGGATACTACAGATACTACATAAAGTAGGGTGTGTGTGTGTGTGTGTGTGTGTGTGTATGTATTCTTCACAACTTCTTGAACCTGAGTTATATAAAATTCATACCCTGTGAAAACTTGGACTCAAAAGAGTAAATTTGAATACTAGCCTTCTTTCTTAAAAAAGTATAGTATTTATCTCGATTGTTATAAAAATATTGAGAATATCTAAAAAATAAGCAGTAAAAAAAGTTGCATTCTATATATCATGCATAACACATTATGCCATTTATATTGGCATTTATTATGGATTTTTGGTTTTAATTGTCTTCTTTGTTTTCCCATTCAGAGAATTTATCAACAGCCTTCGACTGTACAGGACGTTCTATGGAGGCCTGGCCAATGAGCTTTGTGTTAACGAATTAGCTGCTGCTGATGGGCTGCCGTGCTGGAATGGGGAAGACATAGTAAAAAGGTATTTTATGTGTTGTGGTCTGTGAAAACATCATGGCTCCTTTCATCCTTGCTTTCTTTTCTCAGATCTTGAATGGACCACTTCAGTTTTAACTCTGCCCCACAGGTTAGACTGTACGTCAATTTCATCTCTTCAGTTTGTTAGAAACAGAGTTGATCCTTTTTGACATTTTAGAGATGTGATAGCATTTCTGTGGTGTTAGAACATTCTCTCTTCTTTTCTACCTATTTCAACCAACAATCCACTTTTTCAATTATTATTTACCTTCTGTCCAATCTGTCTTGCTTATCGAGTCCCTTTTTTTTTGTTTAGCTTTATGAGTTGTAGAAAGTGAAGAAATTCAGTGAAATGTGAATACCTGTGCAAAGATTCATGGATATAAGAATATGAGTGTCCTCAGTGTTAATACGTCCCTCCTACAATTGTCTCTTTGTGTGTGTGTGTGTGTGTATGTGTGCGTGTATCTTTGTTAGAATGGGATTACGTCCCTGTGTGACTATTTGAAGCAGTAATTATTTGTATGTTGGCCATTGTTCTCAAGCTCAGGAGTAAAATTTTTTACCATTTTTTTTCCCTCATTGTCTAGAATTTCTTTGACATTTTGTTTTCTTTTGCTTCTTATAACTGATTGTACTCTGAAGTAATCTCCCGAGCTTGAGAAAGTCCTAAATTTTCCCTCCGTAATCTATAACAGTGGTCAATAATAACTGGCTGGGAGTTGGTCTTTTGATTTTTCCCATGCTGGTGATTGTTATAGAATGTAGGTTTGGGTTGCATTTGGACTTGAATGTTTTTATGTATTTTATTCTGAAAAATCTGTAAAAAGAGAGATAGGGCGTTAAGCTTTGTAATTGACAAGCATGCCTCCTCCACATGAAGATAGGTGGTTTTGTTACCATAAGAGTGTTCATTTAAAATATTATTAACAAATAATACATTATTTGTTAAAAAAAACTCCAAAAAATAAAATATTATTAACAACAAAAAAGAAATCATTAGCAAATTAAGCTTACTGTGACATATACTCCAAAGTAATAAATATAAATAATAAAAACTGTATATGTATTTCTGTGTGATCCTATTTATTATAGTTAAAGCTTATTTCCTGATACAGTAAATGACTATTTTGTAGTTTATATCTGAATCATTCACAGAGATTCTTAGATTTTGCAGAAAAATTATTAACTACAAAAACATAATTAAATTTAAATAAAACATTTAGCTGACATGGCTAGTGTTCTTTTTTCATTATGTTCTTTGAATGTTAGAATTTATTTTCTAAATTTACCTTTCTTGCGTTTATTGAGAGCACTCACAGTATGCCTGGAACTTTGAGTTCTTTTAGTCTCCATGTCACTGAAAGTTCTGCCACGTACATCTAATAATTAAATTATACTTTGACTTCTGCTTTTTCCTCTCACCTTGTTCAAGCTGGAATTGAACTTTTTTGCGTATTAATGATTTTTCTACAAGGGCTAATGAAAATTCCCTGGTGACTGATGGAAAGTCTAGTATGTTTTGTAAAAACATGTGCTATACTGCATTACATTCTATCATTTCATTCTAGACCTTGTGTCCGCTTGTCCCACTCCTCTCCACTGTTTGGTCTGGAGTTTGTAGAACAGAAAATGTTGGGGAACTCAGTGATTGGGAAAACTTTATTTAGAGGGATAGTATTTTTAATTCAAAGAATATATTCTATATCGTATGTTTCTTAAGACATCATTCATGGCTTAGGAGTAAAAAAAAGCTCGTCTTGAGCAAGAATTATCTGTGCAGCCACATTTCTGATAAAGAAAATGAGTGATTCTCATTATTCTCATTTGCTTCCAGCTTATTCTCCCTTTCGCTGTGCTATCCAGCCTCCTGTTGGCCACTCCCAAGTACACTGTTCGACTCCACTCTCCTGAGAACAAATTATGCTTTGCCTTAATCTTCTCTCAAACACCCCTCTGCCTCATCACCTTAACTGCCATTTTCCTAACTTTGGGAATATTTTTTTCTGGTCCATCCCAGTCTCCTGGGTCCACTGCCCACGTCTGCTCCTCTGGGCTCACCTGGGACAAGCCTCCCACTCTGACTCTCTAGCGCCATCTCCAGATGGCTTCCAAAATGAACATTTTTTTCAGCCCTGGTTATTTTCTGGCAGTCAGCCAAGGTTTTGCAAGCATTATCTCATTTAGTTCTGCCAAAATTTGACTCTCTAATGCTCCAAAGAGAGCTGATAGTGGTATTTCTTTTCTATTTGATATTAAGAAAAACTCTCGTGTGTGCTTGACTTTTTAAAAAAAATATAGCATTTAAATTGCATTTTTATTTGTGACTCAGCCAATTCTTGACATAATTATGCAACAGGAATTTTTTTTATTTGATTTATTTGTTTGGCACAGAGAGAGAGATCACAAGTAGTCAGAGAGGCAGGCAGAGAGAGAGGGGGAGGCAGGCTCCCTGCTGAGCAGAGAGCCCAATGCGGGGCCCGATCCCAGGGCCCTGAGATCATGACCTGAGCTGAAGGCAGAGACTTTAACCCAATGAGCCACCCAGGCGCCCCAACAGGATATTTTTCCTTCAAAGCAAAGTTAATGCTAAAATTGTGCATGACCTGTCACTTTGTATAAAAATAGCAAAAATGATTATTAAATTTTTTTCTGTACCTTCTGGTAGTAAAAATACATCGAAATAATTCTGTTTAAACTACTGTGTGTAAAAAGCCTGTATCATATGTAACTTGGACTTTTTGTAAATAAATGTTGTGCACTAAAAAAAAAAATTGAAATATCCGTCACATCTGGCTAATTATGATATCTTCACCATGGAATATTACGTGTTAGGCAAAAACTGCACATTTTTATCTGCTAATGTGGAATAATTTCAAATAATTATTAAATTAAAAATAGTTAAAGCTAGGATATTACATATTTTACCAGCAGATCTAAATAAATAAAAAATAGCAATATTGGTTCTGCATAGAATATTTCTGGACAGTTACATGGAAACTGCTAATATACTTAAGAAGTACTGGGGGGCTTTTTAAATTTACATTGTATTTATTTATGTTGAAGGAGAACATGTTGCAGTGATGTTAGAATTATGGGCTATTTTTGTATTCTTTTTATAATTCCTTTTTGAAATGAAAGTGCTATTTTTCCATACAATTTCTAGCTAACTTGGATTTTCATAGTAATTTTGTGATATAGTTTTATCAAAGCAGTAATGGATATGGTCAAATACTGAATCAGCGAATCTAAGGAGTCTTCAAGATAAAGTCAAGTCCTGATGAATGTTGCGATCTTGAATTATTAGCTACTTGCTCCAAAAGAAAAGAGGAAGCATAGCAGTGATCACTGCGTGAAAGCACTAAGATCCTCAAATAAAACACTCATTTCAGAGATCTGCACTTAGTTGAGATAAATAATGCCATCAAATTTTGAAGAAATGCCTATCAGGTGAATGTATACTACACTGGGGGATGATAGTGGTTTTTCCTTTCTTATGGTGGGTGATAAGACTCATTGGATTCATCCTAGAGAAAGTATGCCACAGACAACAGGATAAATTGGTGGCCAAGACTGAGTCTATCATTCATTATAAGAGCAAAGTGATTATTTTGGCAAGACTTCTTCTCCTGAAGGCATTTTTAGGAGATGATTGATAACACTATTTATGTGCACCGATGGGCTGTCTCAAAGAATAGGAGAGCCCTACTGATTGTTTCAATATTATGACAGTCCTATAAAATTGGGTGAAAACATCTTTGTGCTCATCAAAAGAGGTGGAATTCCTTTGTGATCGTAGCAGAAAATATCTCAAGTATCTGTAGTATCTAAGGAGTGTTTAATTTGTGAAACAAAAAAAATCTGTTTAAATTCAAATAATTTTAAAGGCTGCATTCCTGTCCTACCCTCTGCAGCCACATTGGGATCAACAGTGGAAAGAATTTCTGGATTGAGATGAAAATGTATTACCGAATTCCACATGGTCTCCATCTCTCTGTCTCTCTCCTATCACTTCATCATGAAACAAAATTGTTCTCCGAAAGGCATATTGTGTCAGTCTTTCTGTTCTCAGAGCTCTGTTCTCAGTTCTCTGTGATTACAAATTGATCGTTTGATGGTTTGTACTTGGGCTTCCCGAGTATTGACGTGCAGGTGACAGCTACTTAATTACTAGGGCTTCCTTTTCCTTTCTGATTAATAGACGGTTAATTCAGTTACTCTCCCTCGGTCTCTGGGAATTTATGATCTGTCCAACAACTCTCAGACTAGCCAGTAGCTGTGAAGTGTCCTCATACAATTAATAATCCACATGATTTCTACTTCGTCTTGAGTTATTGTTCCTTAATGCTTCTTTCATAATTCAGTGTTTTCCTTTCAAACTCTTATGATAAGATGCCCCTTCCAACAGAATTGAATTTTTAAAAATCAGGTAAAAATATAAAACCTTAGGTGTCTCTAAGGCTTTATACTTATCTATTATCAGAGTTTCAGATAATATTATTTTTCCTGGAGATATATATAAATATATCCCACTGTATCTGTGTATTTATTTTGTGATACAAAGCTGTTAGCTGATCCCTATATCCACCTCTTTGGTTCATATGGCTCTTTAAAAACTTAAAAATTTATTTTTATTTTTAATTGAAGTGCAAATATAATATCTTGTAACCTCATTTTTTTCCTTTACATTATCTATCTGAAAAGTGACTCATCTTCAATCTTTTTTCTTCTTCCTGACCTTGCTGCATTCAACTATATTTCATTCATTCATTCATTCATTCATTCATTTATTTAAACAAACACCTGGCCTGGTTTCCAAATGTTAGGGACTACAAAACAGTCAGGTCTCAGGATTGTTCTGATTTTCATTAATGTAACTACTAGTTACTATTCCGATGTTGCTTGTGCAAAGACAGTATGTTCTTTGTGACTTAAACAACAATCTGTTTTGCATTTCCTTTTTTTTTCCCCTTGAAATTTTGATCTATTCAGTAAGGTTTTTAATATTGTTGAAGTATACCTTCATAATCATCATCATTATTATCATATCTATGGCCCATCTAGTGTGGTTCAGAATTCAAAGAGGCTTAAGAGACGTGGGTCGGAGACGTCCCTACTCTACCCATCCCTACCCATGGGTCCCTACCCATCCCTACCCATCACAGCCCTCTACTGTGGGCTCTGAATTTCCCACTATTAATGGAATAATTTTCAACTTCATCATTTTCTTCATGCAACTGTACATACTTTTTGCCAAACTCCCACTTTAATCTTAAGTCCTCATGGAATGAGTCCCCTCATTTATGTTTGTTTGTAACTCTAACTCTGCTGTGATGTATATTGCATTATATGTCATATATCTTGTCTCTTCTTATCTGCTGTGATTTCTTTTGTAACAGAACTCTTGTATTACGTGATAGGTTAAGAATGATTAGTATCATTGAACACTTTTTGGTAATTTTTTAAAGATAAGAGGACTCTCAGGAACAGGAATTTTTTATAAGTATTTTTGAGAACTGAGAGATTTGGAGATTGGGGAGGGGGCTTGGTGATAACACTTTGGTGGGTAATATGTGGGCACAAAGCTGAGTGCTGAAAGATGAGAAGAAAGATGAGTCATAAGAGGTTCTGCCTATGGCTGACTGTAGAGGTTGGTTGGTTGGTTTTCTGACTTAAACTTAAAATCACGTGTGTCTCATTGTGTGCATTTCCGTAGTTATTTTTGGAAAACCAGAGTCTAAAGAACTCTAGGAAGCTCATGTCTTCTGGGTTAGAGACATATGAGGTGTGATTGTCTTTATCACAGATGAGGCATCTGGGTTGGGGGTGGATAAAGTGCAGAGGCCTGCCCAAGGTCAAAAGCCCGAGTTTATAATCCCCAGTAAGGGACAAACTGAAATACTTTTGCTCTTTTGTGAGAGAAAAAAAAAGTATGGCTTTAGCTATAAGGGACTGTCCCTTTCATCCCATTGTAGAGTACATATTTCGGGTCCAACAGGGCAAATGCAGGAATGGCTGGTGCAGTCTTGGTTGTGTATGATCTCTCTCTACCTTACTCTAGTACACTCGCTTGGCAAATAATGTTTCTTTAAATGGTGCCAGAAGTAGTTTGGTTCTATAGAAAATGACATAGATGGTAGCAAGGGGATGCACTTTTTATCAATTTGCTCTAAGTCCTGACATTGCTAACTAGTGATAAAACCTAGGAAGATATCTATTTTTCTCAGGTCAATATACACATTTTGGTCTTTTCTAAAAATGCTCGATTAATTTGATAATAGTTGCTTTTTATCCCATCTTCTGAACTGAGATCTTTCTTCTGAATCTCTCTTTCCTGGCTTACTGGCTTAGTGGCCTCGTGTCTCCTGTTAAGGACGTAATCAGGGTGTTGGGCTCAGAAAGGTGAGTGGGAATGGCTTCTTTAAACCCACTCAGAAGGCTCCTTTCTACCTTGTCACTAGAATGAAATCATGACCAATTCTCAAAAGCCTTTGGTCACTATTAGTGTCTAAAAGACTTTTTATTGTCATTAGTCCCATAACCAGTGTAAGTTTGGTAATTAAATTCAGTCCCATAAAAAGTCTAACTTCAGTAACAAAAAGGTCTATTCCAACTGAATAATCAAAACCCAAAGTGGTCATTTCTCCCCATTCCTGTGTTGGGTAGTGAGTCAGTCTAGGAGGTGCCTGCGGTGGGAGAGGATAACCCCGTGTTCTCCTCATCCACATACCCACCTCATGTTCTCCTTGACCTCAGCCAGTGTTTCCAACTTCTCCATGTTTGGAACTTGATGGATAATGGGAGAGAAGTGAGAGAGAAGAGGTAAGAGAAGGAAACATTCTTTTTGACTGATGATTCTGTATTTCTCATTACTGAGTCCTAGCTTGGCAGGTGTGTGGAGCTGGTATTCTGAGGCTTTGTGGGCTCAAGACAATGTCTCCTCCCCATTTTTCTTCCTTGGATGGTAAACCTCTGGCTTCTTACTGCTGAGATCTTCTGCTGGGGTCTTTTTCTCCAACATAATCTTCTCCAGACCACAGAAACTTTGCTTCTCTCTCTAGTTTTTGGAGGGAGTGTAACCTATGCCCTGTGTACCAGTGTCTCATTACTCTGCTGGTAGGCAGGGAACTTCCTCCACAGGCCTGGGCTGCCATTCTTAGGCATAGATCTACTACTAGTCTTTTTAGTCTTTTCAAACTTCAAGGATCCCTAAAGCCTCTCTCACTTAGGATGAATGAATGGGAGAATGCCACAACTGTCCAACAAGTTTCTTCAAAGAAATTCTTTCCTTCGGCCTCTTCAAGCTCAATCCTTTTATATAATTAAGGTAGATATGAAGATGAGGAACTGAGAACAGTTTTTAATCATCTGCTTTTCTTATCTAGGACCTGAGTTTGGAATCCCAACTCTTGACTTGTTCTTGGCTGAAATGGAAACAGAAAGAGGGCTATTTTACATCCTTTTGTCTGCATTTGGAACTGGTGTGTAGGAGACAGAAAACTAGATTCTATGTTCAAAACACTGCAAAAGACCTTGAATGATATGCAAACGTAAGACATTGTCCCCACCTCTGAGGGGCCTAGAATCTAAAAACAAGTAGAGGACATGTTCCGTAGCAGAACAGGTGCTGTGGAGTAAGAGATGCCAACAAATCCCACAGGCTTTCAAATAAGAGGCAGAAATCTCATTTGATCGAGGGGATTCAAAAAGTATTTGAATTTATATATTAATAAAAGAATTAATATATGATATGGGTCTCCATTCATTCACTTTTTCCATTCATTTATTTAAAATAACTTCTCTAAAATATTTATGGATGAGATTAGGTGATGTCTGGGATTTGCTTTTAAAATAATTCAGTGAGGGGCGCCTGGGTGGCTCAGTCGTTGGGCGTCTGCCTTCGGCTCAGGTGGTGATCCCAGGGTCCTGGGATCGAGCCCCACATCGGGCTCCTTGCTCGACGGGGAGCCTGCTTCTCCCGCTACCATTCCCTCTACTTGTGTTCCCTCTCTCGCTGTGTTTCTCGCTGTCAAATAAATAAAATCTTTAAAAAAAATAAAATAAAATAATTCAGTGAATGGGGAGAAGGAGGGTCATACTCTACATAAAACAAGGTTTTCTCTGTGTGGATAATCATGAGAGCTGTATTATGGGTACGGGGCTGCTTATTGTCTGTAAAATTTAAAATTCTGTAATAAAACTTAGAGGTACAAAAATGAGAAGACATAAAAAATTACGTTGTTAAGTAGCTACTCTGTCACATTGTCCTAGATACGGAGGACACGGTGGTAGACAAGACAGACATGAGCCATCCCTCATTAGATTAGGATATAGAGGAGATGAACAGGGAACAAATAATTACAAGTGTGAATAGTTACGCAGAATCTTTACGGGTGGATGGAATTTTAATCAGCAGACTTGGAAGCAAGAAAAGAGTGGGAGCAAATGCAGTCTCGAAAGAAATGCCTCAAGTTTGGTGGCCTATTAATTGCATTATTTCCATTTGTGGGTAACCTTTCAGATTACCTTTTCTCCTTCTCAACACTCTTTCATTTGAGCCTCGTGGGTGTATCCTGACTATTCAGTGTTAAGTGTTCCTTTTGTTCATTATACCAGCCATTCTTTCAGAAAGCCCATAAAACCCAGAGCTTACAAATGTTAGGCTCAGGAGTCAGGCTACCAAGGTTCTCAGTGAAGATTTGCCACTTACTAGTAAAGTGAATTCAGGCACATTCATTAACCACTAATTGTATCAGTTATTCTGTTTTTAAAATATGACTGCCAATAATCTCTGTCTCATATTTGAGAATTAAATGTTACTCACAGAAACAATTTAGAGTCCTAGCTATCACATAGTAAGCATTCAACAACTAGTAAATATTTTTTTAAACACTGTATACTCATTTACTTCAGTGCGAATGAAACCCTATTGGATTGAACTTCTCTCTTCATTAAATGAGTGCTACCATGAATCAGAAGACTTTCATTTGGAAAACAAAGATAAGTATGGGGGTTAGTTTATGAGTCAACAAAAATTAAGATTAGGGATCTTGGTTCGGGAATAGGAGATAGTCCCTTGATAATATTTTAATGATTTTATTTAACATTTTATATGATACTTTCATTGAGGTTGTTAAGTAAAGAATATATATCTCAATAGGAAGTTTATCAAATACTCTTAACTGTAGAGAATTACTGTCTAATTTGTACCCACAGAACATATCAGTTTTCTGGGGCACTTGGGTGTCTCAGTCAGTTAAGCAACTGCCTTTGGCTCAGGTCATGATCCCAGGGTCCTGAGATCCAGCTCCCTGCTCAGTGGGGAGTCTGCTTCTCCCTCTGCCTCTGTCGCTCTCCCAGCCTGTGCTCACTCTCTCTCTCAAATAAATAAATAAAATCTTTTAAAAAGATCAGTTTTCTTAAGGGATCATTAGTTAAGTTACAAAGAAAAAAACACTATAAAGATAAAAATATTTTATTCCTAAGCAGTAGTTTGGGAATATTCAGTCACTAGGTGTAGCATCTTAGGGTTGATCGTTAATGAACTATCAGCTGACTGGAAATAATAAATATCTGAAGCCATACTAAATTTCACTATGTCACACACCAGATTGTTTTGGTGACATGACAGTTTTAAGGCCACTCCACTTCTGGCCGTTTCTTTCCACCTATTAAATTCCCAAAGGAAATACATACTGTGAAGAATCCCTAGAACAAAATGAGGTTGAACCTCAGCGTGTCTCTAGCCAGTTTCTTGCCAGACCTCCACAGTACACACAAACTATATTTAACTTGTTAACTTGTTTCCATCAAGGATTGTGTGTAGAGGAAGATTAAAAAAAAAAAATAATAAGATAGCAAGATAAAAGTTTACTGAAGTGGAAACCTAAAGGACCTTTTTCCATCTGTTTGGCACAGAAGTTGTTATCTCTTTGGGGTTACGGATTCCATCACAGTTCCGTAGATGTGTGATTTCCAGATTGTGTTAGTGCAAAACAGCAGCCGTCTAAAAGGCCTCCAGGATGCCTATACCTATTTTAGCCAGAGCAGTTCCTTATTTATCCTTCATTTTCATATTGCACTTACATGCGAGAAACTCTTCCCTTTTCAGTAAAATAGGTGTGAGTTTGCTAAATTATAAAGAGGACACATAGTTTTTCTTAGTCTAGTCCTGTATTTCCACAGCAGAACATATACATTCATCAGTGAATGATTTATTATATTTTAAAATAAAGTGCCAGAAGAGAGATGAAAGAGAACTGTCACTTATTCATAATACTTTACTCTTCAAATAGACTCCGGCATAGTTTCATAAATTTTATTAGAACATCTCATCAGTTATCCGCACATTTTATTGTCCAGCCAACAAAATCCTTATTTTCTGATGCATTCTTCAAGGCAAATATATAAGCTTTGTTAGATACGGTTGAAATGGGTTTCCAAAACCTGATTTGAACCTACTTGCATATTAATGAATATAACATTTGAAGAATACTGACTTTCATGTTTTGATGTACCTGATTAATATAATTACTTATTTCATTGTTCTGAAGATTTCATTTCTCATAACTATACTGAAATCAGGAAATGTTTTAAGATTTTTGTTGTTTTGTTTTCCTGGGGAAATAGATGGTCGCAGATTTTTTTGAATATTTGTTTGTATAACCTACTTACAAAGTTCTGTCTCTAATCAGTTTTATATGTAATGGCAGCCCCAATGAGTTCAAGATATAAATCTTTTAGATATTGAATAAGAAATCCAAGAGTCTTATAATCATGAAGGAAATGAATCTCATGTTTGGAAAGTAGCTTAAAAGTCTCCATACTATACAGTATGAAACTCTAAAAAATAGCTTGGAGAAGTGGAAATGCAATAAGAAAATTTTATACTCTACATACTTCAAAGTAGTGCTTACATTTTTTATAACATGCCCATGTTATTATAATCAGAAAAATGGTATTTCCATCTTAAGAACAATATAATTTTTGAATTTCCTCTATCAGTATCAGCCAATCTTTAACCTGAACTGATAAAAATTGCTACACCTTTCTTTCCCCCATTCTATATAGTTCTGACAGCAAGAAAGCCTTCTTTTCCTATAAATTGAAGACTCTACTGTCAGTAAGGTAATATATGTTGGTAATACATGATGTGTGATGATGTAAACATATTCATATAAATTTTATATGAATTAAATATGAAATGACAGTTGTGTATTGGATGAAATATTGGGCCCTTTTTGGATTTTTCTAGACAGAATCGAGGCATGTTTAGGTATATTGGATCATTAAATCCACAGTATTTTGTATGATATATTTAAATTGTTTCTTATCAAGCAAAATTAGTATCTTCTTTTAGTTAGCATGGGATATTTAAATATAAGGAGTAGCAAAGCAGTAAAAAATATTTTGTGCTACTGGTTTGGGAATGAGTCACTGCCATCTAATTTGAAATCACCCTTTTCGGTTGGGATACATGGTTTTTCAGCAGTAAGAGTTGATGTTCTGCTGGGTAAGAGCCACAGTGTTAATGAAATCTGCAGTGAATGGGATTTTTATGCGATGGGCATAGAGTAATGTAGGAGGTGGATTAGTTAGCTGTTCTCCAGAGAAAGAGAACGAATGGTATCAATAGTATCTATCTATGTATCTATTTATCTATCTTCTATAATCTGTATAGAGAAAGAAATGTTAAAGAATTGTCTTGTGTAGTCTGGGAGACTGGCAAGTCTTAGATTTGGAGGGCAGGCTGACTGGAGGCAGATTCTGGAACAAGTTAATATCTCTGTCTTGAGTCCAAAAGCTGTCTAGAAGTAGAATTCCTTCCTTTCCCGGAGACCTCAGTTTTTCTCTTAAGGTCTCCAACTGATTGGATAGAGCCCACCCACACCAGGGTGGTAATCTGCTCTACTTAAAATCTGTTTTAAATGTTAATCACACCTGGGGAAACCTGAGTGGCTCAGTTGGTTAAGTAACCAACTCTTGATTTCAGCACAGGTCATGATCTCAGGGTTGTGAGATTGAGCCTGGTGTTGGGCTTCACGCTGGTTGTGGAGCCTTCTTGGGATTTTCCCTCTCCCTCTGTTCCCCCCTTTGCCCCCCCCCCCCGCTTGCTCACTCTCTCTCTCTCTCAAAATAAATAAATAAATAAATAAAATAAATATTAATCACATCTAAAAAATACCTTCACAGCAACATCTAAATTAGTGTTTAAGAAACTGTTGGGTACAATAATCTAGCCAAGTTGACACATAAAATTAACCATTACAAGTAATATTCTAGGTGAAGAACGAGAGGGTAAGTTAGTGTGGTTTTGGAGCTGATGTTCTGGAGATGGGTGTGGAGGAGGCTGTGTTCCATTAAGTCTCCAGAGAAAACTCTGGAGGAATCACATTTAAGCTGAAAATGTGGCAAGATGTTGTTTTTTCTAAGTAGAGAGAATATCATGTCTCATGTATCTAAGGCACAGAAGGAAAACCAGCATGCTTGGAACAGAGAGATATGAAGGATGTGGAGGGATTGTCTATCATGAGATTGTAGATTGTAGAAGGGGCCCCTAATCACAGAGGCCAGGGGAGAAGTTTGGATCTTATTCTAGGTGCTTTGAGAAGTCGTTGCAAGTATCAAGCCAAGACTAATATAACCTGGATGCTTCATGGGGAGTAATTTTGAATATAAAGTTGAGAGAAAACAAACAAAGCATACTGGTTCATGTTGGCCAATCTGTGCGTGGTGTGCATGAGAGAAGAAAAATGAAAAAGAGAAAGAAATAGTACATGCACCTCTAAAGAATAAAAAGTTATCCACAGTGAATGACAATCTCTCATATTTGTGTTATCTGGGAAACGTAAGTCTTGTTTGCAGAGCAACACCTACCACAAGGAAACTACGAGTATAGAATCACATGGAGGCTAAAACAGGCACAACATACATCGTGGAGGGACTCCTACTACCTGCTCCAGTGAAGTCTTCCTCAAATGAATGAGAAAAACACTAAAATCTAATAGAAGAGTGGACAAAGTACATGAATAGAGAGATCATAGAAGCTTATTAGGGTCTCTTAAACATATAAAAAAATTACCCTCAATCATACAAATTAAAGAATTTCCAACACAAATTAAATAAAAGTAAATTAAATTGAAATTTTTTTCACTTATGCTAATAAAAATAATTAAATTTGATAATTCACTGTAATGACCAAGATGTGGAAAAAAAGACATTTCCATCCCCCAATAGGAAAGAAAATTATTTCTACATCTCTGAAGGGCAATTGGACAACGTCTGTCAATATTTCAAATGCCTATGACCTTTGAATCAGCTGTTTAACATTTAGGAATTTATCCTCAGATTTACTAATATATGTAAACAAAACAGTATGCATTGCACATAGTTTATGGTAGCATAAAGTATGGATGAACAAAATGCCTGTTAATAGGGAAATAATTAATGGATATGGTATATTAAAAAACAGAATATAAGGTAGATTTTTAAAAAGAAAGAGGTAGCCATACCAGTAGCTATCGATATGAAAATAGCTAGAGAAGAGGAGTGGAGGGTATGTATAGGAAGAAAAGAATGATTGTTTATATTTCCATGTGCTTTTATAATTTACTTACCATGTGCTTTCAGTCTTGTTCCCCCCCAAAAAAACAATTAAAAATAAAATTACCTATGTAAATGTTAAAGAAAAATTATGTCTTTCTGAAATTCTTAAAGATGTCTTGCTTAATAACAATATCTTGAAAAGCCCATGGATCAAATTAAAATAAAAGTAAATTGGCCAATAAAAGCAAATAAAAGTTTCCTAAATATTGTTTCAATGTAAGGCTTAGAATTATTTGAGAAAGAAATTGCATGAAACGGGGAGAAAATGCTAACTTGAGCGTTGAAGGTCAAGCCTTAGTTTAGAGATTAAAAAGTCTTGGGGGCAGACTAGGACTGCCTGAGCACTGCCCTCCTGACTAACTGAATAGACCCCAAACTCTCCCATCTTGTGTCCCATATAAGGAGGTGTGCTACACACTGAATGTGCCCCCACCCCCCAAATTCATATTGAAACCTAACCTCCAATGTGATGGTATTAGGAGTAGGGCTTTTGGGAGGTGATGAGGTTCTGCCCTCAAGAATGGGATTAGTGCTTTGATAAAAGAGACCCAGAGAGATCCCTCACCCCTTCCCCCATATGAGGACACAGTGAAAAGATGACCATCTAGGAGCAGGACTTGACTTCTCAGTAGACACTGCCATTTGCTGGCACCTCGATCTTGGACTTCCCAGCCAACAGAGCTGTGAGAAATAAATGTGTGTTATTTATAAGCCCCCCGTCAATACTATTTCTGTTAAGCAGCCCTATTGGATGGAGTAAGATAGGTTGGATGGAGACAAGGAGAGAACTTGGTGATTGGAAGTAAGGGCTTTTCTTGCCTCTTTGGTGATTTTATTACAGTTCCTGCAGTATCATATCAGAGTAAATCAATTTGTCAAGTGGATGGTTTATCATCTTTTAAAGTAAAATGGAATATTCACACTGGAAATTCATGTAGAGGGGAGAGCATGTGAGTGGTATGATAAAAAATTAAGTTATACCTGGATATGGAAAAGGCGTGGGATGACATTTGGCAATTGGATAGGATTATAATTTTTTTTTATTATTTTTAAAAGATTTTATTTATTTATTTGACAGAGAAAGAGAGATCACACTCCCTGCTGAGCAGAGAGCCCGATGCGGGGCTCAATCCCAGGACCCTGAGATCATGACCTGAGCTGAAGGCAGAGGCTTTAACCCACTGAGCCACCCAGGCACCCCGGATTATAAATTTTTATCTAAGTTTCTTTATATAAAACCATACAGTCAGGAATGCTATTTTCCCATATATCATCGACTATACATTTGCTTTTATTTTCTGAAATTTATATATTGACCTGCCTTATTATTTTATCTAAGCACTGTACTTTCCCCTAAAAGAGTGTTTTTTTAAATTTCATCTTATTAATTACTCAAGAAAAAAGTTTGACTTTTTTTCGTGTCAGCTAACTCATTAGTAAGGAAGAAAGATGTTTATTTAAGAGACATACTAATTATGTTACATGAAGACTTCACCTTGAAGAAGATGTGGGAAAATAGAGTTAAAAAGAAATGCAATGTGGCATTCCCTGAAGGACAAACCTATGCTGTTTAGATATATATTTTTTTATGTTCTGAATACTTAGTGACTTTAGTTAACCGATTTTTAGGCCCCCACCCCACACCTTCACCGAATCAGAAACCCTGGGGCGGGGCCAGGAATCTGAACTCTCCAGATGATTCCAAAGACCAGTCAAGTGTGAGAACTCTTGCCTTAGGTCATCATAATTTTTTTTAATAATTACCATTTTTTTCTATGATCTTAGACTTTTAAAATAGGGAAGAACCCCTTTACCTCCTAAGGAAGATTAGATTTCATGATGTGATAAATCTTATTGTAGAAATGATGTGATCCTTGTTTGGATAAAGATTTTATAGCAGACTTGATATCTGATAGAATTCCATTTTGATATACAGAGCACCTTCTACATAATGAATTTTGCATATCAGATGGCTGAAGCCTTTACCCATCCAGAATTTTAAGTATTGCATATTCTGGAAGAAAAGCATTGATCGAATCCTTCTTAGATATTTAGTATCACTGAAGGAGATTAATTATTTAAGCCACATTTAGATCTGTAGCAGTGCTCCAGAGGTAAGGCCTTTGAAAATCACTGCTCTTTCATGCAAATAGACAAAATACAATATATAGAGTTTTGCATAATAATAGGTATTTTGGGATTTCTAAATACTGACCATAATAGACTGTTGAGTAACTGCAAATAAATGTAAGGTTTATATCAATCATACTTGTTCTTAGTATAATATCTCCAGAAAAAGAAACTGGAATAGAAACTCATGAGTTATTAATGATAATATTATTTAATTTAAAAGAAATGTTAGGAATAAAACAGATAATCTCCACACAAGGCTGAATATTTATAATTTTTAGTATATGTATTTTGGATGAAGATTTCTGTTTGGAAATGATGTTTTCAGTATCATCTGGTTCTACTGTTTTTAAATATTCTCTGGCCAGAAGTTCCATGCGTGGCCCAGACCCTCAGATCAAACTATCTCCAGGTTGTAAAAGCTTCAGGACCGGGCAGCTAATTAGGAATTTATTCATGCAAGATGCAAGTCAGTGTCTCTTCGGGACTCTCCAAATCAACATCGCAAGCCTCGAGAGGCATACACAAACCTGATCCATTAGTGCGCCTATCGATATAATTTATCGTGCTTTTTAATGTGTGTCTTTTGGGAACTATTCACCAACAACCTTTATTATTATTTTTATTATTTACTTATCTTTAAAAAAAATTTTAATGCCGTTCCCGGGAAAACACATGGTTGTTTTGGGATGCCTAATTAGCAGTTTCCCGTTCATTTTACTTGCAAATGTATTGCTTTCCTCTCTGGAAGTTTTGTAACAGCCCAGATGACAAATTGTTTCAGCTTCATAAAGATTTCACCAACTAAACAAACTGTTTAGCTTTAATTCGAAAGAGACTCCACAGCAGCTCATGGGTGGTACAGTACAGAGAGAAATTCCACCTGTCCGGAGGCTTCTCAAAGATGTAGAAGTCACGCACCTTTCTGTCTCTTGTCTGTTTTGATGAGGCAGATGATTTCTGACTGCATACAAATGAGCGTAAGTAACTTGACATCTTGAACAGCGTAAACTGCTTCAAAAGAAATTCCCTACTTAAAAATTTCTCTTACAGGATTTTGGTTTTCTCTCTGCTGAATCTCGTTTGACAAATATTTATGTGGTGCCTACTATGTGGGAGGCCCTGTTGAAAGATGTTTAACAAATATTTAGATGGTGTCTCCAGCGTGCCCATTAAAAATGCGTAGCAGCGATCCTTGCCTTCTCGGGAATGACAGCACCTGGGATAGCCTTGGCACGTGCTGGGTGAGCGAGGCACCAGGTGCTTTGGGAGTATACTGACGAAGCTCCTGGAAGTCAGGCAGAAAGAGACCTGGAGGATTCTGCTGGTTCCTTCATACCCCACTCCCTTCTTGACCTACCACACACTACATTCCTCTGCTCTAGGAAGTGCTGGTGAACAACACAGCGGGTCCCTTCACAGAATTGCCACCCGGCTCAGAGTCCAGGCCTTGCTCCTCAGACCCCTTCCCCAGGCCCCAGTATTAAGGCAGTGACTGACGTCCACAGAGGAGCAGCATTGCCTCCAGCTGGAGTCAACTTCCTGCCATGACCTGTGCTACAGTTCTTCCTGGTGGGTTCAGAGGAAGTTCACCGCTCCCCACCTCCGGACCCCATTCTTTTTTTTTTTTTTTTTTCTTTTTAAAGATTTTATTTATTTGACAGAGAGAAACACAGCGAGAGAGGGAACACAAGCAGAGGGAATGGTAGCAGGAGAAGCAGGCTTCCCGCAGAGCAGGGAGCCCGATGCGGGGCTCGATCCCAGGACCCTGGGATCTGACCTGGACCGAAGGCAGACGCTTAATGACTGAGCCACCCAGGCGCCCCCGGACCCCATTCTTGCTGGGGTTTTATCTTGGCTCAACTCTGCAGCCCTCACTCTCCTCTACCTGACAGCACCATCTCCAGTAAATCTCTTGAACCTGCTCCTGAGGAACCTGACTTCACAGAGTGATTTTCACAGAGACCTGCCGAGTAAGTAGGAGCCGGCTAGATGAAAGAGGGTAGGAGAAGAGGATTTCATGCAGAGAAAACCCCAACTGTCGCATGGGAAAAGGAGTTCTAGCTAAGGAGCAGAGTAATGAGTATGGGGCAAGCATTAAAGGGTGAGAAGGAGCTGGGAGAAAGGGGTTGGTAATGAGAGATGAAGCTGAAGAGTTAAACATCCTTGTAAGCCACAATATGTTGATACCTAATTAATGCCAAAAACTGAAAAACCCAGATTATCACCTCTATTTTAGTCTACATAACACATGTGATCATTTGAAATAATTTATGGGAGATATTTTAAAATGGTATCCTAAGAATTCCTTTGACTATACTGCAGGTTAAAAGGGCTCCTATCGTGAACTACACCTAAACTTCGGGTTCAACCCCCACCCCAGCCCAAAATTACAAGGATATAGCAAGCAGACAGTAGGCAATATTGCCAATCTGCCAAAAGTCTCACCCAATCTCCTTTTCAAAGGAAGTTCTTTAAAATGCACCACCAACAAACTGAGGGTTACTGAAGGGGGTGTGTGTGGAGAGATGCAATGACCCGGTGGTGGGTATTAAGGAGGCCACATGTTGGGATCAACGCTGGGGGTTAGGATGTGGGTGTTTGACAAGGTGCCATTATACAGCCTGCTACAGGTGTCTCCTACAATCCAGTATATTACACAATAATTTATAAAGCCTTGCAATTTACTTCTCTATGACTCTCAGAAAACAAAATAATAGCAAAACAAAGTATGTGAAGAGTGTAAGTAAATCGTCATATGTTCCATAATTTCTTGGTGCCAGAGAGCAAAATAAAATGTCAGAGAAAAATCCAGATTATAATGATATGATGATATCCAAGAAATTAAATATTTAATATTAAAAAAATGAGTGTGAAGAACATATGTAAATCTATAAAGCATAATTTTCTTTAATTGCCCATTCTTTTTGTATATACTATATAGTGTAGTATGTGAACATACAATAGTACAGTATAGTTAACATACAATGTTACATTAGTTTCAGGGGTCTAACTTAGTGATTTGACAAGGTGATACACTGCTGTGTTCACCACAAGTGTGGATGCCATCTGTCCCATTACATGGCCATCACGATATCATTGACAGTATTCCTTATGCTTTTTCTCCCCTTCACCCATTTTGCTCAACCGTCCACGCCGCTCCCCTCTGGCAACCATAAATGTGTTCTCTATATTGATAGTTCTGATTCTGTTTATTTGTTTCTTTTTTTTAGATTCCATTTATGAGTAGAATCATATGGTATTTGTCTTTCTCAGTCTGACTTATTTCACTTAGCATAATAGTCTGGGTCCATCCATGTTATTTCAGATGGCATGACCCCATCCTTTTTTATGGCTGTGTAATATCCCGTTGCATATCTATCTCACACTTACCCATTCATCTATTGATGGACACTTTACAGCTGCTACCATGTCTTGGCTGTTATGCACAATGGTGCAATAAATACAGGGATGCATGTATCTTTTTGAGTCAGTGTTTTTGTTTTCTCTGGGTAAATATCCAATAGTGGAATAATTGAATCATACAGTACCTCTATTTTTAATTTATCAAGAATCCTTTTACTGTTTTTCACAGTGGCTGCACCAATTTACATTCCCACCAACAGTGCACAAGGGTTCCTTTCTCCCTACACCCTCACCAACACTGATTTCTTGTCTTCTTCATTTTAGCCATTCTGTTAGGTGTGAGGTGGTATCTCATTGTGGTTTTGACTTGCATTTCCCTGATGATTAATGATGTTGAGCATTTTTAGGTGTCGGTTGGCCATCTCTGTGTCTTCTTTAGAACAATGTCTATTCAGGTCCTCTGCTCATTTTAAAATCAGATTGCTTGTTTGTTTTGGTGGTGAGTTGTATGAGTTCTTTATACATTTTATTTATTAACCTCTTATTGGCTCTATCATTTGCAAATATCTTCTCCCGTTCAGTAGGTTGTCCTTTTGTTTCATTGATGGTTTCCTTTGCTGTGAAAAAGCTTTTTATGTTGATGTAGTCGCAGTAGTTTATCAGATGGAAAACATGTATTTAGTGTAACATTTTCCATAATCGATCTTACTGTAACCCAAGTTTTTAACATATTTATTTTGATATATTCTGCAACCAGGCAGTTACCTCTGAAGGTGATTCTTCAAAAGCTTTGGGCTTCGTATAAAAATAAAAAATTACTTCTACATTACTTCTCACTGCCAGACATGGAACTGAATTAAGGGTTGTTTTCTTAAGCTGAACACTTCTCTAGCATTTGAGTTGTAAGTAATGTTACATTTCTCTTTGTTTGGACTTTAAATTGTCATAATGTGTAACTTTCCATAGATATGCTGATCTGAAAATATATACAGAAGTATAGTACTGAGTGGCAGTTTAACTTGCACTTGTGTTCCTCCTATAATTCTTGGATTGGTATCTCCATTCTGCCAGCATTCCTATTGCACTTGGACCCCCAACCCCCTGTCAGATTTGTGTGAGAGACTCCTAATCCACCTGCCAGCACCCGTATGAACTCATAAATCAGCAATGCAATTCCTTGCCTAAAAACCCCCTTCAGCATGTGAATTTTCTTTCCTCCTCTAGACATCACTTTCTATTCTCTCCTTCACAGCTCCAATCCAGGCATATCAAATATTCTTTCACATCAGTGCAGTTTGGGACAAGCCTTTCATTCTTCCTGGAGTTTTTCCCAACCCTTCACAATAGAGGCAATGTTATGTTTTCATAAGGTTTGATCAACTGACCATTTTCTTCTCTGGGGCTCCTTATACTTGCTGTAGGCCCCTCTGATAGCATTTGGCTGAGACTTGAATTAATCTTGCTTAGATGTCTACCTCTTTCATTAGACTGTTTCATGCGTGAGAGTCCCAGGCTTCGTCTAAGGGAGATTCAGGAATGTCTGGTAAAGTGGAACTGGGAGCATGGGTGGCCAGGACTCTACTTACAGGAAGAATCATCTAGATCTAAGAAGGAACATGCACAGTGAGCTCTGTGGATAGAGAAGCGGTTCAGTTTCAGGGGCACCCTTGTGTCTGCCGCCTTGAATTTATTTCCCAGCTTATTCCCCACTGGGTATGGAAATATGGGATTGAGAGCCACTTCCACACACTGCCTCAGACCACCAGACGGTTTTGGACTGAGCATCCATAGATCCGTGATAGCGCCTCAGAGATCAGTGGTGGACCCGAGGAAGCGGAGATTGTGTTTCCTGGCAGGGATCAAGATGCTGAATACAGCAGGAGCACCGGTGTTTCATGACTGTGTGAACAGGGACAGTCTTCTGGGATGCCTTTTGAGGATTCTCAGAAACATCTGATTTTAAGAGCTTTTTGGGAAGCCCAGATCTTGCTTTCTGCAGGCAATGATCTTTAGGGTGGAAATTAAGTTTCGGTGACCTTGTTTGTCTATAAAGTCTTTAAAAAAAAAAAAAAGATTTTGTTTATTTATTTGACAGAGAGAGAGAGAGATCACGAGTAGGCAGAGAGACAGGCAGAGAGAGAGGGGGAAATAGGCTCCCTGCTGAGCAGAAAGCCCGATGCGGGGCTTGATCCCAGGACCCTGAGATCATGACCTGAGCTGAAGGCAGAGGCTTTAGCCCACTGAGCCACCCAGGCATCCCTGTTTGTACAGTCTTGTAGGGTCTGAGGAGACAGTTTACACATCCACATTAGAATTACATCCAGTTAGTTAGGATAGAGAACATTACTGTGTCCTCAAAGCCAACAACTAAGCACTTTGTATTATCTCCTGTTACTACCTAGTGGGGGGATATCTCTATTTTCAGTGGGACCAAGTAAGGATCAGAGACATTGAGTCAGAGACACACGATCCTATCAGCAGTAAAGCAGCAGAGCTAAAGCCGAAATGATGCCAGATCTCCTGTTATTTCCGCTGCTATGCTCTAGTGCCAATTCTTCATAAATTGCATGTGTCCATGATGAGCAACAGAATAAATAGATGCAAGAATACCTAGTGTATTTTTTCATGCAAGGAATAGCACAGTAGTTGTCTACACTGCAAGTCTGAATATTTTTCAAGTGCTTGTGGGTAATAAGATGATGAGTAATAAGGCAGTGTTGAAGTCTAGTTTACTGGTCAAATCTAGTGCATTGTCAAAAAATACCACTCATGCAACCATCAGAAAATAATTAAATCTCTCTCAATAATCCTTCAAAGCTCTCTTTAGTTCCTGCCAACACACACCTACTTTAACATTATAATGTGTAACTGCCCAATAAAATTGCTTTTAAAGACCTTCCTGCTAACCTTTAACCCTGAGGACTGTGCATAATTTATTATCCTATAAACAGTCAAATCTCTTCCTTTCTCATTTTTGGGGGATTTCCTTTCTTCCACCTCCACCAACATTGTGTCTTTAGTGGATAATATTGAATCAAGACATTTTTATTATTTGTCATTTTCATTTAAGAGTTATGCTCCCTATTCTTAATTAGCATTTAATGAGAGTATGTTATCTACAAGGAAATCATTTCTTTTATTTTTTTTTCTTCTTGTACCCTTTGTTGATTTCTCCCTCTTTCAATTAGTGTCCATTGTAAGAAAAAGAAATTTGCTGCTTCTGTTCTTAGTTATGCTATTATTATGTTTGGGGGATGTTGTGATCTGAAGCACACATATAGTTAGCTCTTTCATCTCGGTATATGGGTAGACTGGAGCTATTTAACATGAAGTCACATAGACATGTAAATCCATACTATGTGGAAATGACAGAGGATCATAAAATATCAACAGCCAATCCCAGAGCTAATTCTCTTAACTCACTACTTAAATGTATAGGGACAGGGTGGCTAAGTGGCTCAGTCATTTGGGTGTCAGGCTCTTGGTTTCAGCTCGGGTCATGATCTCAAGTCCTGGGACTGAACCCTGTGTTGGACTCTGTGCTCTCTGGAGTCTATTTGAAATTCTCTCTCCCTCCCCCTCCACTCCTCTCCCTACTCTCCCTCACACCTCTCCCTCTTTCAAATAAATGAAACAAAATCTTAAAAAAATGTACAGGGACGGTTGTGTTCTATGATGACTCTGTAAAGTTGTTGGTCTATTTCTTAAATTTCAGGTTTTATACAGAATTTATTTTCTACTTAACTAGACGTTACCTTGATGGATCTGGATTTTGAGTACATTTAGACCTTAGATAGAACCTGAAAATTCTATTTGCTTGTAGTTCTATTCTTGGAACTATACATTATACTTCTTGCTCTTTTGTTTTCCTCAACTGTCCTCATTCTGCTTCACTTACCTGAAAGCACTTCCTAAAATTCCGTTTCCTTCAAGACATTTTCAAAGTAGGTCAGGTGACTTCCTCTTTAAAATCGTATCTTGCAGTGGTCCATGTTCAGTTATTAGGTGTTCAGGGACCCTGCCTGTGTTCACACCACAGGGTGCTGCCTTCTCAGAGCTCCTCAGAAAATCTAGTAACAGGCTCTGCCCCAAAAGAGCTTCAGGAAGTTCATCTCATAAAGATAATCCAGGAGCTCTTCAGATTATGAGGATCACTAAGATTATGAGGACCATCGTCTCAAACACCTCAAATACCACCTCATTCTGTCACAGTCCCAAATAAGGTTTTCTTGGACAATTTTGAGGTTTCTGAAAAAACAAAATGTGCCTTGTCTATGAAAAGCTTTATTAGGTGACCAAATTAGTATGTTTGTTCTTTTTATGACATCTTATAGGGCGAAACAGAACAAAATCTCCAGGAATTCAGATAACCAAAAAGGCTCCAAGATCTGGTGCATATCTACGTACACTTGCCTCAAACCTCACTTCCTGCTCTTTTAATCTACCACATGTACTTTAAATTCAATCACTGCATAACTAATTATAATTCCCCATATACACCATTTGGTTTCATGCCTCATGACTTTCAGCACACTCCTTCTTGGTCCCCTTGCCTCCCTTCAAAATATCCTATTTCTCCTTCAGCACCTGCCTTAAAAGAGGATTCCTCAGTGAATCTTTCCTAGATCTTTCTTCTGGCTTGTATTAAGTCTGTACTTTGTACATTCTATTTTTGAACTTTTCATTATATTTTGAAATTTATTAGTTTTATTTTTTTTACATTTTTCTTACCACTGCTCTTTTGTAAGCTTCTTATTTCAGAAACTAGGATACATAATTATTTACCCAGTACTAGTATGGGGACTTGAAGTCAGTGCATGCTGTAGAGATTTGCTAAAATATCAAAATGACTGTTCAGGGATGTTTGTGGTAAGACTGAGCTCTGAAGTTGAACAACAGCAAGTAGGTGGAATTAAATTTTTTTTCCTAGTGAAATTTTGACTTGATCAATTACATATAATTTTATTGTTTAATTTTATCTTTCTATTTTAATATGTTTATAATTAAACATTGCTTCCCCACCCCCCAGGTCAATGCCCCAAATAGAACGAATGTTAGAACAATTAGATCCTTTTTGTTTTGCTTTGTTTTGGATGAAAGAAACATACAAGTCTTCTTATTCTTGGTCCACATATAGCTGTCTCCCAGCCTCACCCTCATAATCTCCTATCAGCCCTAGGTTGAAGAGCAAGAATCATTTATTATTATTATTTATTACTTAGAAGTGAAGAGTATAGGAACAAAGTAAAGTATGGCTTTACTTTAAGGGGGAGAGAACTTTTGGTAACACTCATGGGTATAAAATCTTTTTACTTTTGTTCTTCCAGCTGTTTTGTTATGGCCTATAATTGGGGTGCCTGAGCCCAGGTTTAATGAAGGTGGAATGGTGGTTCCTTTTCCATAGTCATTTGTTGGCATGACATTGGTTGTTCAGACTGATTTGTCATTGCCTCTCGTAAGAAAGCATGCTTGTCACAACAGCCTGGCTCTTGTCATTTGGAAGCTGGGTTTGCTCATCCAACACTGTCTTCTAGTTCAAAGGAACTGTGCCTAAAGCAGTCAGCAGAGCCACATCTGTAATTACGCCCATGCACCTGCTATACTGAGGATGTTTTGGCCCCATGGCCATTCTGTAGAAAAGACAGAGCCCTGGGTTAGTATTATACTCACTAAGTAAGTCCAGCTTCTTATTTTAAGGAACTCTTTAGGATAGCATGACACAGACTGAATAAAAGGTATTATGTGGGTCAATTTATTTGTGATGGTGTTAAATATAAACAAAGCTCATTCACTTTTATCATAGAGTAAGTCATTATGATCATTTGTTTTGTGTCTGCTGTGTGCCAGGCACAATAATTGACACGTCCTAAATTAGTTCATTTTTTTCTCTTGTACCGACTCTATGAAATAGGTATATTTTCCTCATTTTATATATGAGGAAACTAGCATAGACAGGAAGAAGAATCCTTACCATTTCACATAATTATTGAGTTAAAAGCTATTCTAATTTCCAAAGCTTGTGATTTCTCCCCTTGACAACCTCACATTCAATTATCTGCGGTAAACAATGCGTGTTTACTGCTCTTCATTTTTCTTGCCCTTAAATGAAGGTCCCATTGAAGGAGCACCTTAGAAGCTAAACTTCTAAGCGTATATTATACTCTTAGATAGTCCAGATGAATAAGAATGAGATCATCACTACATTAATTTTCAAACTAAATTAAATACGATTTATTGAAAGAATATATTTTAGGTTATATAGTCATAAAATCTGTTTTAAGTGTGTATTGCTGAATGAATTTTTTTTTTATTAAGATCTTCTTATATTCCTTCTGAAATGCTGAGGCTCTGTAGGCTCTGTTTCCGGAGCATCCCTGGTGTTTCTGTATCTTTGGTTGCCATCCAGTGGTGGCAGTCATATACTTCTGTTTTGTAACAGAGAAAGAAGAAAAACCCTCTACTTTCCATTCATACTTCCCTCATCATTCAAAAGCAAATGATAGATGTTAATTTTATGTAACTAACTTATCAGTCAGTGTTAGCCATGGCCACCACTGAGTCCACCGAAGATAAAAATCTATCTGGATGTTTAGATATTGTCAAAAACAACTAGTTCTCAGTACGAAAAGAAATACGTATATTTTTATTTATAGCCAATATTTCTTGCTTCAGAAAATAACTAGAAATGAAGTATTTGTGTTAAAATTCCTGTCTGTCAATAAATAGGAAATTCATAGTGATTAATGCAGTCAAATCAAAGTCTAGATTTCTTGCATTTTCCTCAAATCTGATGTCTCACCAGTGGGAGGAAGCACTAGTGTAATACTCTGAATAAAGAATTTAAGATAATATATTTCAATCCTTTCTTCATAAATGGACAAGTTGTAGCCCTTGGCATGGATATAATTTATAGGGAATACTTTAAAGCAATAGTTTCCAGAGATATCATAGAAACTCTGTGAACAGAGGTGAAGAGCATTTACTGCCATAAAATAAAGTGGGATTTATTTAAGTCTAAAAGTGAGGAAATAAAATGGCCACTCCTGGTAACTGAAAAGTAAGCATTCATCTGCTCACTTGTTCAAAGTATGGGGAAATTTTATTCGAGGGTGTCTTTTTTTCCCCCTTAGTTTGGAGATGAGAGAATTGGAAATCAAAATAATTATTAGGAAAAAATCTTCATCAGAGTGAAAAGTTGTATGTCTCTGGATAGACAATTTTATTCTGATTCTTTTAACAAGTTATATATTGGGAAATGGGGTGGTTTAGGCAGAGAAAAGTGATCCCATTTAAAATTACTTCTTTAGGGGCACTTGGGTGGCTCAGTGGGTTTAAGCCTCTGCCTTTGGCTCAGGTCATGATCTCAGGGTCCTGGGATTGAGCCCCACATCTGTCTCTCTGCTCAGCGGGGAGCCTGCTTCCTCCTCTGTCTCTGCCTGCCTCTCTGCATACTTGTAGTCTCTCTCTCTCTCTGTCAAATAAATAAAATCTTAAAAAAAAATCTGAATCCTAAAAATAAACAAATAAATTTTAAAAAATTACTTCTTTAATCTCTAAAACTATATTGAGCTGAGTAGCAATGATGTAATTGTTTTCTTACAATTTTTTGTTTAAAAATTTCAAATTTACAGAAATATGATAAATACTAAATCTCCTTTGTCTAGCTTAAGCAACTGCTATCATTTTGCTAAATTTGTATTTGCTCTCTTTCTCTATGCAGTATACACATAACACACACATCTTTCTTATTTCCTGTATTGTGTATCTCCTGTGTGTATCTCTTATCTCCTGTATTGTGTATCTCCTGTGTGTATATCACACAAATATATATTGTGTGTATACAAACATATATCCACACATGCACATACCCTCTTAACCTTCCAGTTTTTCTCATTTATCAAAAATGTCCTATATAGATTTAAAAAAAAAATACCTAGGATCTGGTGCATTCCATTTGGTTATAATCTAGCCTTAGTCTCCTTTTATACAGAACATTCTCCCATATATTGACTTTTTTTTAAACGCATACATTTCTAAGTTGTGTGTAATTTTCTTTACAGAATATTCTCTAATGTTGATTTCACAACCGTCTCCTCATGAATAGATTCAGGTTAAACATACTTCACAACATCCTGCAGAGATGATATGTGCTACTCATTGCATCACTCCAATATACCTTCATGCCAATTTGTCACATTATCACAGTGTGATATTCATAATACACACAAACAGATTTGGTGTCTTTTAGTTCTTTACATTTTAATGGTACTTTCTTCTTTGTTACTAAGAAGTAATCTATAGAATGATACTTTCAGATTACATAACTATCTCATTGCAATACAGTGTTTCACCCAATTATTTTTAACCATAATGTTTCTCAGTAGAGAGAAGATATGTTGGTGAAGCTGAAGGTGAGAGAAATATGCATCATGAAAAAAAATGTTCAGGAGTTTCAAATGTGGAAGGGGAAGTACATGGTAAATGCCACAAAGTTACTTGGAGTTTGCCCAGTGGAAAGCATCTGAATATTACAATGGGCCATCTGAATTGTCAATTTATATTGTATAACATATGGGAGAGATGACTTTTTTGCCCTTACTTTTTACTTAATCCAAGTGTAGTTGGCACACAATGTTTCATTAGTTTCAAGTGTACATAGAGTGATTCAGCCACTCTGTAAGTTATGCTCGGTTCAACACAAGTGTAACTATCATCTGTTACCATGCACTATTACAATACCATTGACTGTATTCTTCATGTGCCTTTCATCTCTGTGACTTTTTCATACCATAACTGGAAATCTGTATCTCCCACTCTCCTTCACCCATTTTGCCCATCTCCCCACACTGCTCCCCTCTGGTAATCACCAGTGCCAGAGGTGCTCTCTATTTGTGGGTCTGTTTCTATTTTTGTTTCATCTTTTTATAGATTCCACATATAAGTGAAATCATATGATATTTTTCTTTTTTAGTCTGATTTATTTCATTTAGCATAATACCCTCTAGGTCCATCCATGCTGTTATGAAGAGCAAGATTTCATTCTTTTTTATGGCTGAGTAATACTCAATTGTTTATCTATGTCATATTTTCTTTATCCATGTATCTATTGATGGACTCTTTAGTTGCTCTCATATTTTGGCTATTGTAAAGAATGCTGCAATCAACAGGGGGTGCACATATCTTATTGAATTATGTTTTGGTACTCTGAGTAAATGCCTACTGGTAGAATTACTGGATTTGTATGGTATTTCTATTTTTAATTTTTTGAGGAAACTCTGTACTGTTTTCCATAGTGGTGGCACCAATTTGCATTCCCACCAGTAGTGCATGAGGGTTCCCTTTTCTTCACATCCCTGCTAACACTTGTTATTTCTTGTCTTTTTGATCTGACTCATTCTGACTGGTATGAGGTGATATTCCATTGTGGTTTTGACTTGTATTTCCCTGATGATGAATGATGTTGACCATCTTTTCATGTGTCTGTTGGCCATCTGTATGTCTTTGGAAAAATGTGTATTCAGGTCCTCTGCCCAGGAAGATGATGGGCAGGAGATGCTTTTAATTGTTATTTTTAAAAATGTATTTTTACCTGTCTGATTTGCCTGTCACTATTTATTAGTGGAATACAGCTGTGCCAAAATTAATTAAGCAGCAATATCATTAAAACAGTGAAGAATACCAACATACCCAGAATGTTAATCAGTGTCTTGGTCATGTGTCTAGTAAATTATTAGTTGTAGCATACCACTAAAATTTATTTAACAACCACAGTAATTAGTTTAGCACAATTTGCACCTTGGGATCAAAACTAAAGGCAGATTTTAATGCATCTGGATTTACTGAATCATTGTTTCTAAGAAGTTTTTCAATCATTTTATCACTGTTCTCATATACGGTAATGGTTAGCATTATAAATGGGAGAGTTAAATTTAGAAAAATTGGAAAAAGAAACTGTATTTCTTTAGAAGTCCTGGGTTGAAATATACTGTGTGTTTATACCTCAAAAAGAAATGAATACGTAATCATTAAACAATTAGTAGACAGATTTTCACTGTAGCTATTGCGGTCCAGTATGCTGTATTTCACAGTGGAAGGCAGATAACAATAGAGCGAAGGGATTTGAGAAAATAGAATATTCCAACTACATTGTCACACCTTCAAGTACATCAGTATGCTACTGGTGAACGTTCTTGTTGTGTGAGCCCAGTGCTCTTTTACAAAGCGACTCTTGTGTCTCCAGCTGCCTACTTGACATCTTCAGTTTGATGTCTGTGGATATCTGAAACCTAAGGTGTTCAAAACTGCACTGATCTTCCCTTCTAAACCTTCAACCTCTGCTTTCTCCGTCTTTTCACATTGATTCCAACTTTCAAATGCTAACAACATTTTAATGGCTTAAACAACATGTTGTTTAATGGCTTAACCAACAAACATTTATTTCCCAAAGTTCTGGAGACTGAGAAGTCCAAGATTAATGCACCAGCAGATGAATGTATCTGCTAAGAGCCTCCTTCCTGGGTTGCGGGTAGCCATCTTCTCACTGGGTCCTCACAGGGCTAAAAGAGGGAGAGAGAGAGATCTCTTGTCTCTTCCTCTTTTTAAAGGGGATTAATCACATCACAAGTGTCCAACCCTTAGAATCCGATCTAACTTAATTCCCTCCCAAAGGCCCTACTTTCAAATACCATATTTTACAGACCAAGTCCTCAACATATGAATTTGGGGAGGACACAAACGTTTAGTCCATGCAATGCATATCTTGTAATAGGAAAAAAAAAGTATTTTTTCCCAGGACACCTGTGTGACTCAGTGGGTTAAGTGTCTGACTCTGGATTTCAGGCCAGGTCATAATCTCAGAGTTATGAGATGCAGTCCTGTGTCCTGCTCCATGGTCACCGGGAGTCATCTTGAGATTTGAGAAAATCTCTGTCCCTCTCTCTTTGTCCCATCCCTGCTCACTCCTTCTCTCCTTCTCTCTCTCAGATAAATAAATAAAAAACCATTTTTTTTCTCATATAACTAATTTAGGCCAATTTACCTATATTTTTAGTGGCTGTCTTCCTCCAGAATCTTTGGTGGGGAATCCAGAATTCTTTCAACTTTATTTTACCCCATGGTGATACTTGTTAAAATAATGTATATTTGCTATTGTTAAAAAGAAATCATTTCTGGAGGCCTGCTTGGGTTTTCAAATTTGTCATATCTTAGAAGGCAAAAACTCCAGAGAAAATGTTATTGAAGTTCAAGTTATTGTGAAGTGTATAGGTAGAGAATGCACGGCCTTGCTTATTAAATTTCAGAATACTGAAGCAGAAATAACACTTAAATATTCAAATCAGTAGAGTTGGGGAAAGTAAAAGGAAATACTTTGTTATGTCACGGGTGATAACTTTTCAGTAGTTGTTATTCTACAATATAATACATGTTGAAATCTTACTTTTAATTGAACTTATCGATAATTAATTCATAAAATGTTAAGAAAAATTAATGTGTTTGGGAGAATTTTGATGTTTTCTAAATTATTAAAATAGAGCTGTGCATTAACTTAAACTGGTCTTTTGGTAATACTATAAAAAATAATACTGGTCGGGTTGTTGAATCTGTCTGATCTTAAAAGTATTTATGATGTATCATGGTGAAGCAGAAAATGAAAACCGCTTTTCCAGATAACTCAGACTAAAAATACAGTCATATAACAACATTCTTTCCATTGGAAAATTTTGGAAGGGCAGAAAAGCTTTGTCTCAGAGCAGTATTTTAAATATATTTTAAATATAAGTCAGTGATACTTCTCTGGCATATTCAACTTATTCACTCATTTTCCTCTATTAACTTTTGCTTACAGACATCCATTCACATAAATATACTTAGGTTACTAGTATGTGCCTGGATCTTCTACTGGTTGCTGAGGATGCAGATTTGAATAAAACAAACAAAGCTTTGGGGCGCCTGGGTGGCTCAGTCATTAAGCGTCTGCCTTAGGCTCAGGTCATGATCCCAGGGTCCTGGGATCGAGCCCCGCATCTGGCTTCCTGCTCAGCGAGAAGCCTGCTTCTCCCACTACCATTCCCTCTGCTTGTGTTCCCTCTCTCGCTGTGTTTCTCTCTGTCAAATAAATAAAATCTTAAAAAACAAACAAACAAACAAAGCTTCTACTCTCATGAGCTACATTCTAACTCATGTTGGTGATACAGTGTTAGTGATAATTTCTCTGATGTAAACCCAGGACTTTAAAAGGGGAAGAGGGATGTGCAAGTGGGAAATTATTTTAGATATATTTTTTTACAGATTATATATTTATTTAAAAGAATCAGCTTTTTCTCTAGTGTGTTCAGAACACTTAGTATTTCCTCAATAATCAAATGAGAAGCATCTGAACTAGCGTGACAAGCAGAACTTGTAATTACCTTCCTTTATTCTAAATATTTAATATATATTACGGATGCAGTACATTATTGATGCTTCTTTGTGGTGGCAAACTAGTTTTTGGATGCTTGATGTACAAATATATGTTAATGTGTTCTAAGTAGCTGCTTGTTTCTCCTGAACACACTTCCTCTAATGAATTGTTGTACTAATGACAGAATTTGAGACTATTGAAATTCTGTATTCTTTGTACCGGTGTTTGTCCCCATTGTTTTGATACTTATATGACCTCACATAAACTGTATGTCTTTGACAAATTCTAGAAAAGGGTGATGATCTTTTAAGCGGACTTTAAAAGAGACTGGATTATTTATGGACTCTAGCGCATCAAACACAAAAGAGTTCATTTGCAAACTGAATCTAAAAGCCATAAGAACCAGAATAATGTGGCTTACAGAGATGATGCTCTCTCTAGTTCTGGCACTTTCATTTCTCTCTGCCACTAGTGCTGGAGGAACACAGGGCAGGTAATGTGGGCAGAGCTCAAGGGCCTTTGGAGGAAGCTGGGTTCACGGTGGAGGCCACCGGATGGAAATCAGGAAGGAATGTAGAAGAAGGGCCAGTGCTGCCTGAATTTGAAGTGTGGGAAAGGCAGACACTGCTTTGATGTCCCGGAAAGAGAGGACAGAGCAACTATCCTGGCTGTTTCACATGCTGTAGCTCTCCAGTATCTTCTCACCATATTTCATGAGTTACACCTGCCTGGAAAGCCAGTTTTTAAGAAAGCCTGGGACATGTGGTTGACACCGTGCAAAATAGAGATTGCATCTGGGAACAAGGCAGTGTATGACAGGTAGAACCCAAACCTATCGTAACTTAGTCTCCTTTATCCTTTTCTTTCATCTTTCCACCCCTATTTAATGCCCTTTCAACAACAACCTTATGAGGTAATTCTCTATTGCACAATTGAACATTCTCTCTCTCTCCCTGTATAAATGGAGGGCTCCAGTGGCCCATCAGTCAGCAAATAAGTCACAAAATACAGCATCTTCAGATCAGAGGTTATCTCAGGTCTGGAGATGGTTTCTCCTGTCTGGTGATTTTATATAAACTCAATATAAATTAGGCCCATGTCAAAGGGAAAAAATACATATTTGGTTAATATATGCAGCTGTATTCACAACTCAAACATGGCGGCTCCAGCCCTCACTTCCGTGATTGGTTACAAGGTCATGTTGATAACTATCACCTCCTTCTTTCCTCACTCACTTTGTGTTCTTGCTCTCAGAGCATAAGAGTTTTGCCTGTTTGAAAGATTCAAACCTTTGTTCCTGAAGGTTCTGAATCCTAGTGTTCCTGCTTTTACTGTATTACTATAGTCTTCTGTTAAATATTACTACTGAACAAAACAGTATGGAGAGGTGCCCCAGTGAGGCTCCTGGTTACAGAAACAGTCTTTTTTGACCCCAGTGGGTAGCAGCAACCTGGTCATCTCTTGATAGTCCAGATCCATGACCTCTAGTAGAGTCACACATCTAGTACAGTAACACATGCTTTCTGGGGCTATTGTCCCAATACCACGGGAGAAACACAATAGCAAAGGACAGTCTCCATTTTCAATTCATTAAAATTCCTGTGTATCTTTTCCTGGAAGCATTCCTCCCTTTGGGGGGGTTAATTTCTGAGTCTGCTCTAACAGGGAAGTTGGCCACTTCTGTTTTTAAATTTGTTCTATTCAGACATCTCAGTACATAAACATAATGCTTTTTACTGCTTAACATATTTATTATAGTTACTAGTATAGAGGCATGATTTGGCCACTGTCCAGGGAGATAACCGTGGGCTGTAGTTTGCATATCATACATCTTTGTGTTCTAGAATCCAGTCAGGAGGGCAGATACAGAATCCAGAGTTAATGAATCCGAGAATACACATAAACATGGATGAAGGAAAGAAGGGCAAAAGAAATCACTCTGTTTATGCATGAACCACAGATGTCTGCTTGGATTAAGTTAGAGGAAGAATGATTTTATAATGGTTCTGCCACCATATGTGTTTTTATACTCTCCTGCAACAATGAACACTTAGCGACTGGCAATTTGGCCCAGGTGTTAACTATTGGTACACCTTGAGATTTATGGAACAGATTTTATTTCTTTTTAAAATGTACATGATTTTACTGTTCTCAGGAAGCCATACATTCAAAGGCAAAAAAACATTTTTTTTTTTCCATGAAGGGTAGCGGTTCCCCTGGACTACCTACCCTCGTTTCAACAACAAACTATAACTCTCTGTTTGGAGATCTTTTTGTTGTATCGTCCTGTCACTAAATAGATACATTGATTGCTACTTCCTGGTGTGTCTATTCCAGGGATGATGTATGGATTACTCTTTCAATGGATGTCCATGAAGAATACTTAACCTCACTTCCTCTTGCCATCATTGTACTTCTATTACATTGACGTGCTTTGTTCTTCTAGGCTGTCCTAGTTACATTAGCCAAAATGCTCACACCTTTCATTTCTGGCTTGCTACATCTTGTGAGTATTACCTGATAAATGGGGGGCTGACCCTGCCCCCCCTTCCCTCCTGTCTCCATCCTGTGTGTTCACCCTCTCCTTTACAGCAGCCCCTTCTATGCACGGGCCAGTCTTTCTCTGCCTACTTCCTTGGGCACCACATTCGCACATGCCGACTTTCCGAAATGTGTTGACATTTTGTCTTTGCTCTTGATGCATTCTTGATTTCTGTATTTGCGGCCTTAAGCCATTACATCTTTATTTCCACCATAATCAGGTATCAGAAAGGAGAAGAAATAAATATCTTCAGTTAACTCTGTTAAACCAGAGCATCTCTTCTTTCTTTTTTTTTTTAATTCAGCATTTTATTGGTTTTACTTTAGGTTTTGTTCTTGAGTCTGCGCTGCTTCTGTGTTTTTTCAATGGTTCACCTTGACTTGATTTTTATCTTCTTCCAAAGATGAGAAACTTAAACAATGTTTTTCCCTTGGCATATCAAGTTTTTAATTAGTAGTTAAAATTAAAATTACCGGGGCAACTGGGTGGTTCAGTTAGTTAAGTGTCTACCTTCAACTCAAGTCATGATCCCAGGGTCCTGAGATCGAGTTCCGCATCAGGCTCCCTGCTCAGCGGGATGCCTCTTTCTTCCTCTGCCTGCCTGCCGCTCCCCCACTTGTGCTCTCTCTCTCTCCTCTGACTAATAAATAAATGAAATCTTTTTTAAAAAATTAGAATTTCCTATGCTTCATAAACTTCAGTTTTATCTCATGTATCAGAGAATCGCTCTATTTTAATAAGTTGAGCTATATTATTTAACAGTAACTATAATTTCTTAACTTGATGTTATAGATGATTATAAAAACACAGCACAGGCTCACATAAATTACCTCATTTTCAAAAAAAACCATTTTGATGTTTGCCTAAAGAAAAAATTCATTGGCGTCTTTCCCCCGCAAAAAGCAGCTTTGATGTAGAAGTATAATTAACCTCTGAATTCCCCCCAATTCTCAATTACTTTCCTCTTCCTGGTATGTTCTTATGTATTCTGCCATTTAGAAATGGCAGAGTTTGTCTGAGTCTAGTGTTGGGTCTAATACTGTGTTAAGGTTAAAATGGACATTATTGCTATTAAAAATGGTGGCATTTTTAGGGGTAGGACTCTAATCTGGGATTTTGACTCAGAGACCGATGAACCTTCCTAATTTCCTCTGGGATATTTCTCTGTATGTGGAGGCCAAAGTCTGCCTAGCTTGGGGCCATCACTTTACTCAGAATAACTGCTACCAGAACTGCATTCAACAATAGCAAGTAAAAAGTAAAGTAAGAGTAAAGAACTGAAGAATATTTCAGCTCTGTCCATACCGTGGAGTTTAGGATACTGTAAAAGTACTTTGCTCACCTAATACAATAGAAAAGGTAGCATTTTTATTGATACTGAACAATTTATTTTTATCAGTAGAAAGAAGCAGAAAATTAGGAAATCATTAATATTGAGAACACACTCTCCCCCCATACCCTATATTAGTAAACAAGTAAAAGCAGCATTCTCAGTTTTTATTTTTCTTCTTCATGTGCATCATCTCAGGTCACGTCAACAAAATTTTGCTCTTTGGGAATTAAATCCCACCTAAGGCAGATAAGGACTCAATCAAGATGTTTGGAAGAAAGATCTTCAGCATCCAACTTATATATTAGAAAACAAATTATTAAAAAAAAAAAAAAAAGGAAGGAAGGGAAAGAAAAATTCTTGAAAGGCAAAATTAGGTGCTTTACACCAGCCCCTAAAATTAGTCAGCGGTGGGAATGGGCTTCATCAGCAGCTGAGGCTGACAGCGTTTTCTGCCAGGTGAGCAGCAAACAACACGAGGAAAACTGCCTCCCCGAGGAAAGCAGGTGGCGTGCCGACAGCTGAGGCGCTCGTGAGACCTCAGCTGGCCCTGTGCTCCTGTTACTTGGTGGCGTTCACATCAAAAGAGCACCCACGAGAGTCACTGGATGGACAGCTTGGTTGTCATGTAGCTACAGCTTCTGCAGATATTTACATTAGGCATCGGGGAGCAGTTTAAGCACACGTTATGGGATGCAGAGTAAATAGGAAGGGCTGTGTTAGGGAGATGATCTTGCTTCTCTAAATAACAAGGGGAGGATTTTTGTGCAAGGGATGATTTCAAAAGTGGAGGATAATCTGAAGAGTAAAATGAACAAATCTTCCCAAGAATGGAAAGATGTCACTCTAATATGATAACATTTCACTTACCCATGCATTTCTTTGAAAATTTTCCAAATTTATTTACCTCTTGATGCATTTGGGTTTTGAGGGCACATTTTCCCCCAGGCAGCTTATAAAATGTATTATGGCAGAATCTATAATAATTGAGGCCCGAGCATATCACAGATCTGAGTTATGATGCATTCTATATTCAGTATACAGCATAGGATTTATGGTAGTTATTTGAATATTGTAGGTCCCGCAATATTATAGTATTTGTTGATTAGATTCCCTGAAGATAATAGTTTCTTTGCAAGAATGGCAACAAAATTACCATTTAAGAACAAATCTAATTATTTTATGTTTCAGATAGTTATTTTATTGAATACCAAGTTAAAAAATGAACACATTGCTACCAAAAGGCTTGATATCTTTTATTGATATTTAAGTGTTTATTTTTAAGACTTCAAAGAAAAGAAATAGAAGAAGATGTTAATATTGGGAATACAACTCCCTCATCCACATTCTCTATTAATGATAAACTGAAAGCAGCAACCCTAGCTTTTTATTTCTTCAACACCTTAATAGTTAAGGTCCTTTTACACTTTTCTAAACTTTACCCATTTTATAACAAAGTCTCATGTCTTTGAAATGAAAAGAAATTGACACTCTCATTTATAATTTATAAATGCCTTAGAGACAATGCTAGTAACTTGATGATTTTTATATTGATCAAAAAAATCATGGACTTTTTAAAAAATCACCAGAAACAAAGCAGAATGTTGCAATGAGAAATCATTCAAACAGACACATCTGGCTATTATTTGCAGTAAAATAAAGATACAATGTTTGTTAATCCATGAACCTAAAAGAGAATGATAGATAAGCCCATTTAAGTAGCTGCCGAAATGTCTCACCTACCCTGCTTGGCCATTGTGTTTTCTCTCTGCTTGAGGAAACAAACATCAGCATCTTAAGGGTCAGAAGTTCAAAATAGTAAACATATGCCACTCAAATTCATGATACACTAGTGAGAAGCTAGCAAGGAATTTGGAGGAGCCCTCCAAAAGGGGATGAATATCCCCTTTCAACTTTCTTCATTAGCTCATAACAATCAGATATCCTCTTACAATGTCTTTCTTGGTTTTATTTCCTAACATTTAATCATGAGTGTGGCTATTTTTGTGTGGAGTTCAGGTTATTTTCCATATCTTTTGTTAATAAAGATAAAAATTAAACCATTGTGTCGTGACTTAGGGTTAAGAACAGAAGTCAAATGGCAAACATTCTGCCAAGAGAGTTTGTATTTATTTACTTTTGTTATTACTTTTTAAAAGATTTTATTTATTTATTTGACAGGGACAGTGAGAGAGAGAACATAAGCAGAGAGAGTGGGAGAGGGAGAAGCAGGCTTCCTGCAGAGCAAGGAGCCCAATATGGGGCCTGATCCCAGGACCCTGGGATCATGACCTGAGCTGAAGGCAGATGCTTAACAACTGAGCCACCCAGGTGCCTGACCAAGAGGATTTTTAGAGATAGAATGGACTTTTACTTAAAAAAAATTATTTAAACGATTTTAGTTACTTAACAGAGCGAGACAGCATAAATGGAAGGAGCAGGCAGAGGAAGAAGCAGGCTTCCCACTGAGCTGGGAGCCCCATGAGGGACTGGATCCTAGACCCTGGGATCATGACCTGAGCCAAATACAGACGCTTAACCAACTGAGATATGCAAGTGCCCCTAGGATGGATTTTTAAAAGATTATGAAATTTCTTTTCCCTCCCTATTTTGAAATATAATCCTGTTTGTTTCTACTGGTCTGAATGTAGTTGAGCAAAGTTTTAGATACCTAAATCTAGAGCTATACTCTTATTCATAAATCTTTTTATGTGTAATTATATAATTCAGACATTTCAAGGTTATTACTTCGTTTGTTTCCACAGTGTCTTTACAATCATAAAGTAGACTGAGAGACTTTTCAGCTTTTAACTATGTTACATATTTCTCCTTTTAATTTTGAAAAAATCGTATTCGTTTTTTATATTGTGTTATATTTATTATTCAAGTCTGGGACAATCTACATACCTGGTAGGTTTTAGTCTAGAGGCCAAGCTCAGCCATTTTTCTCTTATCTTTGAAATTCCCTTAAGTTGAAATAATGTGGGAAGATTTTGATAGCCTTGTCATTGAATACAAATGCCAGGACCATTAATAGTAAGAAAGCAATTCTTTATGGTTTTGTCTAAATTCCAACCAGACGTTGAGTAGGTGGAATTGCCTATGACATCCAGGCCCATGTTTTTGTTTTGTTTTTTTGTTTTGCTTTATTTCCTCAGAAATAAGAATATTTGGTTTCTTTCTTTGATTTTCACTTTTGAAACCTCAGCCATTTGATATTGTGCACACATATTATGGGCTTAGTTAGAATTGTTTGTTGGCTTGAATTAGATTAAGTTTTACACAGCTTTCACAATTTTCCCCGACACAGTTCTTTCTTCTGTTCCTTATATGTGTTTTTCCCCTCTGAGCCAATTCTCTGGCAGTCCCAAGAAAATACGTTTTTGAAAGCATGGGTGTGCCATATAGCCAATGACGTAAAATCAAATGGATGGTTCAGACAACAGAGACAGAAGTCAAGTGACTCAGTTGTTACATGTTTCACATCATAATTTTGCAGTGCCGCACAACTACACGTCAGCAAAGGAGCTATTTCTAATAACTAACATTACCGAGTGCCTGACCTGTACAAAGCTGCGTACCTAGTCCTTTGTTGTACCGGGATTTGAAGCCAAGTGGCTTCCCTCACTCCAGGGCCTGCCTTGCAGATCCCTGCAGACCCCTGGGCCACAGGGAGGTCGTGGTTCTCTCTGCTCGGGCACATCAGCATCCCACATTCCTTACGCAACAAGTTTTCCTCCTTGGATGCATTTTCTGCTTGACTGTGAGAGTGGATGAAGCAGATCACTAAAAATAACTAAGAGTATAAACACAGACCTATTTATTACGTGTATTGACATATCCGATTTTAAGAAAAGAGCCCTGGGCTTAGAATCAGACAACCTGGACTCCTGTCTTCCACTTGATAAATGGGTGATTTGGACAGATTAGGTGAGCATCGTGGAGTCTCTGTCTCCTCATTTATACAGAGAGGTCATAATGCTATTCCATGACCAGATTGTTGTGGAGAGTAAATGAACCAATCACTGCAAAAGTAAGAGCAAATGAACTGAGATGTAGCAAGAAATAAATATATATGACCATGTCCTTTGCTTTCTTCTTCCAAAGCTGATGGTTTAAAAATAGTTAAAATTATCTGTTAAAAGAATTCAGAGACTCAAAGTATTTAACAGGGGGTTGTTTCATTTTTGGCAACCGTCACTGAAACCAAAAATAAATTACCAATTCTTTAAACCTTTGTTTATGGGAATTACTGTTGATGCATCATCACTTCAGTAATTCAAGTGTTAAGACATTAGGCTACATGATTTATCATTGTCATAACATTTGATAAATATAGTTTTTAAAATATTTTTGGAATCTGGCCCATAGGGGGGTCAAAATCAATATAAAATTTATCCTTATTTTTACAATTAAGAAAAAAAGAGAGAAGAGAATAAAGCAGAGTATACCACTCCTAGTAAACCTAAATATTATTTTTGTGAAACTTTTTGTTTGGTTTTATACACACGTGTGCACACACACACATTTTTTGCCTTTTCCTGGTCATGCATATGTATATAGTACTTTGTAATATAAATGTTACTTCCTACCATGGATTTCAGCATTGAAAATGCTGCTGCCTTATGGACCAGTCAATCTCCAAATAGTATGTTTGTGTACTTGTTTTCATTAGAAGGGTGAAGCTGTATTATTGTTGGTATTGTTTGTACTCAGTCATGTTTTTTTCTCTCCTGTAATCCTCATTTCCACACCAATGTGCCAGCCTATCTCTTACACTTATGACATTGATTTTTATCTCCCCGCTCACCAACCAGCTATCATGCCAAGTAATTTAGAAGACTCTCTTGACATCTCTGGCTTAAGGCTAATGTTTTATTTAACTGATACATCCTCTTTGCTACTAGCTGCTGTCAGCCATCAAAAAGGCAGCTTGGTGAGTTGAAAAAAAAAGGTGAATTCTTCTTCTTCTTATTTGCACTTTGCCTGATAATTCCTGCTAATTTTAATGGCGTTTGGGGTGCTAAAATTATCTCAGGGGAACAGTTCAATAATTGCAAGGTACATTAGGATAACAAGTCATTATGCCATCTTGAATTCCTCAGACAGGGAGCTTTAGCAGAGCAAAAGTTCAAGAAAGACCTGCCTGTTAGACTGAAATTTTGCTGGAGATGTGTACACGTGAATCGTCGCTCGGGCAGAGGCAGCTGAAGGAAGGGAGACCTGGCCAGCCAGGTTGAGATGCAGGCCATGGAATTCCTCTCAGAGACGTCAGGTAGTGAGGTGAGCAGAGAGTGAAGGCACTGTGCTAAGTTCTGTTTCACCGTGGACTGTTGCCAAGGTGAGGGGAAGCATTGCTCCTCTCAACCACGAGGCAGGGCATAGCCTTTACCTATCTCTCCCTCCCTCCTTCCCTCTCTCTCTCCTTTCCCTCACCCTTCTCCCCTCCCCACCACTTAGCAAAGTGGTAGAGAACTAAGTGGCTAAAGAAAAAAAAACAAAATGGTAGGGCCGAGAGAGATGGCATGGTATACTTGACATTTCACTTTGAACATATTTTAATAATTCAGCTTTATATACCCCTTCACTGCCAACCTCTGAGTTCTACCCTCCATGCAAAACTGAGCTGAAAATATTTAAATTTAAAGCTTAAAATGGGAGGTGGGGAGATACCGAGCCTGGAAAAATATGGTTAAAGAATCTTTGCAGTCTTTCTAATCCCTTGATACTTATTTCATGAATATGTTTAAGAGCTATTGGAAGGGAAAATTTAATATTTTATTTTCCCAATTAAAGAGTTGTATTTTGCTGCCATTAAGATACCCTAGGCTTTGCTTTATTGGATCATTAATTAGCACTTTGAATAGTTGAAGGAACTTAGTACGCATGTATCTTGCAACACACAAGAGGTGTATATTAATGAAAGACTAAAACATACCCAGGAGTCCCTTATTGCCATATTAAAACATTTATAAATGGGACTTTAATTTAAAGTGCAGCTAAAATGAAAATGAAATGCTATATTGGTTCTCAGGCCAGATGCTCTCTAGAAAATGCGGTGTGTTTTATTCCCACTGCAAATTATAACTTCAAGTCTGGACAGACTCACAGATAATTCTCCAATGACTAAATATAAGCATCCCTCGAATGACTTTGACTTTTGTACACTAGGTGGCAGAGGGTTTCCAGGAATATCTCTCTGTATCAAGGGCCTTCGTTTTGTTCAGCTTTGCAACTGAAGACAAAAAACTGTTAAAGTTTTGCTTTTCAGCAGTGGACTGAGTTTCTCCTTCCTTCTCCTAAATGGGGAAGTATTATGTGAAATTTAAGCTCCATGTTTTGTTTTGTTGAATCAAACGAACAAATGCAATGAATTTTCTCTCTAGTGAAGTAATTTTTTTCCTATATAGGGTAGCAGAAATAGGGTTTGTTGTTCTTAATTTTTATTTAATTTTGTTTTTTTACATTGTTTAATGTCATATTATCTTTATTTTAAATTTTGTTTTAAACCAAACAAATATCCATTCTTTCATAGCTTGATTCAAATGAGTGTATGACAGGAAACAGTGCCTCATATTCTTACTACACTTTTTTATTTTTTAAAGACCTTTCACATGAATTATCTTGTTGGGTCCTTATAATAACCCTGGGACACATTGTTTTCCTTTTATAGAACAGGAAATAAAGCTTAGACAAGTTCTCCAAGATTGAGTATTAAATTGTAAGAATAGACCCAAAATACTGGTGCATTTTTTTTTTCATTCTTTCTTTCTACTTGGGCACAAGAAAGTTCAATAGAAAATTCAACTAAAATGAGCTAGAAGCTGTAAGTATATTTATTAGGGGAAGTGGGAAATGAAAATACAGTATTTTTTTTTAAACTGGCATACCTACACTCTCTTTAGTAAAAAGAGAAAGAAACCAAACTGACTTATTTAAAAATATTACCAGCAGTACCCAAATTATTAGAATTTTATATTACATCAAAATGTTTATTTGCACCATTTATGTGGATTTATTTATAATAGGGTTCCAGTGAATTCAATGCATGTTCCTGTTTTTGGGTGTTGTAAGAGAAGAGTAGTTTTTGTAATAGATCAATGCTTCTCCAAGCCTGCTTCTCAGAACAACTAATAACCAGATTCATCCAGAGTTTATTAGAAGGCAGACTTCTAGTTCCTATTCTTGTCCTAATTAATTGTAGTCATTGAAAATTAACTCAATTATTTTCATTTTCAAAAAGCATCTCAAATTTGGCGACTAACTTTTTTTGTTTTTTTGTTTTTCTTTGGCCACTAACTTTTGAGAAGCAACAGATTTTACTTTTTTTTTGTTATGATATAGATACAAATAAAAGTTATCTAAACAGGGCTAAGATCATTCTAAATCTTTTCAGATATCATAAATTATCACGTAAATTTTATTCCATGTGAAAAGAGATTACATTATAAAACAGTAAGTTAATTAAGCTTGAAAATAAAGGAAGTTGGCATGCGCGCCCACGTACATAGAGAAGGCATATTACAAGGGAAGGTTTTCTTTTCTAGGTAAAAGGTTATAAATACTCTCCATCAAAATCGGTTAATTAGGCAACATTATCCTTCGGAAAATAATTTGAGAAGTACCAACAATTTTTTTTTCTGCTCCTAATTTTTACCTCTGATTTCTAAGTGATTTCAGAACCAGCCAATTTACTTTTGTGTACATGTTTTAGTGTAAATTTGACAGATCTAATTATTGGTGGTAATAGTATTTTTAAGGGATAATAGTCTGTTACACATTTTAGTGAATAATTATAAATGCACACATGTCAAATGAATTGATTGGCTAAAGAATATAGGCATAAATGGAAAGGAAACCAATCAGTTGGAAGATCAATCATGCAAAGAAATATTTTCCACCATTTGATCTTGTTCCCAGATATTCAGAGGAACAACAAGGACAATTAAAATTTCAATTACTTTTAGAGATGAAATGTTTTTCAAAATAATAAGCACATTTTTTTACTGTAAGATTTTAAAAAATAACTAATAGGCCAATGTAAGTAAATTCTCTGGAAGCGGTAGTATAGTTTGCCATTTCCTGAAAGCATTTGGCAACAAAACATTCTCTGTATACGTATCTCATGGCATTAGTGTAGTATGGAATAAAGTTAAGAAAATCTGAATTTAAGATTACATAAGCAGTGATGAACCACATAATCTGTTCCTGTTAGCCTACTTAATGTGGTTCTTTCTGGGGGGAAATGAATTGTGGATGATTTCAGTATGTCTTATTGTAAAAGTACTAAAACCTCCCCCTCTCTTCCTTCATCCCAAAGGCATAGCCCTCTTTTGCCATAAGGATGAATCCTGCCTTTTCATGATTTCAAACATGACAAAATAGCCTAGGAGGACCCAAACACAATAGAAGAAGAATAGTGCACCAGATTCACTGGTTCTTGATTATAGCGCTGCTGGCTCTGATTTTGTGCCTGGTTATCTGTCATCATTCTGGATTTTGACACATTCCATCTATTGAGAACTCAGCTGTTTGTACCTTTTAACTGACACTGATCATATGGAATTAAATCCAAATCTGACCACAAAGCCAGCGTTATTTCTATAAACTCTACAATAGTATAGTTACAGCAATCGTTCAGTTGCTATTTTAATTTTATGACCATTGTTAACCAGTACCATAAACTCAAATCAACTTTATATTTATAGTATTTTTGAGAGATTACTTCTTTTAAAAAGTCTGATAGGAAGTCATTTATTTCTCTGGTACAAATTGCCTTGAATAAAATGCTGCTACAGGGCAAAAGGAAATCATTATTTGTGTCCGCTACAGTATGAATTGTGTTACATAATCATAGTCCAGATAGGAAACCCCAAAATGCTGATCTGTGCATATGAATCTGTGTATGACAGTCACATATGGATGACACCTTCTTTCCTCAGTGATATGACAGCATCACAGCAAATGTCTAAGTACAACTTCGATACTGTTGCTTTCAGAACATTTTCTCATTGTAACCACAACGTGGCGCTGCTGTGCCAATGAGTCCCAGTCGATGCTCCAGGACAGTTTGCGGAGACCCGCGAAAGGATACAAATCAGACACATTGTCCCGTGAAATGAAACAAATCAGATACATTGTGAGCAAAGCAGGAGTGCAGCACCTGAAATCTTGCTTTGCGGGCTGAACTGGAAAGATCTGTACTTGCAATAAAGAAAATATTTATAAATGCATTATCTGAGGTGGAGTTAACTAACACAGACTCAGAGTAATGCTTGTACAAGTCCGGGTTATAAATATAAAAAATGTCTTTTTAGTTTCCATTAAATCTTCCTGTCCTGTTTCCTACAGCTGTGAAATCCTGCCCCTCTATATTCAGATGACTTTTTTTTTTTTTTAACGTCTGGATTCCTGTTGTTTTGGAACTAGAGAATGAAGGAACGCTGCTAGGATTATGAGAAATAGGACAGCCCAAAATACAGTTGATGAGAAAAATATTTTTGGAGCACTTTAATGCTAGCTAAGTTGTACTGTAGAGCAAACTTGTGACAGGGTTTGAGCATGTATTATTATTCATGTTCTCCAAATAGGGAAGCAAAGGTCCAGAAAACTTTAAAAATTTGCCCACATTTAAATCTAGTAGTAAAATCAACATCAGGGTCCCATTTGTCCTCTTCTAATTCCAGAATTTCTTCCATTTTGTTTGGTTTATTGTCCATATTGTTCCCAGACCTGCATGTTGTTTGTTTCTCATTGTACTTAACCCCCACTCCCCTCTGTTCAGCACTCCTGCCCTGTTCCCCAGCAGATCAGCAGAACAGCATCTTTTTTTTTTTTAAGATTTTATTTATTTGACAGAGAGAAACACAGCGAGAGAGGGAACACAAGTAGAGGGAATGGTAGCGGGAGAAGCAGGCTTCCTGCCGAGCAGAGAACCCGATGCGGGGCTCGATCCCAGGCCCCTCGGATCATGACCTGAGCCGAAGGCAGATGCTTAACGCCTGAGCCACCCAGGCGCCCCAAGTAGAACAGCATCTGTTCCCCAGCAGATGGAGAGGGTAACTTTCTCAGTTTCGGTTCCTCCTGTATTACCACTGACTTGTTGGCATAATGTAATATGTAACTCCATGGGAGACATGAAGACAGGGCTTGAGAAGGAAGAATGCTCTTGTTTTGATTCCAAATTCTGTCCTGATTTCCAAGAGTATTTTGGTCAAAATACCTTGACCTCTTTGAATTGCTGTCAAGAAATGCAGAGCTCAAATGAAGTCTGTACTCATTGTCTCTCATGTATGTCTTGCTTGTTACAAAATATATTTGTGCATTTGGAAGACCAAAGTGTGATTAGCTGCTCCATGGCTATAATTTGAAGCAGAAATTCCTAAGTGGGGCATTTCGATCTATAGATACGTATGTCTCTTCTTTAATCCAGGGGCACCTGGGTGGCTCAGTCGGTTAAGTGCCTGCCTTTGGCTTGGGTCATGGTCCTGGGGTCCTGGGATAGAGTCTTGCATTGGGCTCCCTGCTTGGCGGGGAGCCTGCTTCTTCCTCGGCCCTTGCCCACTCTTTTCCCCCACCCCTTGCTGCTTGTGCTCTCTCCTCCACATACGCTCTGTCTCATGCCCTCTCTCCCTCAATTAAATAAATAAAATCTTAAAAATAAATAAATAAATAAACCTGAAAAAATCCCGAGACTTTGATGACCCCTTATAGTTTGTGCCGGTCTATTTTGGTCCTCTTGTAGTGATATGCTAAATAGTGAAAGGGCTTTCTGACACATAACATAGGGTTTATATGTACACGTTTATCTTTACAATTTTTGTTTTTTGCTGCATCCAAGAAATCATCGTTGTCTTCTTTTATTTTTTCTTCTGGATTACTTTGATGCACCTGTTAGGATCCTGTTGAAAGCTCTCTTGTTTCTCTGGAGCTCAGAGAAGAGCTTTGTACCTTTGAAATTTTCATTAGCTTTTGACTGCCAAGATTTCGGCTGTTGTGGTAAGCCCCCCCCCCCCATGCGTTGGCTTGCCAAGCCCCACACTCAGGATGGCAAGAACTTCTCCAGCCCTCAGTAAAGTAAACAGCATTTGCTAAAGTAAACAGCATTTGCAGAACAGAATCCTGTTCCTTACTGGGTGGTTGGTGCAAGGACAATTAGTCCCAGGCAGTCTGGGAGCCAGCAGGGTTAATATCAGAGGTGACCTCACACTTTTTTCGGGTGAGGGCTGGGTGGGAAAGTAGGAGAAGGGGCAGATGAGATTTGCCAAATATTGAACATAAGGGCAGGTATTTAGAGAAGGTACCAAGCACTGACCGTATTCAAATCCCTTCCAGTACCTCCTCCTGAGAAGCAAGACATTTTGGATTAGAAATAACGTAACCAATTTAGAAAATTAATTTTTAAAAAGTAGAATTGTTTTGTTTTTTGGTTTTGGTTGGTCAAATTTTTGAAATTTAGCTAATAGCATTTAAAATACCTCCTCCCCCAAGAGTTAAATACTATCAATGTATGTACTGGGTTTTTTTGTTTGGTTTTGTTGGGTTTTTTAATACTGGTTTTGATAAGATAATCGTTATTTAGGCTAAGGTTTTTGGATTATCTTAACTGAAAGGTTTAAAGTAACTTGCAGGAATACTTAAAAGTACTCTTGAAATTCACATGAACGTCTGTATTTATATCTATTTCTCTTTATGTCTCTCTCTGTATATGTAGATCCACATCCACATCTATCTGTCTCCCATTCACAGACTTTATAAATTCACTTTAACAGGGTATGTGAGGCAGAGAAACCTGCTGCATAATATTCTGTATTTTTACAAATATAATTCTGAAATTCATTCTTGGCTTCTTGTTGGAATGTAGTAGTTTTTGATTGCTGATGTTCCTCCATCTCTTTACTTGTTGACTGAAAGCCATCAATCAGAGGTTAATCACTTATTGTCCCATTCTTCGAGAAGCTTACCTAGCTAAATAACATTATGCCACCTAAGTGCTCTGGTCCTCAGAGGGATCAATAAGGGCTAAGTTAGCCAGAAAGGGCATCATTTAATAAATATTTAATTGTAGTTTACTGGGTGTAATTTATTTGCATTTGACTATACTGCCTCCCATATGCACCCTTCTTCTACTGTGAGCTCTTCATGGGCAAGGACTATGCTAGTCTTGTGCACATTTGTGTGTCCTCTGCTTATGACACAGAAATCAGGCATTGGAAAGGGTTTGTTGAATGAATGCATGCATATCCAGCAAATGCATAAATGAATGTCTTTGGAAGAATTGTAGGAGAGCCCCTGCCCCCCAGGAGATTCTTTCTTCCCTTGATAGGAAAGCTATGCCTGGACAAGTAGTAGGGGACTATGAAGGTCAAGATGGATATAGTTTCTGAGAGGGAAGAGATGCTGTCAGTGGTGTTACTCACTCTGGGTTCCCATTCAGTCTAGTTTAAGAGCCGGTGAATTCACCCAGCACTGAAATCAAGGGAAAGGTAATTAACTGCTTTTTCATTTGTATGCCTTAGTCCCAGGAACCAGCTGTTTCCTGGATCATATTTTATTACAATGTTTATTTATAGTGTGTCTTTGCAGGAAAAACATCCGGTACAACAGAGCTCAGCAGTTGGTGTGTAATAATGTATATTTTATAGCCACACAGAAGACACTGTGTAAGTTACCCTAGGAAAGCCAGGCTGCCTGATCCTCTCACCCCTTTTTTTTAAAGCCGTGGAAGATTTCTCTTGGGGTTTTGGGGTGTGGTAGAATGGAAAGATGGTTCAGCTGGAGGTTAGCCAGCAGGATCTGAATCCTACCCTACCCGGGAGCAGTGTGGCTTCCGTAAATTTACCAGGGTGTGGCTCAGTTACAACGTGCCCCAGGGGCAGGGAGGTGAGGAGAGAAAGAAGTCTTGAGCACTAGCTCTCAAGTTCTATCTCTTCTTTACAAATTTATTTTTCTTGTTCTGAAAGCCTACTCATCCAAATTAGGAATTAATTCCATTAGGATTATTTTACCTGTGCTAGTTTTGAATTTTAACTTCTTTTTAAGCACTCCGTGTGAAGGCCCCTATCATATACCTATTCCATTTTATTTTGTAATATACTTCAAAATACCAAAATATAAAACCATCTCTAGATATATTTTTCTGTCTTTAGGCATAGAGATTGAACACCCTTGGATTATGAATACATGGGTTTTACATAGCATTTTCACAGTATCTAACTGGAATGAATTCTTTTTATACTGTATTATAATCCGAAAAGAACAAATATTAAAATTTAAAGAATCAGAGGAAGACAACATAGGGGTTGACCCTTGAACAACATAGCGGTTAAAAACGCTACCCCCGGGGCGCCTGGGTGGCTCAGTCATTAAGCATCTGCCTTTAGCTCAGGTCATGATCCCAGGGTCCTGGGATCGAGCCCCGCATCGGGCTCTCTGCTCTGCGGGAAGCCTGCTTCTCCCGCTACCATTCCCTCTGCTTGTGTTCCCTCTCTCGCTGTGTTTCTCTCTGACAAATAAATAAAATCTTTAAAAAAAACCCAAAAAAACGCTCCCCCCCCACATACAGTTGAAAATCGATGTGTAACTTTGATTCCCTAAAAACTTAACTACCAATAACTTGGGGTTGACTGAAAGCCTTATTGATAACAGTCGATTAACAAACATTTTGTGTTATATATATTATATACAATATTCTTACAGTATAGTAAAGAAAATGTTTTAAGAAAATCATAAGGAGGGGCGCCTGGGTGGCTCAGTCGTTAAGCGTCTGCCTTCAGCTCAGGTCATGATCCCAGGGTCCTGGGTTCGAGCCCCGCATCATGCTCCCTGCTCAGGGGGAATCCTGCTTCTCCCTCTCCCACTCCCCTTGCTTATGTTCCCTCTTTAAAAAAAAAAAATCATAAGGAAGTGAAAATACTTTTATTGTTCTGTATTGCATTTATCAAAGGTGAAATCTGCATATAAGTGAAACTATTCTACTCAAATCCATGTTGTTCAAGGGTCAATGGTCCATCTGCTGGAACACTTTTCAACCTTTCAGAGAAGCTTGTGGAAATGTGCCGTCACGTCTGTAGATGGCACCATCGCACTGGACGGAATAAAAGCATACCGAGGTATGCGAGATCTTTCCCAGAACAGCCAATGGTTTAGAGTCAAGTGTATGCTTAAGAATCCAGGACACCAGTTTTTGGAATTGGGGAATGATGTCTGGGAAGAAGATATGCATTTTTGAGGGGAAAAATGTGAAAACTTAAGGACAACTTGAGTTCTGTAGTAATTGCTTCCATTTTAAAAAGTATTTTAGAGGAGAAAAAACAGTTGAAATATCCAGATGGGAGACTTCCCTCTTTTTTTTTTATGTTTATTTAAATTCCTCTTAGTTAACACACAGTGTAATATTAGTTTCAGGTGTACAATATAGTAATTCCACACTTCTGTACATCACCTGGTGCTCATCAGGACAAGTGCCTTCCTTAATCCCTGTCACCTGTGTCACCCATTCCTTGACCCCCCGACTCCCCCACACCCTCCCACCCCTGGGAACCATCAGTTTGTTCTCTGTAGTTAAGAGTCTTTTTCTTGGATTGGGAAAGCTTCCCTTTATTTTCTAGAAATGTTTAATTAAACTGCAGAGGACCACAAGTAATTGAACTTACAGTGATTAATGTCAGTCCTTAACCACTCAAAATAAAATTCGGCAATCTTTCCTATTCCTCCAAGGTACTTTATGTGATGAAGACATTTGTATTCTTTTTTTTTTTTTTTTTTTAAAGATTTTATTTATTTGACAGAGAAACACAGCGAGAGAGGGAACACAAGCAGAGGGAATGGTGGCGGGAGAAGCAGGCTCCCTGCTGCGCAGAGAGCCTGATGCGGGGCTCGATCCCAGGACCCTGGGATCATGACCTGAGCCCTGGGATCATGACCTGAGCCGAAGGCAGATGCCTAAGGACTGAGCCACCCAGGCGCCCCTTTTTTTCATTTTCTTAGACTAGTTTTCTTTCTAGCTTATGTAAAATGTTTAATTTTTTTTCTTTAAGAAAAATATGATTGGATTTATGTGTTTATAATCCTGGTCAGGGTAATGATATTTCAATTTTTACATACACTTCTGTGGTTTATGAATCATTAAGGGAAATCTCACCTAAAAGGGTGCTTTTGTAAACTTATGATTGGGATACATTATTGAGATAAATTGTGCAGTCTTGTACTAGAAATTAGCATCTGAGGAATGCTATTAACCAATGCAATTGATATATAACATGGGGAAGTTGTTTATTTTTTATTCTAAATTATAGTTGGTTGAGAGAAGTTTAAAGATAAACACTACGTTTGGTCCTGATACTTGTCAGTTCTTTATTTTTAAATTATTGTGTATCAGAATGTCCAGTGGTCTGCATACCACAGCTACTGGGCCTATCTGCTTTCAACAATTTGCCCTGGGACAAACACTGCATCAGACCTCATTGATACAAAGAGCAGACAACTCTCAACTTGCATCTTTTTTTCTCTTCTGAATAGTGGGACTTCTTTGTAATTGATACTGTTAAAATGATCCTACTAAAGTACTTGTTACATAAATGACCATAGCTATTATTACTTAGATATTATAGTTCTAAGATTATTTAAATTTATCATTAAATGTAACACGTAGCATAAAACATAATTGTGCAATTTAATGAATGCTTATAAAGTGAACTTCATGTAAACACCATCAAATCAGAAGATAGTTTTGCCAGCATTAGGTTCTCTTGCCAAATTGCAAATTCCTATTTCCCCAGATGTAACCAGTATCCCTAACTTGATTGAGAATTATTCCTTTGCATTTTAATATATATATCATCTCTCAATATGTATTCTCAAGTAACAGTTTTACCTGTTTTTGAATGTCTATCATACTGTAGGTATTATTCTGTGGCTGACATCTGATACTCAATATTTGTAAGATCCATCTGTTTTAATATATGCAGCTGTAATTTATTCATTTTGATTGCTGACTATTTTATGACTATAACACAATTTATTGGTCTGTTGTTCTGCTGATGGACATTTGGGTGTTTCCTTGTTGGGGCTCTTATGAACAGTGCTGCCAAGAGCTTTCTTGTGTAAACATACTATTGTACGTGTGTATGTTTCTCTGTAGTATGTACTGAGAAGTGAAATTGCTGTGTCATAAGTTTTTCACATTCGGATTTACTGGGTAATTCCACATGGCATTTCAATATGGTTGCACCAGTTTCTACTCCCACCAGCAGGAAATGAGATTTCTTGTTGTCCACATCTTCACCAGTATGTAGTATTATCTGACTTTAACAATTTTTGCTCTCTTTAATTTTTTTTAGTAATATCTTGTTTTAAATTGCATTTCCCTCATTACTAAAGATTACTGGCTATTTGAATTTTCCTCTTTGTAAAGTGCCCATTTTTCAAGATCTTGTTGTTTTATTAATGCTTCCAGGAGTTCTTTTGTTTTTCTAGTCTTTTTAATTATACTTTAAAAAATATTTTCTTCCATACTTTGGCTTGTATTTACCATTGTCTTCATGATAAATTTTGATGCACAGATGTTCTTGGTTTTTATATAGTAAAATTCACCCCAGGAAATAAAGATATGCTCTTGTGAAATTTTCTTAAAGTATAGTGGATATGTATTTCCCATATATAGCAACCCAAATTTTATACAGATGGCTATCTAAGTCCAATTTATTTTGTTTTCTACTTAAATGTATTCCACCACTCACCACCTGACTCCAAACTATTTTCTGTAGAGCCTGCTTTTCTCCATTACTCTACAGTGCTAAGTATTTATCAGGTACCCATAAATAAATGGGTGTGTTTCTGAGCTTTTTTGTTCTGTTCTATTAGTCCAAGTGCCTGTCCATGTGTAAATATAGTTTGTTGATTAATAGATCACTATCAGTCCGTACATCTGACTGAGGCTTCTTTTCCAACAGTGTTTTGATGCTCTCAATTCTGCGTATATCTTAAAGCTTATCAAATAGTTGCCAAATTTATTGGGATTTTGGGTGGGGTTGTATTGCATTAAATTCTTTCTAATATTTCAACTTAAACAATGAACATGGTATATATCTTGATTAGTTAACCCCTTTTGATTTCTTTACTATTTCTCAATAAACTTTCAGAATTTTCTTAGACGATGTCTTACATATGTGTTTATAGTTATTCCTAGAATATCTAAATTGATACTGACAGATGTTATTATAATTTTTTGAAATTTTGTTTTCCTTACTGTAAGTAGGAATATATTCTGTATGCCAGTTTTATATCCAACAACTTTGTAGAACTACTTAATTAATTCTAGAAATTTACCTAAAGTTCTTTTGCATGTAATGCTATTAGCTGGGAAAAGGTAATTTTCCCCTTCCTTTCCAGTCTTTATATTTTATTTATTGTTCTTGTTTTGTCGCATTATCTAAAATGTAGTGAAATGTTGAATGAAAGTAGAGTTAATCTTTCTTATTTTGATTCCAAAATTAAAGTGATAGATTAGTTATTTACCCACATACTTTTCTGTAGACTTTTGTAAATCTTAAGTCAGGTAAGGAAAGTTCCCTTTAATCCTTATTTTGCAAGGATTTTTATAATGAATAGGTATTAAATTGTATTAAATGGATTTTTCTTTTTTTTGGATTTTTCTTTTTTTAATAGAAGTATACTTGACATACAGTGTTATGTTAGTTTCAAATGTACAACATAGTGATGCGACAATTCTATCCATTAAGTTATACTCACCAGAATAAGAGTAATTATCTGTCACCATAAAATGCAATTAGAGTATTATTGACTATGTTTCCCACGCTGTACTTGTCATTATTATGACTTATTTATTTTACAACTGGAAGTTTGAACCTCTTAATTCTCTTCCTACATTTTGCCCATCCCTTCAACCCCTCCTCTCTGGCAAATACCAATATGCCAGTTGATTCTCTGTATAAAAGGATTTTTTTCTTTTTTAATTTTTATTTTCATTCCAGTTAGTTAACATACAGTGCTATCTTAGTTTCAGGTGTAAAATATAGTAATTCAGCACTGCCATACATCACTCTGTGCACATCACAACAAGTGCCCTCCTTAATCCCCATCAACTATTTAACCCATCCCCCCACCTGCCTACCCCCTGGTAACCATCAGTGTGTTTTCTTAGTTAAGAGTCTGTTTATTGGCTTGCCTCTCTTTCTCTCCTCTTTTTTTCTTGTTTGTTTTGTTTCTTAAATACCACATATGAATGAAATTCTATGGTATTTGTCTTTCTCTGACTTATTTCACTTAAACAATATGCTCTCTACCTCCGTCCATGTGTCTACAAATGGCAAGGTTTCATTTTTTGTAACTGAATAACATTCCGTTGTGTGTCTGTGTGCGTATGTATACATATATAGATATCATCTCTTCTTTATCCATTTATCAATCAGTGGACATTTGGGCTATTTCTGTACCTTGGCTATTTTAAATAATGCAGCTATAAACATAGAGGAGAATGCATCCCTTTGAATTAATGTTTTGGTATTCTCTGGTTAAATACCTAGTAGTCAGTAGTGTGATTGGTGAATCATAGGATAGTTCTATTTTTAACTTTTTGAGGACCCTCCATACCGTTTTCCACAGTGGTTGCACCTGTTTGCATTCCCACCCACAATGCATAAGGGTTCCTTTTTCTCCACATCATCACCAACACTTATTGTTTGTGTTGTTGATTATTGCCATTCTGATAGGTGTGGGGTGATATTGCATAATACTTTTGACTTGCAGTTCCCTGATGATAAGTGATGACAAGCATCTTTCATGTATCTGTTGGCCATTGGGAGAAATGTCTGTTCATATCTTCTGCCCATTTTTAAAATTCAATTATTTGTTTTTTGAGTGTTGAGTTGTGTAAGTTCTTTAAATATTTTAGATACTAACTCTTTATTGTATGTGCCATTGGCAAATATATTCTCCCATTCTGTAGGCTGCCTTTTAATTTTGTCGGTTGTTTCCTTCATTGTGAAAAACTATATTTTGATGTAGTCCTGACAGTTTATTTTTGCTTTTTTTCCCTTGCCTCAGGGGACAGACATATCTGGAAAGAAGTTCTTATGACCAGTGCCAGAGAAGTTACTGCCTGTGCTCTCTGCTGGGTTCTTATGGTTTCAGGTCTCAATTTTAGGTCTTTGATCCATTTTCAATTTATTTTTGTGTAAGGTGTAAAAAAGTTGTCTAGTTTCATTCTTTTGCATGTTGCTGTCCAGTTTTCCCAATACCATTTGTCAAAGAGACCATCTTTTTCCGTTTAGATATTCTTTCCTGATTTATCAAGTATTAATTGACCACATAGTTGTTGGTTCATTTCTGGGTTTTCTACTCTGTTCTATTGATCTGTGTGTCTTTTTTTTGTGCCAGCACCATACTGTTTTGATTATTAGAGCTTTGTAGTATAACTTGAAGTCCAGAATTGTGATGCCTCCATGTTTGCTTTTCTTTTCTGTCTTTTTTTTTTTAATTTCATTTCTTTCTCTCTTTCTCTCTTTCTCTCTCTTTCTTTCTTTCTCCTCTCCCTTCCCTTCCCTTCCCTTCCCTTCCCTTCCCTTCCCTTCCCTTCCCTTCCCTTCCCTTCCCTTCCCTTCCCT
>CM053605.1:152075835-152095990 GCA_028646535.1 Procyon lotor
TATTTGAGGTCTTTTGTGGTTCCATACAAATTTTAGGATATTTCATTCTAGTTCTGTGAAAAATACTGTCACTTGTAGGGATTGTTTTAAATGTGTAGATGGCCTTGGGTAGTTTAGATATTTTAATAATATTTGTTCTTCCAATCCAAGAACATGGAATGTCTCCATTTCTTTGTGTGATATTCAGTTTATTTTATCAGTGTTTTATAGTTTTATGAGTATAGGTCTTTCACCTCTTTGGGTTAGGTTTATTCCTAGGTATCTTATTGTTTTTGGTGCAATTGTAAATGGGATTGTTTTCTTAGTTTCTCTTTTTGCTGCTTCATTATTGGTGTGTAGAAAAGCAACAGATTTCTGTGCATTGATTTTGTAACCTGAGACTTTAAATGGATTTTCTTAATGTATTTATGATCATATGATTTCTTCTAATCTGTCAATATAATTAATTATACCAAATGGTTAATGGTAACTAATTTTAATTCCTAGAATAACCCTGACTTGGCATTACATATAAGCCTTTTTTAACATTGCCAAAATCAATTTGTTAGTATGTTTATGGAATTTTTGCATTTGTGGCTATGAGTGGGACTGGTTTGAAGTTTTTAAATATGCAAAAAATTGGAATTAAAGTAGAAATCAAGGTGTATATACATGCAAAATAGAAACTGTTTCTTTAATTTGTGAAATTCCCTATTTTTTCATAGAAAATAAAAACCTTTTGTGTAGAATTTTAATACTACTTTGTATTCTTTTTTTAAATTTCTGTTAGTTTATTTTTTTTTTTTTAAGATTTTATTTACCTGTTTGAAAGAGAGACAGAAAAACAAATAGAGAGACAAAAGTGAGAGCTCACAAGCAGAGGGAAGGGCAGACGGAGAGGGAAAAGCAGACTGTCCACTAAGCAGGGAACCGAATGTAGGGCTTGATTCCAGGAACCTGAGATTATGACCCAAGCCAAAGTCAGATGCTTAACAGATCGAGTCACCCAGGTGCCCCTAATACTACCTTGTAATTCTAAAGATTTATATATCTTGCCACTGACAGTATTTACAAAGCATGTTAAAGTATAAAGCTTAATGCTTTATTTCTTATCTCATACAGAACCTGTCTCTTTTCTATATGTATGGCTTCAGAGGACAGTGAGGCCAATTAAATTCCGTTCTCCCCTACTCTTCCAAAAACAAAGATTCAGGTAAAATTCATTGGCATCCAAGTTTTAATGGCTTTCCATCTTTTCCTGATGAATGAATCTCAGGGAGTCTAGTGCTATAAAACAGCTCAAGTTGATGATTGATGGCTTGTAGTTGACTTTGACACAAGTGACTTCTAATGTTGGGATGTCTAAGACTACACACTTGCTCCTCACTTGTGGTTTGTGAAAGGCACGTGTGAAATCCCATTCTGTTCTACCAGTTCAGTTACACTTGTCCTCTGCAGTGTGGACAGAGTTCTGGGAGAGAATTAATTTTTCTCCAGAAAGTCTAAAAGCAAAAAGCGAAATACGATGAAGCCTTTCCTCTTAAGAATATCAAAGATGTACTGAAGATAAATGATAACCTATGTGAAACATTTTTAATATGATGTAAATTAGCATGTGATATCTTTCCAAAAAGGATAAGATAGGAAACAAATATTTTAGAGTTCAGAAAAGTGAGAGATTTGTTATAAGTGGTAGGATGTGAACTGGGACTTGTTGGATTTGTTTGAGAAGATAGATAAAAGAAGACAGTAGAATTGGGGACAATAGTATAAATAATATTCCCTGTTCTTTTCTCATTGTAAATTTTCTGAACCTTCAAAAGAAGCACATTAAATGACTGCTACTGTCTCAGTCCTGTTCCAACCTTTACATATATTATCTCATTTAATCTTTGGAGAAACCCTGGAAAATCACACTAACAGATGAAGAAACTGAGGAACAGAGATCTCAAGAAAACTTGCCAAAGGTCAGGCAAGTGCTAAGGGATGACAGTTGGTCCCAGGCACCTACTGAAATCCTGATGTTCTGAACTACCCTGATATATTCCTGCTATATGGTGATGATGAAAAAGAGAAGTTTCCTTTGGGGGAGAATGAAAATGATAACCACAGATACCTCAAATCTAGAATGTTCCCACACTCTATCAAAATCAGCTGATTCTGACCTTAACACTTGATAGCTCTTTCTATTATTAGTTTTAGAAGCTTGTTAGGAGATATTTATTTATTTATGTATTTATTTATTTCAGCTTAATCTTCTTTTTCTGTGTCCAAGAAGTTTTCTTAGAGTCTTTAGCAATTATAAGCATCATAGAATTATTCAAACCAAGATAAAATTCCTTAAATGTTTCGTTTCTGATGTCTACTTAACCTATGTAGACTGGAATCAGTTTGTAAGGAGATAATGAGAGAAAACTAAGAAGGAAAGGGATAAAATGACAAACTATGTGCTAATAGGAGTAACACTTAGTATAGGTTTATGAAACCTGTATTAGACTAGAGTATGAAAAAGTGAGAGCTAAGGAAATGTGTCCATCCACTCAGTCCTCCCAGTGTGTGCTGGGAGAAGTTTTATGTTATGCCACTAACCCTCAAATTGCCAATACTCGAGAAAGAACTACCATGTAGAGATCCCAGAGACCTAGGTCTTCACTCACCATCGTCTGTACCTGTCTGTAAAAATCGCATCGTTTAAAAAAAAAGTGTCCTTTTTGTTTAATGTTTCATAGATAAGAATTACAAGTCAACAGACCCTCATAGCCAGTCATAGATTAGATTACAGTAACCACAGAGAATAAGAAATTAAATGGATGTCCCTGTTTCAACTTAGTCAAAGAATTAATAAATAATATCCTTATATGTTAGAGGCAGAGCTCAAACCAGAACTAGCTTCCTCTCACTCCTGATCCATGAGTGAGATTTTTTTTTTCTGTGAGTTGAGATGGATGGTTCATTTTGAGCCCTAATCTTTTATTTATTTCTTAGGAATTAGGACCCAAACTGTACTAAATATCATAAGTTGCATATACCAATCTGTGGTATAAGAGTCCTCCTGAGCAGAATCCACTGTCCTAATCACTCCTTTGCCATTGTCATCATCTGTAGCTCTCACCGTCCCTTTATCCAGCTGCTGTTTCATTTCTATTTAGCCAAGGTTTCAGTATTTTCAGGACTAATGTTTACAGTCTTCGATATAATATATGACATTTATCCTTCTATTTCCAAGACCATTTTCCTAATGGATGCACCACTTTGAAATATCAATATGGTGTTTATGTTCTGCACTGTGCTAATTGAGACTGTTCTTGAACACTGTCTGGAATCATGGGCTAGTACAAAGTGCATTGGCTAGGCAAAACAGTAAGTGTGCAGATGTGATTTAATAAAATCAGTGCAGTTAAAACCTTCAGGGAAGGAAGAAGACTGGGTAAGTTTCATTCACTCTTCTCAATGCCTAAAGCAGTAACATACATCATTATGGGCTATGTGAAAGGTTTCTGAAGAGCATAATATTAAGTTTGGCAATCAATCCAGTTAAAAATGAAATAAATGGATCCAAAGAAAGAAGGATCAAGTTATAATTGAATTTGTGTTGTCATGAAATTTTGAAGGCAGAAAATTAGGACATTACATTGAGGGAGGTGGAAGGAGAGAGGACTGACAAGAACTTCAGAAAGCATTTAAACGCCAGACAGTGTTATAATTATAAGAGTATTAAGAAACTCAGTGCTTGCTATAGATCCACGGTAGTCTAATTTTGTAACTGGGAAAAGTGGAATGTGTTAGACTAAAGTTCTACTAGTATCCGAGATACTTAGTCGTTTATATTGATGGATAAATTAAGGTTTCTAAACTTTAGTTTCATTAACTATACAAATAGAGGTCTTATTTACTTTCTAGAGTATTGTGAAAATAAAACACATTAATAAATTTTAAAATGCCTTTCTCAGTGTTAGTTACATAGTCCACCTCCAATAAATGCTCATTTCCTTTTTCCTTCCCATCTTGTATTATTGGGATCATTTATCCAGCTGTGATAGATCAAGTCTGGTATAAGTATACCATGAGACAATTTTTAAAATTCTTTTGCGAGAAGATTAGCTCCTTAGTATCTTGTAATAAAACTACATTTAATAGTTACTGTAAAATCTAATCTCTATTAAGTTCTTCCTATGTATTTCAGATATTCTATATGACACATTAAATTCTCAAGCAATTTTATGTCCTGTTATTTTATGTTATCTGCTTTTTTAGATTTGATCATTATATATTGGGAGTTGGTGATGAGGAGGGACTAAAAATCAAGTTTGATTCTGAAGCCCATGATCTTTTTTTTTTTTATTAACATATAATGTATTATTTGCCCCAGGGTACATGTCTGTGAATCATCAGGCTTACACATTTCACAGCACTTAACATAGCACATACCCTCCCCAATGTCCACAACCCAGCCACCCTATCTCTGCCCACCTGCCTCCCAGCCACCCTTAGTTCATTTCATGAATCTAGGAGTCTCTTATGGTTTGTCTCCCTCCCCATCCCTTCCTGTTTCATTTCTCTCCCCCACCCCCCCAAACTCCCACCTTGCCTCTCAAATTCTTCATATCAGAGAGATCATGTGATACTTTTCTTTCTCCGACTGACTTATTTCACTTAGCATAATACCCTCCAGTTCCATCCACATCATTGCAAATGGCCAGATTTCATTTCTCTTGATTGAAGCCCATGTTCTTAACCACTAAATCATACAGTTTAATTGGTACTCATCAATGATGTTAACATTTTCGAATGATAGATGTAAGATGTATTTCTTTAAAAGTATAGGGGGATAGAAGGAGTAGCAAGAGGGTCTGACATGACTGTGATTGATCTTACACTGTTTCTTGAACTTTCGTAAACAATATCTTTCAGTCTTACTTTCTACAATATAAAATGGGATAAATATGTTTATTTCCAATGTTATTTTAGGATTAAATAAAATTAGGTCTTTGTGCATAGTATCAAAGCACTTGTGTATGGACAGTGTATAGCAAAGCACTATTCCTGGCAGAGTAAGAAAAACCTGCTAGTTTTTATAGATTGAAAATATTTGAATCATAATGCCTTATGATGACTGAAATAAAAAATGAAGCACTCGGTTTCAATTCCAGTAATAGCAGCAAAGCTGAGACTAAAAATTATGAACTCTGGGGAAAATATAAAAACAGCTATTTAAAGGCACAGGGAAATGGTGAAAAGAAAGCAGACACTGGAAGGGATTTGCCTCTTAAAGGAAAGGGATTGTGCAGAGTGAGATTGCTATATATAAGGCTTTTGTCAGAGGGCACTCCCAGGTCACATGACAGCGGGGGTCTAGAACTCAAGCCAAAATCCAGTCTTACTGACTTGAAGAGCCACATGATGTTTTATTCTGTAAGACAAGCTTGAAACTGAGAGGGGGGCCCATTAAAGGGAGGGAACCACAGAAGGAACAAAATGCAAATTTGCATATAAACTCTTCTCAAATTTTTGGCTCCTTCCTGAACTGTCCTTACATGAGGGAGACTCCAAACATCCCAGCACAACAAAGCAGCTAGAAGGCCAGACAAGGGGCGCCTGGGTGGCTCAGTGGGTTAAAGCCTCTGCCTTCAGCTCAGGTCATGATCTCAGGGTCCTGGGATCCAGCCCCCCATTGGGTTCTCTGCTCAGCGGGGAGCCTGCTTCCCCGTCTCTCTCTGCCTGCCTCTCTGCCTACTAGTGATCTCTCTCTGTCAAATAAATAAATAACATCTTTTTAAAAAAAAAGAAAATAGGAGGCTAGATGAACTGAGTAGTGATGATAGCTGCTGTCCACCACAAGGGAGACAGAGCTTAAAATCAGCCCAGCCAAGTTAACCACTTGCCATAAATGGGAAAAAAATGTTTTTCAGAGGAAGATACAGATTCCAGCATTTATTATATATTCATAAAGTTCAGTTAAAAATAAGAAAAATTAATATACATGCAAAGATACATGAAAAATAAGACCTAGAGTTAAAAGACAGATAATATTAAACAAACCATAAAGTCAAGATGTCCACATATTGCAATTGGCAGATAAGGACTTTAAAGTAGCCATATTAATTAATGTTCAAGCACTTGGAGGAAAATATGTTTATATTGAGAGAACATGTGAAATAGGTATATATATACCTATCGACATATCAAGAGTACTTAATGGAAATTACAGAATTCAAAAATTAACCAAAAGTAAAATTTTACTAGGATTATTTTGATATATTGGAGAAAATCTTGGAAAGAGTAAGTAAATTTGGATTCAAATCAATAGCAACTATCCTACTTGATGAAAAGAGGATGGGGTTTTAAAGGCTCAGAAACTGAGGGCCCTGTAGCGTTGTGTGACACAGCTTGTCATACTTGTAATTGGAGATGCAGAAGAGGAAAAAATATGGTGCAGAAATATATTTGGGGAAAATAGATTTTTGAATGTGATAAAAACAAAGAACAAAGTAGATCTATAAGCCCAAAGCATGATATAAAGAAACATAAATGACCTAAATATATCAGAGTAGAACTTTCAAAAACCAAAGGTGGATAGAAACATTTTAAAAGTAACTAGATAAACAGGATGCATTACATACTGGGTAAATATCACTATTTTTCTTCAGAAACAATATAAGATAAAAGATAATAGGAAGATATTTTTCAAGTATTGTAAGAGAAATTGTAGCTGCCTACTTAGAATTCTATAACCGGTGAAATATATCCAAATAATTGGAGAAAAATACCATGTCTGTGGATTACAGTCAATATTGTTAAGATGTCAATTCTCCCCCAAATTAATGTATGGATTCAGTGCAATATCAATCAAAATTTCAACAACTTGTTTTATAAAAATGAGAAATTGATTCAAAAATCAACATGGAGAGGCCTCTGGATGGCTCAGTCATTAAGCATCTGCCTTCCGCTCAACTTATGATCCCAGGGCCTGGAATCCAGCCCCACATTACCCCCTGCTCAGCAGGGTGTCTGCTTTTCATTCTCCCTCTGCTGCTCCCCTCCTTGTGCTCTCTCTCTCTCTCTCTCACTGTCTCTATCAAATAAATAAAATCTTCAAAAAAATCTATATGGAAATATAAAGGATATAGAATAACTAAAACAATATTGAGAATGATCTCTAAGATTGAAGGACTTTCACTACTTGACATCAAAATTCAAATTAAAGCTACAGTATTCATGACAGTACGTAACTGGCATTAGAGTAGATAAATAGGTTGCTGAAACAAAAGAGTAAGGTCAACTAATTTTTGACAAAGTTGCCAAAGTAACTCAATTGGTAAAGGAAAGCATAGTCAACAGAGTTCTAAAACAGTTTTCAATTAAATGTATTATTTGTGTATGCATGGATGTGTGTCACACCATACATAAAAATCAGTTTGTCATGGGTCATACTTAAACATAAAATTTGTCATTCATGGTTTTTCAAAATAGATATACAGATATGTAGATGAAGATGGATACACACACACACACACACACACATTTTCTTGCTCTGTTTATTGAGAATATCTAAGAGCATTATCACATCAATAGCAATTACTATACCTATTACCCAGATTCTGGTTTTTAAGTATCATTCTCCAATAAAAGTAACCAGGGTTCCTTGGAGAAATGGAGGGTTCCGGGATCTGAGTAGGGGAAGTACAAGATGAGTCTAGAATATCTTGTGCTAGAAAGTAAAGAATTTCTCAAAGAATGATCAAGACAGACATGTTAAACGTACCTGGAATTTAGATGGAAGAGGCTCCAAATGGACAAATCTAGTACAATTTGACTATCAGAAACAGATAGTAAAAGATCAACTCCATTTGATAAAATGGAACTCCATGAGTCCAAACTCATGGATATAAATGAATAAATGAATAAATATATGAATAAATAGAAGGGAAAGAATAGGGTTTTTTTGCAATAGAATATCAACAAATAAAGGTGGAAGAAATGAAGAGATTAGAAAATCATTATGTTGTAGTTTTCACAGTAATAATTGATTCAGCTAAGAATTATCAATTTGTGCTACAACCAACAAGTTAAATTTGTTGAGAAGCATCACACTGACACAGTGTCAAAGCATTTATTAATAACAAAAGGAACAGATTTGAATTTTACAATGGATAAATGTAGTGCCCAGCACTTCAGTCCAGTCACAAATGCTATTATCATCAGTATTGGGATAAACTGACTTCATGTGCTTCCTGATTTGATACCTGGAAGAACACATATTATCACTTCTTTGGTATTCTGACCAAAAGGATATAAATTTACTCTAGTCATGAGAAAATGACAGTTAATCTCAACCTGAGGGGGGATTCTACCAAAGAAATGGGTTCTATACCCTTCAAAATTTTTTTGAGTGTAGTTGACTCACAATGTTACACATTAGTTTCAGCTATACAGCATAGTGATTCAACAACTCTATGTGTACTGCTATGCTCACCACAATTGTAATATTTGTCACCGTGCAATGCTGTTACAGTATCATTGGCTATAGTCCCTATGCTGTACATCTCTTTAAAAAAAAATTAGTGGGAAGAAAGACAAAGAAAAGCTGAGAAAGAGTTTTCAGATTAAAGTGAACAAGAGAGATACAACAGATATCAAATAAACAAATGCAAGACCCTGGGTTTGGTCCTGGTACAGGACATTATTGGGAAAGAATTATATAAATGTTAAATTTTCTGATGTTTTTTATCATTGTTGTGTAGTTAAATAAGAGATTTCCTTTGGTCTTAGGAAATACACACCAAAGGGCATATGTGTGGGAGGGAGAGAACGAGAATGAGATATCGAATGGCAAAAAATGTAAATAATTAGTGAGTCTTCTTAAAATCATCTTCAAGCTTTTCAAATGATTTTTTTGCAAATTTTCTATAAATTTGAAATAATATAAAATAGTTTAAAAATAAAAATGTACACCTAACTTTTTCTATTACTATTTACATCGTAATGGTTCTGTTGCTCTGAAGAATCCTACTAATCCCCAAATTTAAAGTATGTAAACTTACCTATTTAGAAAATCAAAATTATATTTACATTAATTAAATGGAGGAAATTAGCTAAGCTGCATGATGACAGAGGGAATGAAAGACTTTGATCATAAATGTTTTAGATCTACAGCTTCCCAGTGCCTCAAGCACACCATGTTCTAATGTCTTAACCTACTGTGACTTATACAGCTTTGTAGTTTCTTTAAAGATTAAAACAAATGCATTAGCACTGGTGGTGGAGCAGGGATGAGGGAGGAAGCCAGAAGGAAGAAAATGCTAATTACTAAGAATGTATTTATATACTGAATGTTACTGTATGCTCATTAGGAAAATATTGATAGCAAATACTCTTCTAATGTAATTAGAAAATATTGAATAGTGAGTGATATTATTATATAGGAGGTTGACATCACTGTTGATGTTGATATTATTATATAAGAGGTTGATATTTTTATGCCAGTAACCAGATAGTTGTTTTTCAGGAAATTGTAACATTTTATACAGTAGACCTCTATTCCTTTTCATCTGAACTTTTCAGTTTTCATTCCCTGCTGTTTTACATTAAATTTTTTAAAAGATTTTATTTATTTATTTGAGAGAGTGGGGAGGAGCTGAGGGAGAAGCAGGCACCCCACTGAGCAGGGAGCCTGGAGTTGATCCTGGGAATCCAGGATCATGACCTGAGCTGAAGGCAGTCCCTTAACCAGTTGAGCCACCCCAGAGCCCCTGTTTTACATTAAATTTATGAACACTTTCTCCATAGAAGTATAGCATATTTTCTTGCTCTCTTTCTGAAACAGGGACGTACATTTAGTTTTGGTGCCACCATAGATTTATTTCTGGCTATATACACAAAAATATCTATTCTTCCAAAAATACAGCCTTTCACATGACTACTAACTGGTTTCAATTGCTCAGTATTTACTACTCAGTATTTACTGAGCAATTGACAGATTAGTTCCTTTTTATTATAGCAATTACCTTTATAAAAACATGGCTGCTCTTTAATTATTAATGTATCTTGTAACACAAATGCTAATTTAATAAGATAGCTTTTAATGTTCTTTTAAATATCACCCAAGATGTGTCTTGAAGTTTATGTTTAAAAAAGGACTCTTTTGTGTTTATGGTTGCCACAATATTTACATTCACATTCTTTAGAATCCTTGGTTTGATGCCAAGTGATAGATTTTTACTGACTAGAACAAGCTCTTCGTATTCAAACCATTTTATTTACTATCTAAAATATTTATATTCTTAAGAAAGGAATCTGCTTCCATAGTACATGCCAATTAGATTGCTTGGTTTTCTGAAATAATTTGGCTAATATTTTCCCAAATTGAATAGTTTGCAGGTTTTGAGTAATTGAAGGTTTTAAAAAAATCTTGTATCAGAAATTAAAACAATATATGATAATTTGACATTTGAATTCAAAAACATATATTTCTCTTATTCCTGGGGCAAATTGAAAATTTTATAAATTGTTTGATCTGTCACAAACTTCTGAGAAATTAATGTCCAACTTACTATGTATTAGAAGCTCCTATTTAAGAGGAACTTGTTAAGATCCCATTCTACAAGAAAGCAAAATTAACCAAAAACTTTTGATCTGGTTGCCTTTCCTGTGCGAGACTCAATTATGGCTCTATTATTGGGAATCAGGAAAGTTATTCCCTGAATGACAATATGGGTCAAGATCACCTTTATGCTTGTTAGAGAAGATGCTTATCCAGAGACCTTTAGCTTAATGACCCAGCGTCTCTTGCGTAAGTTACAGTCTAGGACCACTGCAGGAACTCTTAAAGCTTCATTAGCCTTTTGGGCCATGGGGGAAACATTAAATTAACAAAAAAGGAAAGAAAGAAAAATAAATCTCAAGTCTGTGATCCCAGAGAGACCCAGCCAACAAAGTCTGTTGGCTTTCCAGCATTCCTTGGCTGTGGAATTCCACAATGAGTTGTGTTGAGTCAATTTTGTGCAACTTCTGCTGTCATTTAATTTTTGTACCTAAGTCCGCTAAACAGAATTCCATATTAATAACTTTTGGGTGGCTAGGCGATTATTATGCCACACTCATTGCACTCTGAGGTAGAATTACCTTTACTGTGAAGCAGAAGCCAGCTCTAATAAGATGAGCAGGTAGTCAGAGATTATGAGTCTGACTCTCAAGAGAGAAATGAGAGATGAAACTATGCATTTGGATGTCGTGATGGTAGGAGAAAAAATGACATGGATGAGGTCACCCTGGGAGAGTGTTTAGAATCAGAAATCCGGAGAGCTGAAGATATGACCTCTGAATCACGAGAGCAAAGCAGCAGGAGATGGAGGAGATGAACCTGGGAGAATAATGTGCTGAAATTAATAGAGGACACATTCAACAGTGAAGTGACAATGGAGCAGAGAGGCTGATTATCATACATTTTTAAGAGTGTAGTTTAGTCTTGGCAATTAGAAGACCAGCAGATGCCCCCAAATAGAAACATTTCAGTGCACTGCGGATTAAAACTGGATTGTCATGAACTGATGGATAAATAAGTCTTTTTTTGGGGGGGGCATTTTTTTTAAAGAACAGTTTTAAGTTCACAGCAAAATTAAAAGGAAGGTGGAGAGATTTCACCTCTATCCCCTACTCTACACATGCATAGCCATCCCTGTTATCAACATCCCCCACCAAAGTGGTACATTTATGTAACCGCTGAACCTTCATTGATACGTCAGAATCACTGAAAGTCAGCGGTTGACCATAGATAGGGTCACCCTTGGTGGTTTGATTCTGGATTTAGACAAATGTATAAGGACATCAATCCGTCATTACAGGATCAAACACAATAGTTTCACTGCCCTAAAAATTCTCTGTGCTCTGCCTACTCATCCTTTCCACTCCCAAGCCCCCTAACCTCTGGCAACCACTGATCTTTTTATTGTCTCCCTGTCTCCATGCTTTTTCCAAATATCCTATACCTGTAATCATATAGTATGTGGTCTTCAGATTCTTTCACTCAGTAGTGTGCATTTTAATTTCCCCCATGTCTTTTCATGGCTGGATAATTCAAATTCTCTTTAGCACTGAATGATATTCCATTGTTTGTATGTGCCACAGTTTATTTATCCATTCACCTGCTGAAGGATATCTTGGTTGTTTCCGAGTTTGGGCAGTTATAAATAAAGCTACTATACACACCCTCGTACAGGTTTTTGTGTGGACATGTTTTCAGCTTCTTTGCGTAAATGCCAAATTGGGCAATTGCTAGATCTTCTATGATAAGAGTGTTCAGTTTTGTAAGGAACTGCCAAACTGTGTACCAATGTGCTTGTACCATTTTGCATTCCCACCAACAATGCATGACTGTTCCTGTTGCTCCACTTCCTAGTCAGCATTTAGCATTATCGGTGCTCCAGATTTGGGTCATTCTTACAGGTGTGTAGTGGTGATAAAGAGGAGTTTAACAAATAATTGTAATTATAGTCTGGTGGATTTTTATTTTAAGAATTTTTCTGTGAAAGAAAAGAGAAGGGAGGGTTAAATGGGTTAGATTCATCTAGTACACAATGGAATGCCTGTCTTTGCCAAAATTTTAACCTCCAAAGTTTGGAGATTAGTAACAATGGGAAATGTGGTAGATAGCCACTGCCCAAGCCTTGCTTATGGCTCCTTGCCATTCTAGCTGCCCTGAACCCTCCATAAGAACTCAGTGACTGCCCCAGGATCCAATAACAAAAAGGAACTCTTAGTTCAGTGGGAGACCTCAGCACCTGGTTTAGGCTCTTGTATGATTGATGGCATACTGTTGGTTTGCAATGTCCTTAGGGAGCTTTCCAGGTGTAATCAGAAACTGGCCTCTATACACAGAGGATAGAGACTGAAGAAAGAGGCAGACCACTCCAGATTGGTAGGTGGCATTTTAATAACCGTGAACTTCCCTAGGAAGCTTGTCTTGAGCACCCATGGGGAGATTTCCACATCCATGCACCAGAATCTTAAATATTTATATAAAAGCCTTAACTGGGTTCAGTCAAGTACTCAGTTCAGATGGTCTCGCTAACAAATCAAGGCTGCTCTGGGAGTAGGGAAGGCAAGCAGAACCTAGACTGCAAGAATGAGGAGGGGGTAGAGAGCCTCCAGTTGCCCTGGTCCAGCTGGTAGTCACTGTCTTCTTGATGGCCTCTTCCAAGTCAATCATTTTAATAACATGCCAGAAGGGGTAAATTAGGTCAATGGAGGCTGTGGGTTTTTTTGTTTTGTTTTGTTTTTGGTCTTATTTTTAAGAAAGGAGAGATTTATGTGTAGTTATAGATATAAGGGAAGGATTGGGTAGAGATGTAAATGTTAAAATCAGGAAGAAATGGGGTGGGAGAAGAATCCCGGGTACACAGAAGTAGACATCAGCTTTGGGTTGGGGGGAGACAGTTACTTCTCTAGAATGGTAAAAAGACTGGGAATGAATATGGATAATTGTTACATTGGTAGGTAGGAAGATGAAGAATTTCCTAGTGGGGCTTGCATTTTTTCTGTAAATGAGGAGACATTGTCATCACTGTGATTCGGGAAGTTTGAGGAGCATGGTAAATATTTTCTATCAGTAATGTGGGCCACCTCCTCTTTCCAAAGGCCTCTTGTCATTGGATAGATGTCAAGCTAGGGATAAAGTGTGCTAGCATGTGTTTTATTCTCTTAATTTTTAAAAATGTATCTCAAAAGGAGTCATACTAATAGCAAGAAATAGAATACTCCATCGTGTTTCCCATGCCTCTTTATATGCATATACTCATAAAATTGTCATGTGTTAATATTTATGAAAATATAGTTATTCTACATACTATCCATGTTAAACTCTGATTTTTCTCATTCATCATCATGTAGTGATCTTTCCAGTGGCTGATGTGCAAAAACATTCCACTTATATTTTTTTAGTAATTGCATGGCATTCAATAATATGCTTTTGCCAAATTATTCAGTCATTTCCCTCTAAATGAACATTAATTTAACTTAATTATATTTACCCCTGCAATGTGCAATGAAAAACAATATACATTTTTGTATACATATACTGGAATTTTTATAAAGATGGCTTATATTTTTATATATTCATTTATATTGCCTAGACTTTTGACGTTTTAATACATTATCTTTCAAAAGGTTCTAGCAATTTTTACCCCACAGGCAATACACAAAAACCCATTTTGCATCCATATCAGTATTATTGCTTTTTGGCCGCTTTGGGGTGGGGAGGCAGAAATGTGGGGACATTACTTCCTTTTTGTTTACATATGACTGAAGGTTAATAGAAATTTTTTAAATATTATCAAGTGATTTTTTTTTTTTGGAAAGAGGTTTCCTGACTAAAGAGAAAATAAGCTGGTTCAAGCAATCCTTCATCCTTCATGTACTGCTTTGGGAGAATAATCTGGTTTTTCTGTTTAGAAAATACATTTTAGTCTATTGTGCTGGTCTGGGCTGAAATTAGAGCTTCAGGAATGTATGGATGCACAGTTATTTCAACCCATAGTTTGGGAATCTGTATGAACATTGCCTATGTTTTGTTCCCGAGAGACTTAAAAATTCTTCTAGTTTATTAACCCTGCCTATTAGAGTATTAGGAGAGAGAATGAGAATCATAAGTCATCAGAAATCATCAGGAAGGTCTCAAAATTTATTGAAGCAAGTTATACACAACTCAGTGATAATGGATGAAGTCTAATTTAGAAGTGATGGTAACTAAGGCCCTCTTTCATGGTCTGGAACTTGTTTTCTAATTTTTTTCCTCCTAGACACTTCTTTCCTTATGTGTTAGCAACAGTGATTTATTAATGATTCCTGAGGTCTGTCTGCAATAATTCAAGCCATTTTATTGAATTAGTATTCCTTTCCCCCATCTCTGTCTGTGGCATTCATATTCACCTGACAGGACTCAGCTCAATGGTAACTCTTCCTTGAAGTGCTTCTCAAGTTTTTAAAATGTATTCTCGCTTTTATCAATTAGATACTACATCTTCTATTACCACTATAGTTACCCATCACTGCCTCCTTTACTAGATTTTAGGAGTTCTGAGATCAGAAAGTTTGTCTTACCCATCTTTCTGTTTAGCACCCATTTGTATTATTTGACATGTAACTCAATGCAGCGCACGTAGAAGATTCTCAATAACAGCTGACTGAGTGAAAGTCTGTGTGGATGATGGAGTAGGCTGGCTAAACCAAGTTAGGGGAGGTGCACCTGTCAATGTCCACTGCTGGTTATAAATCCTGGGAAAACTGTATTAAGGGCTTTGAGATATAATGAAGCTTGCAGTGGGTCAGAACACCTTTTCAAAAAAAACTTTCTGAGAATAAAATAGACACGAAGATGATAGGAACAAAATGTGAGACAAAATGTGGGGAAAAAATGTGAGAACTTTGTTGGTTCTCCCCTGAAAGTTAATCACATTTGACCATGTGACTTCGTATTTTGAGTACATTTTCTATTCACAACATCCCATATATGCAGGTGGGTGGATTTTACTTAATTTTTATAATCTCTAATGCTAGTCACACAATGATTTAATAAAATCTGATTTTTGTGCCTTTTAAAAGCATATTTAGATGCATTTAAATGTTGACCAATATTAAATATCAATTTGATTGTTAATTAGTTATAAAGTATTAATTTTCCGCAGCTGGCATATGTTTCTGAATTGAGTAAATACTACATTGGTTGAAAAAATTTCCACTGGTAACAACATGATGTGAGTCCAGAGAAATGTGCCTCATTTTTAATGCTCTGGTAGTACAACTCTCTTTTATAAATTCCTTCATGTCATAACTATAGATAAATCCCTGAGAACCAGAAAAAATGTGATCATAATATTTTGAATTGATTATCATCTACTACTTATGGAATTGTAAAATATACATATTTTTTATTTTTTAAAGAAGTGTGAAAGCAAGTCTCTCCACAGATGCTAATACATACAGAACAATCCATATATGAATTCTGAAGGAGCCTGGAGGGAAGAGCTTTTTCACATAGACAGATGAATTAGGATACTTAACTGACAGGGTCATCACTACATTTCTTATCGGAAAAATGGATTTCTACTGCAGGGCTGGAAAATATTAAAAAATCCTCAAGTAGGCTGTAGCATTCAATGAATCATGTCATAAATTGAATGGGAAGAGAATCTGAGCATGTCTCACAGAATATGGAGAAGGGAGCCTGCAACATCAGGCATGCTAGATAAAGAAAAATACCTTATGCTCGCAAGGGGAGCTTTTGGGCTTGAGGTAGAAAATCGAATGGTTGCGTTTAAGTGAGTACTTCAGTAGCATTTTACATAAAAAATTCATTTGTTTTTTCAAAGTAATATACTGTGCTAAATGCTATGTATATCATCTAAATTGTTTTGCCCCACTTAAAGATTATGGATAGAAAATCTATCACTGTAGAAATAGTCAACTTTAACCACGTGGCCAATGCATAATACTAATGGTATTTACTCTTTGCAGAAATAATGTAAAAAGCATTGAATTTATACTAGTAATTTAGAGTAGCTTAGAAAACCAAATGGAGGAAGGATGGATGGATGGTTGGATGGATGGATGGATGGATGGATGGATGCTAGGGAGGGATGGGGGGAGGGAGGAAGGAAAGAAGGAAGGAAGAAAGGGGGAGTGGTAGTCAAGGAGAACAAATGTAAGTACAATTGGACAATTGATTTCAATGACTTTTTGAATACATGGGCAAACTGAGGCTCTATTCGATTGTCAAGATGCACTCGCTTTCTTTTGGGGATTCTAGTGTCCTTTAGACTTAGTGATTCATACTCTTTACAGCACAACAGAAGTTTCAGTTTGTGATAGGGAAGATAAACCATTTTGCAGCAATAGTTTGAACTTTGATTCCATCCTTTCATTCTGTGTGAACATGCCCTTATTTGTAGTGCAAGAATTTTGACACTTTGATTTTTATACATACTATGCATCTTTAAGCCTTCAAGAATCAGATCACATTCTAATATTCAAAAAACTTTTCTTCTCTAGGTTGGAAATGTTTGGGCTTAAAGCAAAGACACATGAACATATGTAGCAATAAGGAATTTATTTAACATTTACCTGGTTGATGGTATAAAGGAATTAAGGAGGAAGTAAAGGGTGGAAGAATAGAAACATTTTATTTCAAAATGCTATTTAAAAATATTTTATTTTTTCCTTAAATGTTTTAAAATTCTATGATTTACAATGCATCACTACCAATAGTGAATGTTGGTTGTTTGTTATTGTTGTTGTTTAAGAAAACTCCTGAGGTTGGAGTACCTGGGTGGCTCTGTCAGTTAAGCTTCCAACTCTTGATTTCAGATCAGGTCATGATCTCAGGGTTGTGAGATCTGCCTTACATTGGGCTTTGTGCCCAGTGGGGAGTCGCTTGTTATTCTCTCTCTCTCTCTCTCTCTCTCTCTCTCTCTTTCTCTCTGCCCCTCCCTCTCTCTCTCTCCCTCTTTAATAAAATAAAATAATAGAAAACTCATGAGGCAATTATGGCTCATAAGAATTATATTTATTTTATATTCTCAGTGACAACTATATTTTAATTTCATTCATGTTGTTCAAGATTTGCAAAGTATCTGAGCTGAGGTTAATATGAAAATTGATGATATATTGATGAGCTTTAACATTCTACTTGTGCTCAGGATGCATTTTGATTCATTTTATTACCTGGATAAATGGACTCCTCCTATGACTTTCACATGAAAATAGATTACTATAGGGGCGCCTGGGTGGCTCAGTGGGTTAAGCTTCACCCTTCTGCTCAGATCATGATCTCAAGGTCTTGGGATCGAGCCCCGCATCGGGCTCTCTGCTCAGCAGGGAGCCTGCTTCCTCCTCACTCTCTGCCTGCCTCTCTGCCTGCTTGTGATCTTTCTCTCTGTCAAATAAATAAATAAATAAAATCTTTAAAAAAAAAGAAAGTAGATCACTATAATGTGAATTGCATCATCTTGTGTCAATTAATGCTTTTATATTACTAGCCATGTAATTTTGTTTGGAAGTGCTTCAATGACTATTTTATTTTGTCCCTTTTTTCATTTCATATTTTTAAGGTTTTATTTGAGTAGGAAACATAAATTCACTATAGTCATGATTGTTGATTGTGTAGTTCATAATTTTAATATTGAATTCCAACATTTATTGAGCAACTATTTTGTATAAAGCCCTGTGTTACACCAGAGGAAACATAAAGAGTGACTATTAGTCATCCTTATCCTTCTGGGTATTTATAGTCAACACGCTAGGAAGGATAAATATATACACAGACCGCAAATATGCCAAAATATCCAACTGTAATAATATATAAAAATTTATGATGGACTCATGAGGGAGGGAGAATGCATTGGCTAAAATAATACATAAAAGGTGAGTATTACAAGTTAGCCGTGTAAGGAGTCACATAGGCCAGTGTGTGAAGGAGCAGGGACATTACAGGAAGAGGGAGAAATATGAAAACATCCCTTGAAATATGCAGTTGTGTCATGTGTTTTTAGAATGGCAAACAGATTGGTATTGGAGGAACATAGGTTTTCTGATGAAAGTTGGAAGAAAATGGGATGGACAAAATCATATTTTTCTTCAACTTGTAGTGATCTTTGGACACTGTTTCAAAGTACATGGGGAAATTACTTATAAAAACAAAATATGAAGCTCTGCAGAGTTCTTAAACAGGGCAGTGACTGCCATAGCACATTTTTAGAAAACAAACAAACAAACAAAATAGCTGTAGTGGCTATATGCATCATACGGGGCTTGCCCAGCATATTAAAGGAAGAGAGTTACTTCTGATGTTATCGGGAAATCACGAAGGAGGAAAGGGCAACAAACTCAGATGGAGTCTAGTTTCAGCCTGATTCTAGAAGGAACTCTAGACTATGAATTGCACCGGAGTCTTGAGGCAAATGGCCTGGGCTATTTTATCTCTACATCAATCAGTCCTTGGCCATGGGAGCAAACCGTGAAGTAGCCAGTCACTGTAAGCATAAGCCTCCGGGAAGGAGGTTTCCTTCAGCCGAGGTCGTTCACCCAGTAAAGGGCAACTGTATGAACCCTTAGCAGCCAACAACCTGGCAGCTGGGGGAGGACCTTGGCCCACTGGTCTGGTCACTGGTGTTTGGTGTATACAGTGTATACAAGACATTGTATGCAATGTCTTCTACAGTCTTTAAGAGAACAGTCTCATTTGAAATGTGGAGACAGACCCTAGATTGCAGTGTTCTGAGGAGTGAAAACACAGAGACACACAGCAGAAGGGGAAATCTTTTAGATTTAAGATTTGGTAACTTTTGAGAGACCTGGAGTAAAATAGGGAGGAAAGGAATACTCTCACCATGGCTGATTTCAAGCTACCAATGTGACCTCAACTGGTTTGTGAAAGTCCTGAAAATCTAACAGTCACCTCTGCTGGGGAATAACCTTTGATTGCTCTGTGAATTTTCAAATTAACTTTAGTGAGGAAAGAATCAATTTTACATTTCTTGAAGCCCCTTTGAAAATCTTTGAAAAAAGATCGTAATCATCTTGGGAGATTTGAAGAACATAGGATTCACTTATAAAGTCAAACCTGATAGAAGATTATTATTTCACGGTGGCTCTGACAATTAATATACAGTGATAATCTACACAAAAGAATGTTAGTAATAAATTAATGGATACTATTTTTATGATACAAAAATTAATATTTTTAATGTTTGGCCATTGAGATATTTTTCTATTTGTTTCTTTGTTTTAAATATAGTGAAGTTCATTTTATTGGGTTCTAATATCACATATCAACACAGAAGCCTTAGATATTTTTAAACTGTGAAAATTGGTAAGAGTTTGAATTTAGTCATTTAATCTTAATGAGCAAATATAATTTTGTCTTAATCAAAGGAACATTTCTTATTCTTCTGCAATCCTGTTCTACCCTCAAGACTTCATGGAGAGAAATCATTCCTCAAGTGACGGAAAGTATTAATAAAAAATAATAATATTGGGGCTCCTGGGTGGCTCAGTGGGTTAAAGCCTCTGACTTCGGCTCAGGTCATGGTCTCAGGGTCCTGGGATCAAGCCCTGCATCGGGCTCTCTGCTCAGCGGGGAGCCTGCTTCCTCTCTCTCTGCCTACTTGTGATCTCTCTCTCTCTCTCT
>CM053605.1:152096090-152107491 GCA_028646535.1 Procyon lotor
GACTCTATCCCAGGATCCTGGGATTATGACCTGAGCTGAAGGTAGAGGCTTTAACCCACTGAGCTACCCAGCACCCCCTGTGTTTTCTAACTTAATTTCATAATAACCTTTTATGGGTATATTGTTCTCCATTAAGAGATAAAAGTTGGTTAAAAATCAAGATTTCTCACTTCCTAGATGCATGATTTAAAAGGAGTTATTTTGGGGCGACTGGGTGGCTCAGTCGTTGAGCGTCTGCCTTCAGCCCAGGTCATGATCCCACGGTCTGGGATCGAGCCCCGCATCAGGCTCTCTGCGTGGCAGGGAGCCTGCTTCTCCCGCTACCATTCCCTCTGCTTGTGTTCCCTCTCTCGCTGTGTTTCTCTCTATCAAATAAATAAAATCTTTAAAAAAAAAATAAAATGAGTTATTTTGATTCTCTAAGCTTCTGTTGTTTTTGGTAGTAAACTGGCAATAATACCCACCTCATAGGGGTTTATTAGATTTGGTAGTAAACTGGCAATAATACCCACCTCATAGGGGTTAATAGATCAGATCATATTGAATAATATCTTAACTGAAGTTTTGATCATCACCATTTATACCCATCCCCATTACCTTTCCCTATTGGCTGAAAGTGGCATAACAGAGTGGAAAATCTATGCACAATTAAATGGGCACGTGAGAAACTGTTTCTTCCTTCTACACAGGAAGATTTGTGTATTTCATTACATGAAAAGTACACAAATGGCTGCAAGAAATGTCACATCCCTTCACCTTGCCTCTGACATGTACATGTAATTTACTAAATCATCTAAGCAAACCACATTCTACTATGTCATCAAATTAATTTCACAACCTCTCAAAATAAACTGTAATCCCAAATTGTGTGTTTTATGATGAAGAATAAAACACTATTTTACCATCTCTGTAATGTACTAAATGCTAGTTTCACCTCATTCTCTCAGTGTGACAATTTTGAGTTGTATATAAAAGTTCTATTGAAAGTTGCATTCTTTTATTGGTCATGGATTGAGTAAATTAGCATTTCCTTGGAATGGGTGTAAACATGTAAACAGAGTGTGATGTTCAATATTAACTTTGGAGTGAATGAAGCAGCTTGAGGACACATAGATCTTTTGTGAAGTGCAAATTCACAGAGAGAAGTGAAGACTTGTGTGCTTAGTTTTCCCCATCCATTGACCAATTAGAGCAACTGAGTTGCTCTACCAAAGGCAAAGTGGAGGAGATCCCTAAGCATAATTTCTAAATACTGCATACCCCTGCACATGTAATCAACTCTTCTTTCTCTTGCAAGCCCTCTTATTTCCTTTCATCAGCTTGGTCAGTCTTATCTCAAATGCTCTAAACAAAGTTTTGGAAGTAGTCTAAGATGAGATTAAGGCTCTCCATATTTATGAGAATCAAGGAGGTTTTTGGGAAAATGGATAGTATTAATGGGAAAATGTATATATCCTGAAATTGGAGAAATTGTTGAAAGATTAAGTTCGAAAAAGAAGATATATGATTCATTATAATTTTGTACAGTTGAAATAGATAGGAAAGTATGATTGACAACTACAAATGTAATTACTGGGGCACCTGAGTGGCTCAGTACATGAAGTGTCCAACTCTCAATTGGGGGCTCAGGTCATGATCTCAGGGTTGTGAGATCAAGCCCTGTGTCAGGCTCCATGCTCAGCGCTCAGTGGAGAGTCTACCTGAGATTCTTTCCCTCTCCCTTTTCCCTCTTCCACTCCCATGTGTGTTCACATAAATAAATCAATCTTGAAAGAAAGAAAGAAAGAAAGAAAGAAAGAAAGAAAGAAAGAAAGAAAGAAAGAAAGAAAGAAAGAAAAAGAAATGCAGTTACTGTAAGTAGCAACTCGAAAAACAGGCGCTATTTCTGGTGCTAGTTAAACAGGTTTCTGTATATACACTTACTCCCTCTATCTCTGTGTGTGTGTGTGTGTGTGTTTAGATTAAAACAGATTATTGCTTTTACTGCAAGTGTGTCATAGCACAATTGAAAAAAAAAAGCTCTATTGAAAGAGAAACTGCATACAAATAGACAGGATCTCCTTTCAGCTGTTCAGAGTTGTTAGTTCATTATTCAGAAGGAAAAAATTATCATTTTCCATAAGATTTGAAGTAATTATACTTTGGGTCCAAATTTCAAAGTGAAGAAAAAGTAATGTCAAAAAATAATGAAAAAAAGAATCCCTGGTTAAATAAATATTTTAGTAAATATAATGGGAAGAAGACAAGGGAGTGTTTAGATACAGTTTTATAGTTTAAAAATTTTTTTCTTAATCTTGTTGGTAGTATAATTATAAATTAGATCTCCTGGTTTAGTTATTGCTGAGATTATTTTAAAAAAAATACATGTTGGCAAAAAAAGTCTAACTCATTTTATTTTCAAAATAAATGTCTTTTAATGACCATAAGTATGATTTTTTAATAAAACAGTTTTTATAGAATAAGCATAGTAGTAGAAAATATGGCCTTTGGTGCGATACTCTTTCCATGACATTGAAGATCACATTCTAGTTGAAAAAAATACTTTTCATATTTAGGTATTGAAGTAGCTTTTAATAGTAGTAGTAGTAACAGCAATAGTAGAGTAGCACAGTAGTAGTATTGTAGTATAGTAGTACTGTACTATAGTAGTAGTAACAGTTGCTGTTATGCATCATTACTTCATGAATTGTATGTGGATAGTGAAGAAATCAGTTCCCATTGAGGGAATAGGCTGCTGCTTTTCAGTTCTAAAATTTTCCTATAAAAATCATGATTATTTATTGAAACAATATTGATACAGTTATTTGAATTCCAGATTTTACCTGAATGTCGATTTTATCTTGCATTTACTATCACCTTGAGAAATTAGTTTTATCTCATTAAGGAGGAAGCATGATACTTTTGTGAGGTCTCTCAGTTTATTGGATGAACCTGGCAAGAAGTTATTTAATATTTTGGTTGAAAGAACATTAATTGGATGTTCTTGTATGTCACAAACAATGGTAGAAACTAGGAATGAAAACTGTGGGTGGGCTTATCCCTGTCTTCAGGTGCCTGTGAATAGGGGGGAGGGGGATTGAAGTAAATGCATTGAAGGACAAGTGCATTTAGGGATATGCCAGAGGTTACTTGCCTATTAGGAAGGCTTCCTGGAGGAGGCTGTGTCTAACAAGAATGGGATAAGAGGGAGTGGGAATGAAGGAGAAAGAGAAAGAAGGGGACAAAGCAGAGGATAGAGAAGAGGGTGCATGGGAGTAATCCCACTTGTCTCATAAGTGAAGTATATTTGCTCATGACTAAAGTAGGAAAATACAGTATTTGAACTAATCTCTTAAACTATAGTAGTAAAGATTTTCAATAGGTATCTTCTACAGAGATTTCCAAAGATTGATCCATTAAAAGTTCTTGTAATTGAGTTCATGTATTTGCAAGTAGGTTGCTATGTGAATAACTTACCAGAGACTGTAACGGTAGCCTTGTGTCATTCCTGGCTTTAAGAAATCAATCCAGATATTCCTAAAAACATAGACACACACACACACACACACACATATTTAAATATTTTATTTATTTATTTGACAGATTGAGAGAGAGATCACAAGTAGGCAGAGAGGCAGGCAGAGAGGGGAGGGAAAGCAGGCTCCCTGATGAGCAGAGACCCTGATGCGGGGCTCGGTCCCAGGACCCTGAGATCATGACCTGAGCTGAAGGCAGAGGCTTTAACCCACTGAGCCACCCAGGTGCCCCCTAAAAATATATTTTTATGCAGTATGACTTTTCAAAGCTGAATCATATTCACTGTGGATATTTTATGTATTGTCGTAAATCTCATAATGCTTGAATGGAACGCTGTTTTTAGAGATGCTGTGTGAAAAGGAGCTTTGGTTTACTAAAAGAAAGAAGTCAACTCCTCTTAGCTTGTCCTCCTCACTGGGAAGCTCTGGCATTTCCCCCTTCCATCCATGTGCTCCTCGCCTCGGTGTGATGATGCACACTTTGCCCCTGTTGGGTTTCCACGTACAAGCCTGTTTCACAACCATGCTGTTTTCTACACAGTGCCGCCTGACCTTTCAGTAGGATGACGTGACGAATATTCCTACACTCAGTGTTTTTGTGTCTTACTTTCCAAATGCTGCCTCATGGAGGCACCATCTCCCCAGATGGCACTGTTTTAAACAAGGGAATGAATGAATTTACAATCCATTGTCATTGAACAGCACATGGTTTAATAGCCCTAGACATACTGGCATAGGATATAAACATATATATTACATATGAATTCTGTATATATGTATATATACATAAAAGGATAAATGGCATATGATAGGATTTGGCATGGATATACCTTCTAGTGTTTTCATATCTATGCCAAATTCTGTGTTCAAACAATTTTTTTGAGCCTTAATAAATAAAATGATGAAAGCTTCTGTATTCTGTTTGAGTCACTGGATGAGGATCTAAAGCATTGCTTGCATACCTGCCTCACTGCCCTCTAACAGATACCCCTGAGTACAGCATAGTTTGAAAATTACTGCCTTAAGTCAAAGAAACAAAGTATCATTTTCTAATAGAATTTCAGTCATCTTCAATGGGCTATTGAAACTGATAGATTTGATGGGAAGCAAACTCCCAAAATCACACAATCCATAAAAATATTTTATGTTTAATTTCAGCTGGGGTATATTTTGGTGGATATATCAAGAAGAGAGCAATTATTTTTATTTACTTGTTTCTGAAACATACACAGGACGGTGTCATATGTTCATGGTATAAACAAAGAAATCAAATAACTCATACCTTCAGTTTAAAGATGAGGAAAGTAAGGGACACAATTTAAAAAGGATTGTTCAATTCAAAGTCCAACAGAGTAGGGGCAAAGGTGAGTGAGGCATTTAGATTTCTTTATTCTCTCTTCCAGTATACCAAACTGGACACTTAATCCTATATTGCTATTCTTGGAACTTGTATCTTACAAGAGAGGTTGTTCAGATCAATATTTGTTTGAAAGTTACAACAGTAATATTTTGTTTGGATATCATATTTAATGGTGAACCATATAATATGAATATCATTAATGCCATTAAACCACAAAAACATCACTGCATCTTTGAGATCTACACTCCTAGTTGAATCTGTCTTAACACTAAAGAACAACCAGGGACAATTTTACCCCTCAGGTGATAGTCTTCAATGTCTGGAGCCATTTTTGGTTGTCATAACAAAAAATATTTTGGCCGAAAATGTCAATAGTGTCAAGGTTGATAAGCCCACTGTAAGGAATTTAATGTTTCCCTCTGTAACGTGTAAATGTAATGAATGATAGGTTTCCTATACTAGTTTTAAAAAAGCCTGATCTTCTCTATCATATTAGATTTGAAACTTTAGGGGTGTCCCTAGATGATAGTATTTCATATTTTGGTGGAAAGTTTCAAATGTTTTCATCTTTATTTTATAGAATTTGATCCTCTTCCCTTTTGTTCTGAGGTTTTTGGTTTTGAGTTTTTTTGTTGTTGGTTTTTTATTTATGTCTAACCTCACCAGAATACCAATGTTTTATCTTTTTGACTTTTCAAGTTCTATTAGTCAGCTTTATCTCTAGAAACATAGAAAAATCTGACTGTTGTACTTTAGATGGCATTCCATCATAGACGTACACTAGAAGAAAGTTGTGTTGTCTATTTTTGTATCTTGTATTTATTTGGTTACTCTTATTAATGATTTACAATTTCGTGTAATGATTAATAATTCTATTTTGTACATTGAAGAGATATTTTTTGAGACCAGGGAATACTAGCTAGATACCTACCTATCCTTTTGGAGCCTAGGCTTGTGGAAGTTACACATAAATAAGCTTATAAACAAAATAGGATGTGATAAAGAATGTGGCAGGCATTATAAGTGTACATGATACATATAATCCAGGCTTCAGCGATCAGGGCAATGATATTTGAGCTCAGACCTGATGAATGAAGTGTTCGGGGGGAGTATTATTTAGAAAGAATGATGTGTTTAAACACTTAAGACATAGGGCACAGTTAGCGCCATACAGATTTAAAGTATCTCTATGCCATAATGTAAAGCTTGGAAGAGCTTCATTTCGTATATATATATACATTCATTCATTAACACAAACTTATTGAATGCCTACCTTGAGCCTGGCACTATTCTAGGCATCAAAAGAATTGCACTGAACAAATCAACTGAAACCTCTGACATCATGTAGCTTCCATTTGATGGGAGCTTCCATTTTACTACTTTGGGTTCATCTTATTATTTAATTATATAGGTTGCTTTTCATTACCACATTTTCCCCTTGTATGTAGTCAAAAAAGTGAATGCAAAAATGAGTGTACCTGTAGACTGAGCAATGCATTGAGTGAAGTTAATGGAATATATTTATAAAATCATAAAAAATAATGTAAAGAAACAGAAATTTATCCAAGAAACTTTGATATCCGGTTCCCAATTCCTCAAGCTATCCTTTGGGGTTTCTTTTTCTCTGGTGACATAACGCTTGTGGATGAGACCTTTCCCCTTGGAGAGGTTTTCTTCCTTTTTCCGTTATAAAGTATCACAGTTGATTTGGCAGATCAGTCTATCAAGAGCAGGTATAGAAGGATTGCTTTCTGAAGCAGCAAAGAAATTAAGGCACCACTTAGAAAAGTGATTCTCTGCCTTCACACTAAGACCCATGAGGCCTACACTGGCCATGCAGCGTGGAGAGATTGACAGTGGCTTCCATTGGGTTAGAGATGGCTAAAAAATTGACAAAGGATTAGTTAGTAGTGTTCTAAAAACCTGCATTCATGGTTCATGGGAAACTTAAGGAATTTCTAGAAATAGAATCAAGCAATTGTCTGCATTATTTTTTATAACGCCTCTAAATGATGAATGCTTTCCAACAACAATATTCATGAAGCCAACTTTAAAATATTTAACTGAAAAATATCTTATAATTCTTTGTAACCATATTTCAGATATCTTGATTGCAGCTTAGTCATGTTAGAATAAAAAATAAAGTCATTCAAGAAACTAATACTAGAGATAGTGGTTTCGAGGTCATAACATTTTATTGGATACAATCAGAAAATGTGGTGTGGTTGGCAAACCCTACATTGGGTTTTGAAATTACTCTCCTACCAGTATGTTCCAATCAATGAGAACCTTTCAGCCATGAACTTTTATTGATTTGTATTCCTCAGAGTAACATAAATAGCTTTCCTTAAGTCTTCCAATTTCACTATCGTTATTTTATTTCTGAAATGTCTGCTGTTAGAAGGTTTACTTATGCAGCTTGCTTTCCACCTCCTTCATGGTTTGAGCTAAGAGTGGGTACCAGTGTTCTCTATTAAGTGTGTGTGTGGGGGGGAAATGCTGCAATATGATGAGTTAAATTATTCTATCAACAGTTAAGTTATACTATGAAGAATTTAATCAGAACAATACACTAAGCTTTTGAGAAACAGTTACTGAAAATTTCAAGCAAAAAAAGGCAAAAATAGCAAGTACGCTCACATCAAGTTATACTAAGAATTAAATTTATTCTAATAAAGCCTGGAGTGTTTCAACCGCCTTTTTTTTTTAAAGATTTTATTTATTGGGGCGCCTGGGTGGCTCAGTCATTGGGCGTCTGCCTTCGGCTCAGGTCATGATCCCAGGGTTCTGGGATCGATCCCCGCATCGGGCTCTCTGCTCAGCAGGAAGCCTGCTTCTCCCCCTGCCATTCCCTCTGCTTGTGTTCCCTCTCTCGATGTGTTTCTCTCTGTCAAATAAATAAAATCTTTAAAAAAAAAGAAGAAGATTTTATTTATTTATTTGATAGGAGAGAGATCACATGGAGGCAGAGAGGCAGGGGGAAGCAGGCTCCCTGCTGAGCAGAGAGCCCGATGTGGGGCTCCATCTCAGGACGCTGAGATCATGACCTGAGCGAAGGCAGAGGCTTTAACCCACTGAGCCACCCAGGCACCCCTGTTTCAACCGCTTCTTTTCACTTTTAAAAATATATGTGAAATCTGGGCACTTGGATGACTCAGTTGGTTAAGTATCTGTCTTTGGCTCGGGTCACAATCACGAGGTCCTGGGATCAAGTCCCACATCTGGTTCTCTGCTCATCCTGGAGACTGCTTCTCTTTCTGCTTCTTCCCCTCTGTTCATTCTCAATCTCTCTCTCTCTCTCTCTCTCTCTCTCTCTCTCTCACACACACACACACACACACACACACACAAACAAGTAAAAATACTTAAAGATTTTAAAAAATATATGTGAAATTTGACCCTTATGTCTGTACTATTGATAGGTGTACTTTTAAAATTTGTGAGAAAAAAGTTTAGTTTCTAAACCATATAATGGTTTGAACCATATAATGGTTTCTGAACCATATAATGGTTCAAAGTAGGAATTCAGTACTTGACAAAGCACACTTGATTCTTCTCTACTCTCTGAGATGTTAACTATTTTACATTGCCTAGAAATGTGAATAGATGCATTAAATACTAGAGTCACATTGCAAAGAATAAAGAATAGATTGGAATATTTATGTTGATATTCTTAAAAATCCATTTTATTTTATTATCTTTTTAAGCTTGAAAGTCTAAATTTCAGAAAATATGAAAGTAAAAATTTGATAAGACTGATAATAGATGCATGACAGACTTTCTCTTCCATAAGGTGAATTTTAACATGCTTTTCTAACTGGTTTCTAGTAACCATGGAAGAAAGCCAAAAAAAAAAAAAAAAAGATGCAACGTCAAACTTCATTAACTTTTCAGTTCTTAGCATTATAGTCTTGTATCTAAGCCATGAAATCTTGCTTAATCTTCCTTAAAAATATCTGTGAAATGTGTACTTTTCCACTAACCATTACAACCATGGCAATCTATATTGAAACATGCATATAAAATCAGTCACTCTTTCCTGATAGAATAGAGTTAAGGAAAATTAGTCCTAATGGAATAAAGACTGCTTACTTTGTACTAATCGCAGTACTTTCTACTGTGAAATAATAGCAACATTCTAAATTAGATATATGAATAAGAATCAAAATTGGCAATAGTTCCTAATAATTTAAAATTAACATATAGAATCAAATCTTTCATTAATGCAACCAAAACAGTTATTAGTAGGACATAGGAAAGGAAGGCATGATTGTTCTTCCTTACATAAATCTCACATTTAGTGGTATTCTGAAATACTTTAACTCTGAAGACATAGTTTCTGTTGCTTTTAAAATCTCTGTTACATGTGTGAGCTACTCTTCAGATGTGCTTTCCTTATGATCAGTTTAGCTACTGAGTTTTCAATAGTAGTTTTTAAACCTCTATTTGAACATTTTTCTTAATTAGTCTTGCTAAGATTAACAATTTTATGAATCTTTTTAAAAGAACAGCTTTTCATTTTGTATTTTCTAGTATTTGTTTTCAATTTCACTTATTTCTTATATTACTGCTTTTAATTTTTTCCATTTTTTAAATTTAACTTGCTTATAATTCTTTTATTCTTACTTGATTTTTAAACCTATTCATGTTTTGCCAGTTAAGCAGTTAAAGTGATCAAATAATTCTCCCAATCTAAAGTTAACTCTACCCCACAAATAATGATATTTTCATCATTTTGTATTATTTTAAAAATTTCCTGTTATGTCTTTTACAAACTACGGACACTTACTGAAAAGTATTTTTGTCTAATTTACAAGGGGGGCTAGTTTTAGATATCTTTTATGGCATTGATTTCAAATTAAATTCTACTCTGGTCAAAGAATTTACTATGTAAGATCTAAAACCTGAGATTTATTGAAACTTAGTGTTTGGCCCAGCATATGGTCTGTCATGGTTAACTTTTTAAAAGTTGTGGTAAAATGCACATAATGTGAAACTTACAATCTCCACCATTTTTAAGTGTGTATTTCACTAGTATATAGTATATTCATACTGTTGTCCAACCTCACCACCATCCATCTCTGACTCTTCACCTCACAAAACTGAAACTTTGTAACCATTACACAATAACTTTCCATCACCCCCTTGACTCAGCCTTTGGCAATCACCAATTTGTTGTTCCCTTTTCCCTTTTCCATACCCCAGCCTTTGGTAACCACCATTCTGTTCTCTCTTACTGTGAGTTCAGTTTGGATGTGTGTGTGTGTGTGTGTGTGTGTGTGTCTGTATGTGATATAAGTGAGATCATGCAATATTTGTCTGTTTCTGGCTTATTTCACTTAACAATATTCTCCTGATTCATTCATGTTTTCACAAATGTCAGGATTTCCTCATTTTGTGAAATAGAATAATATTTCATTGTGTGTATGTATCACATTTCTTTAACCATTTATCCATTGATAAGACATTTAGGTTGTTTTCATTTTGGCTACTGTGAATAATGCTGCAGTGAACATAAGTGTGCAGATAAATCTCTTCAAGATCCTGATTTCAATTCCTTTGGTTATATACTCAGAAATGGGATTGTTAGATCACACTCTAGTTCTGTTTTAAATTTTTTTGAAGAAAGTCCATGTTGTTTTATTAAAATGCTGTAACAATTTATATTCCCCGCAACAATGCATTAATTCCTTTTCCTCCATGTTCTTGCTAATAGTTTCTTCTCTCCCTTTCTTTCCTTCCTCCCTCCCTCCCTCCCTCCCTCCCTCCCTTCCTTCCTTCTTTCCTTCCTTCCTTTTCTTTTTTCCTTTAAAGACATTCTAACAGGTGTGAGGTGATACCTCATTGTGGGTTTGATTTACATTTTTTTGAGGATTAGTATGGTTGAGCACTTTTTCATATATCCATTGGCCATTTATTTATTTTTTATTGTGTTATGTTAGTCACCATACAATACATCACTAGTTTTTGATGTAGTGTTTCAAGATTCATTGTTTATGTATAACACCTAGTGCTCCATGCAATACGTGCCCTCCTTAATAGCCACCACCAGTGACCATTTTTATATGTCTTCTTTGGAAAAATATCTATCAAGTCTTTTGCCCATTTTTTAATTTTTTAATTGTGTTTGTGTTTTTTTTTTCTTTGCTATTGAGTTATAAGTTTTCCTTATGTATCTTGTTTACAACTTTTTTATGAGATACATGGTTTTGCATGTATTTTCTCCCATTAAGTAGATTGCTTTTTTTTAAAAAAGATTTTATTTATTTCAGGGCGCCTGGGTGGCTCAATGGGTTAAAGCCTCTGCCTTCGGCTCAGGTCATGATCTCAGGGTCCTGGGATCGAGCCCCTCATTGGGCTCTCTTCTCAGCAGGGAGCCTGCTTCCCCCTCTCTCTCTTCCTGCCTCTCTGCCTACTTGTGATCTCTCTCTCTCTCTGTGTCAAATAAATAAATAAAATCTTTAAAAAAAAAGATTTTATTTAAAATCTTTAAAAAAAAGATTTTATTTAAAATCTTTAAAAAAAA
>CM053605.1:152107591-152134994 GCA_028646535.1 Procyon lotor
TTTTGCATTTATTTTTGCTTTCGTTGCCTATGCTTTTGGGTTTTGCTGTCTAATCTCAGACCTCCATTGAAATTTGAACAGTAGTCCCAATAATGTTAAAAAGATAAATTTCAGAATCCTACATTGCCTTTAATTGTGAAGTGTTTTTATGTCCTTGTGTCAGGAAGAGATCTTCAAACTTTCCTTAACTTGGCCAGAGTTTGGCCAGTGCTTTGTCTTCCATTTTTCTCTAGTCCCTCCTTCCTCTCCTCTCCCCTCCCTTCCCCGGCTCTCCCCTCCCTGGCCCTCCCCTCCCCTCCCCTTTTTTTCCTTTTGGAGAATACCTCAATTTAGTTTTTCTGATCTTTTCTTATGATTAGATTCAGGTGATACTCCCCCCCAAAGATTTTATTTATTTACTTATCTATCTATCATCTATCTATCTATCTATCTATTTATTGCACATGTTGGTGGGGCAAGAGAGGGAGGGAGAAAGAATTTCAAGCAAACTTCCCACTGGGTGCAGAGCCTAAGGGGCTGGATCCCAGAACCCTGAGATCCTGTCAGATGATACAGTTTAATAAGAGTATTAGAGAACCAATGCTGCATTTTTCCATTGCCTTCTATTGGGTGGTGCCTGATTTCAATTTATCTCATTAGTCTTGGTGCTTATTTTGACAGGTTGATCCAAGTAGTCTCTGTCAGTTTTCCAACCTGTTAGTCTCCATCACCACACTTTGGTCTTTTATCTTACATCAGTTCTCTTAAAAGAAAATAGAATTTTATCTGTTTCTCTACGCATTTTTATTTATTATCTCAAGCAGATAGTTTTATTCCTTACTGTACTTAAAGTTATTGTACGTAGTGCAAAACCCAAACATAGGTATTGTTTGCAACTGAATCTGTTCTTCGGATACAAAGTTGTCTTCCTTTATGGTTTTACTCTGTAGTGATACCACCAATTCCCTAGCTGTTCAAGCTGAGGCTTTCCACTGGGACTGACTGAAGCTCTTGCAACACCTCTTATTATATAGCCTATTATATCGGTAAACTGGAGCTGTAACAAGAGGTTAACAAGTTCTTCTGGTTAGGATATGAGAAAGATTTAGAGCAAGGAGACAAACAGTGAGAGATCAAAATGGAAACACTTTTTTGGCACAGGCTCAGCCTGTTTCCATCTCTCCTTCTTTTAATGAGTGAATGGAAAAATTCCATCTTTGGATAGAGTTACTTTCTATTACATAAAAAAAGGAAATGCCTATAGGTCACAATCATAGAAGAGAAAACCTCATGCTTCATAAAGATAAATACAGGAAGCAGAAATGAAGTGACTTTGTGCTATCTTTTTTTTAAGAAAAAATAAACACAGATGGGATGAAATGACAACAGTATAAAATGTATAGAATAAAACATAGTGAGCAAGGGACATTAAAAAGACAAATGAATGGCAGAATTTTCAGATATGCAAAGCCTTGGATACTAAGACATTTTGTTACTATTCCTGAAAGATAAAAGTCATTTTTTTAGGCAATTAAACACACGAATCAAAAATTAAACTTTTGGGAAATAGAAATATAAATGTTCTGTCAACAAAGCACAGGAATAATTCTAAAGCAAGACTTAATTCTAATTATTTCTCTAATCATACACTATAAATGTGAATCAGGATGTGATTGTCATAAGAGAAGATATATGATGTAAAAATAATAATTTAACTCCAGAATCCAGCAGTTGGTAGGATGGAAACATGAATGAAATTAAATTTTTTAAAATTCTTCTTCTTACATAGAGAGTATAAGATATATTTCTTTATCCGCTGTGCAAACAGGGAAATATACATTTAAGTTTATCTAAAGCTTTAAAGTATTTAAGTGAGGACATGTACATTCTAAATTATAATGAGAAATGACATAGAATTTATTCAGCAAAATATGGCAAAATATAAAAACAATAATATTAAAAAATAAGATGACAAAATTAAAGCTAAATATGTCATTTCGGAGAGTAATTTTAGTGGATAATTAATCTCAATTGGATAAAAAAATTAAAACCAAAAAAAAAAATTAAAACCAAATATATACTGTTACCGTGAGAAAACATAAAGGGATTTAGAGAATTTTAAAGAAAGAAAATGGGAAAAAAAAGATGCACTAGGTAAATCAAAGCAAAATGAAAGCAGTGTTCAGAGTATTAAATTAAATAGTATAATGCAATCTTAAAAACATTGAGAAACAATGGGTCACTCTTTATTGATGAAGTGTGCAACTTGCAATAAAATCATAGCAGCACTCAAGCACTTTAAATGCAAAATATTATGTCCTTTAATGTCATATACCATTTAGAAAAAAGAACTGTTAATAGTGTATATGGGGCACAACATTTAAATAGTATTAAGAGCTATAAATGCACTGCTCAGTTTTTCTTATGCCAAGACGACAAACATATAAATGGAAGCAGAGAAGCTAAATGATATAATAATGATTAGTGTTGATTAAAAGTGAACTTAATATTCTCTAAACATATATTATAATAATAAGTGCCCCCGATACATATAAAATATGCTTGCATATCAAACCTCTGCATAAATGTTAGTAGAAAATATAAAAGGTTCTAGTCAGACCCAAATAGAAAATAAAATAAATTTATAAAAAATGAACAATTTAACTTCCTAAAGAAAAAAAGAGATGAGAACAAAGATTTTGATATATGAATATCAGCCACTGCTGTTATTTATAATATTAAAAAAATAACCAAAATAGTTGATTAAAAACAGTCAGATTTTACTGCTATTACTACTTGTCACCTGGAAGGTATGGTGTATTATTCATGTAAATACCAGTGTAGCTGCCTAAAGATAATGTCTGAACATTAGGATTATACTAATTTTATTCTTACTATGTTTGATTCCAATTCTTATAAAGTTGGTGGTAGAATGAAAGAAAGAAAGAAAGAAGGTAATTTTGTCTCTTATTCAAGTGTGTGTGTGTGTGTGTGTGTGTGTGTGTGTAGTTAGGCTTGTATGACAAAGTTTTGAAAATTAAGGGAAGGGTTGGGTCTAAATAATCTTATTTGTGATCTTAACACTTGAATTTAAGATATTACCTCTATAAGATTTGGAGAATTCATAAGTTAGTTATTGATATTTCACATATAAAGAAAGTTTACTTATAGGCTCAAGAAAAATCATACTTTTACTCAGGCTAATGAGTGTGAAGTTTTTTTCTGTCTTTGCTTTTACAAAAAATATTCATCATTGTGTTTATGTTATGGAGTTTTTTTGTGTGTCCTTATACATGTAGTAGAGATTTGTGAGGTATTTAATGCAAATGGCTCATGTTATGCCCTGTATAGAACTGGACTCATGTAGCAACTCTTGCCATACTGTTTATAAATAATAGTAATATAGGTTATCTTTAGTGAAGTAAATGTAGGAACTATATACTATGAACAAATAAATTTTTTTAAAAAAGATTATTTATTTTAGAGACAGAGAGCAGTCATGAGCATGTGTAAGTGGTGGGGGGAGGGGCAGACAGAGAGAATCTTAAGCAGATTCCCTGCTGACCATGGTGCCTGGTGCCCAGCTTGCGCCCAAGACCCTGAGGCAATCATCTGAGCCAAAACTGAGAGTCACACATTCAACTGAGCCACACAGGTACCCCTAAATTTTACTTTTAAGTAATATTAAGTGACATTAAAATGTTAAAAGTGCATTTAAACTAAGTACTTGCAAAACTTCGATTAAAAAACAGAACATTACATATCTAGAGTTTCAAATTAAACAATTGGAAGCATATTCTAGAAAGGATGTTTAGAACTGCTAATTTGAACAGTTGATTCTGGGATTCTGAAATTGAAGCTATCATCACAAATTACACAAGCACATTGCTACAGTTTGTTTTTGTCTTAGTTTTCAAGCAAAATGTCAATGGATTGTTTGGATATTACTTTGTTTGACAAACATGGAAAATATCCAAACAAATTTTTAAGTTTTTTTTCCTGTTCATCTTTTTTTCTGTTTTCTCTTAAATGAGCATGCAGCCCTTGTACAAATAGATACTATGAATTTAAACAAGCAAATAAAGACTTTCTTTGGTGAGGGTCATTTCACACAGATGTTGTCTAGCTAATGCCCCAACAATTTGGTACAAAATTCTGTAAAAGGACAAAAGATTAAAGGACAAAAAGATTAAAAAAAGGAAAAGGAAAAGGAAACTAAAGGAAAGAAGAGAACAACTTTAAGGAGGTGCTCTTAGAAAGACTCCTCTTGTTCTCTTAGAAGTTGTAACCTCACTCTACCAAAATCAAATTTTCTTTAAAACTTCTGAATCTTCTAAAATTTCCAATATATTAAAGTCCCATGGCAGAAAACATCAGATAACATCTGCTACTTATTCAAATATTTTTTGCTTTCCTCTTTGTATTTATTCTTATTTCTTATCATTTTGATGCTGGTAGGCTGGGTCCAGAGACCCAGAGGGAATTCCACCAGCCATGAGGGTCCCTGGCCACACATAGGATAGAAATCAAATACAGGTGAGCAGGAGGTGAAAGCAAATTTATTGAAGGTATAGATAGAGTGCTGGTACAGACAGAGTGTCCAGAAGACTCGGAAAAAAAAAAAAGAGGGAGTCTCCTCTTTTTTTGGGGCCTGGGAATTTTTATTGAGGATCACGGTCTGGTGTTTGTGTGCTTTCAGCCTCCAGGAACTGGTTAGAAGAAAGATAAGGTCCCAGATACTATTCCTTAGAGCCAGGGGATCTTGGCGTTGAGATGGCTAGCACTGGTGGTCTAGAATACACATAGGATGGCTTCTTCTGGTCATTCTCACCTGGTCCTTAGATGTTATCTATTCTAAAGCAATCATTAACTCCTTATCCTTTACAAGGAAGACATACATGATTTGCATTCTTTTTTTTTTTTTTTAAAGATTTTTATTTATTTGACAGAGAGAAACACAGCGAGAGAGGGAACACAAGCAGAGGGAATGGTAGCGGGAGAAGCAGACTTTCCGCCTGGCAAGGAGCCCGATGCGGAACTCGATCCTAGGATTCTGGGGTCATGACCTGAGACGAAGGCAGACGCTTAAGGACTGAGCCACCCAGGCGCCCCACATGATTTGCATTCTGAGGCATTTATAGAGTGGGGGTGTAGGTTCCAGCAAAAATAGAAGCAGGAAAAGGAACAAAAAGCAGATTTTTATGGAGTCCTTCAGTTTCCCTATCTTAATTTCTTGCCCTCCCCTCCAGTCCTCTCTCCCACTCCCTTTCTCTCCCTGCTTCTCTTTCTGTTTCCTGGGACTTTCTATCTCATTCCTATACCACCATCCCACATAATTTTAACTGAACTCAGTTTTGTGCCAGTACTCTTAAATTCACATATAAGAATCATTTAAAAAATTAAGATATTTAGGCATTATAAATAATAACTTGATTGAAGGATAAAATGAATGCTCTTTTCAAAGAGGACAAGGAACTAAACATAAATTTAAATAAATTTCTGTCCGTTTTGACAGTATACATCTTTCAAATCAAAATGTAATTTCTAAATTCACCTATTTTTGGCAGGTTGCCTTCTACATTTCCCCTGACTAATAATGAATTCTATATCTGACTTTAAATGTGCTTTAAAAATTTATATTTTAGCTATAATTTCAGGACCTGCCAGCTTCCACTCTTGAGGTAAATGTGTCATCATTGAAATACTCCTGCTGGGGTAGCTATTCTCTGATTCTCTTTCAGATCTACCATTGCCCCCGGGGGGAAATCGGGAATGCTCACCTTGTAATATCTGTTTGTTTAGCTCATTACAGAAAAGACAAAAGAAGTGGCTGTCCAGGTTAGGTTACCAATTGTAAAAATGATGTCAGTTCAGCACTTCTCATAGTATCACATACTAAATAAATCAATAAAGAGTGAAGTTTAAAAAAGAAAGATTAAACATAATATTTTAATTCTAGTAAAGATTTAAGGACACATGATCCTCAAATGTTATCCAAAGTGTCATTTTCATCATTCTTCTGCATATCCCCGGAAGGGCATCATTTCAGTGTTGTTGTGATGTCAGAGAGCAAGAATTCCTGTCCCCTCTTAGGTCCTTCTAGCTGGACTAAGGATCAAGTTGACATGAGACAAATTAAGAGGGAAAAGTTAAATTTAATAGTTTTATATATTTGATGAATCCACATAGACAAAATCCAAAGACAGTCCGGCAAAATGAGGTGTATGTGCCTTTCTGAACTAAGGAGACAGAGGTAGAGACTTTCAAAGGGAAAGAATGGCCTTCAGGAAGAATGAAAAAGAGTAAATAACTGGTAAGCAAGGGCTACTCAGACTATGGGAGAAGGAAAGGACTTTTATCAAAGGGGTCTTGCTGTGTTCCTCCCTATCTACTTTACCTATTTCATATTGTGATGTAATTATCTATGGGGATGGATTTTTCCTAAGGAGGTCTCTATCTAAATTCTTTTTAAGCAGTTGAGGAGGAAAGAGCTTTTCCTGAATCTGCTGGCTTTTGATACTTTTTATTCAAAATTGTCTTCATGCCAAAGTGACCCATCTTGGAACAGCCTGACATTGGCCCCTAGAACGATTTAACCAAATTCTAAATCTGCTTAAATTTAGTTCTCAGAATTAAACTAGAATGCTTTACTACTGATTTAACAATGTAAATTCATATAAATTGTGGATTATTTAGAAGTTCAAGTAAGTTATTGAAATAAGGAGAATTAATTCAAAACTTAGTTCAAAAATTTAGATACTTTTGGGGTGTCTGGGTGGCTCAGTCATTAAGCCTCTGCCTTCGGCTCAGGTCATGATCCCAGGGTCCTGGGATCAAGCCCCTCATTGGGCTCCCTGCTCAGCAGGAAGCCTGCTTCTTTCTCTCCCACTCCCCCTGCTTATATTCCCTCTCTTGCTGTCTGTCTCTCTCTGTCAAATAAATAAATAAAAATCTTTAAAAAAAATTTTTAGATACTTTTGATTAAATATTCTGAACTTTATTATAAAGAAAAAATTACGTAGCATTTCAAAGAAAATGGCTTTCCATTAGAAATGCTGGTTAATAAATATTCATGTTTCTGTAGTATTTGGAGCAAACTTACAAGTTTCAACTGGGTAAATAGCAAATTCTCCAAATGGCATTGTTGTTGGATCATCTGCTTTTAAAGGAGCTAATGTAAAGCAGTATGGGAAATATTTATAGTTCCACAGACACAAGAAAATAGTGTATGTAAACTACTGTACTAAAATCAGGGTGCTATTATTCAAGGAACTGCACCTTTTTGAGGTCATGTGGAAAAGTAGTCTGCAAAGGCAGCTAAGAAAGAGCAGCTACTGAGAAAGAAGGACCAACGAAAGTAAGCTGTGTCCTAGAGGAAAGAGAATGAAGGAGGGACTGGTCAACCATGACAAAAAGAGTAAGTTGAGATGATCAGAAGGGTCAAGCCAGAAAGTTACCATAGGATTTGACAACAAGGAGATCAGTGTAGACTAAAACATAATAATTTTGGAGGGTTTATATGGTAGAAATTTTATAAAGGAAACTGAGAATAATACGAGGTTAAAAATTAGAGATAAGAAATATGACTGAAAAGGAACCTAAAAATGAGGTAGAGGTTGCAGGGGACGTGGGGTATCTATGTTTGTTTACTTTTTTAAAATCTTGTTTTATGTGGAAGATAACTAACATTGGTTTCTATGGTCTGTGACCAAGAGATGAAGGGCACAAAATAGAAAGGGCTGTAACATAAGGAACAAGTTCCTTGATAAGACTAGCGTGATTGAGATTGGAGAAGGGAAGGGACATGTTCTTTGTTAAAAGGAGGAAAGAAAAAGAAGATCAGTTAGGCTACAGGTGGATACGTGCAATTGTCCAGGGATGGTGGTTTCCTTCTTCATGTGATACACTCTTTATGTGGAGATTATAAATAGTTTGCTTGGACAAAGCCATCACACCAGGAGAAAGATGTGTCATCCTATCCCAATAGCTTGTGAAAATCACTTCTTAATAAATTAGGTTTTAATTTTGTAATTTATTATTCAGTATTTGCCTTTCTTTGTCATTGCCGCTATTTTAATAAATATGTGCACACTTGCTCCTACATTACAGTCGAGATTATTTTTTGCAAGGGAGGGAAATAAAGGGGTGGGAGAGGATCCGAGGAAGAGGGAGAGAGAGAGAGAATCTTAGGCTACAGACCAGTGTAGAGCTGGACCTGGGGCTTAGTCTCACAAACCTGAGATCATAACCTGGGCCAAAATCAAGAGTCTGATAATTAACCAACTGAGCCACCCAGACACCCCTATCATTGAGATTTTAATTTTGGTACTTCTAATACTTCTTTAATTTAAGTAGTAAAGCCAAAGTGTTGATTTGATTTTCATAATATTAGTATAGCATGACTTGCTGAAAGTGCTTTTTTTCCTCTCATTTTCTTGGATGCCCCCATTGATAATGACTGTGAATTAAGAATTTTATAGTATAAAATACTACATCAAATGCTCATAGTTCCTAAGGTAAACTGATTATCTGTTTGCTCTTTTTAATATTTTTTCTATTATTACCTCCCTAGAGTTGAAAGACTAAATCCCTTATGCACTGTTCCATATTAAATGCTTCAAGAACAGAGAATGGCTCATTAGAAAAGGAGTGGATAATACTACTTAAGTAGATGATGATAATTCTAGTACTGAGCCTTATCACTCCTGGAGGTTTTCTTCAGGAATGAAGCATGATGGAACAGTATTTAAAATATTAGAATGTAAGGAGAGAAACTCAGCCACCCTACCTCTTATGAAATTATCAAAGTACTTCACTTTAAGGGCTAGCTTTTAACTTTATGATTGTAATTGTGATTAAGTGCATGTATTGCTCAAAAAATTAACATGTGATACCTGCTTTGTAGTTAATTTTACTCATACTAACAGGGTGCTTGCCACGGATAAGGAATCCTTAGAGAAACAATGAGTAAGTGTTCTCATATCTTGGAGTCTTCACACTAGAGGCACATATGAAAAACTATGTAATGAAGATGCAATTAATGTGCTTGCATTAAGAGTTTAGAAATTTATTATCCATAATATTTATGGTAAGCTAATAGTTACTAGCGTATTTGAATAAATTTTCTTTTAGTGTTTTGTCTAACCTATGTGTTAGAAGAATACCATCTTGATGATTTATTGAAACTGACCAATGTACCATTTGGAAATAAATATAAATTTAAGTTAGAATATATAGTAATAGAGCATGATACTATCTTTTGAACTTAGAGTATATGATGAATGTATAGCTTCTTACTTATTTTTTGGCTCAGAGTCACAAATTACAAGATTGGACTCCCACATTCTGAAGTCTGTAATAGTTTTAATGTATTCATTACATTGGTGTTTGTGTGCTCTCATGTCTTCAGTTTTTTTTTTCTTCACTTTCATTTAGATTTTACATGTCTAAATAATTTGTTATTGGAGATAGCTCTACTCTCCTTTATAGAGTAATGGGTTGAGGCATAGGTAAATGCATTATTATGATTCTACAGTTAGTTACAGAACCTAAAGCTGCTTTTTTCCTTGTCAGTAATAGAAAGCCTTCTTATATGTTTGTTGGAAAGGATAAAAGTGTAAAGGAGGAATTTTTAAAGTTCTGGTATCATAGATAAGAAAACAAATAGGTCAGAGAAGGCAAGATAATGGTAGAAAGATGGTGAGAATTTGCAGTTGTGACCATCTAGTTGGGAAATGTGAGCACTTTTAAAATGCTAAAGACAGAAATTGCCAAGGTATGGATGGTCACTGTATCTCATTGGGAATCATTTCTTTTTTCTGTAGAAATGGCAGAGTTAAACAAGATGATGGTTAAGGTGCCTTCCTTCTAGTTCTAAATTTCTATTATTATTCCTCAGTTGTGATTCCAAAGCACAGCTGGCTAGGAGTGAAATGGTAAATTGTATGTGAGATACCTCATGATAGATGAAATAATAAGTACAGGGAGAAAACAATGCCTGGGGAATCATCTCATTGAAGTAAAAGTACTAGTAAGGATTTCCATAATCAGGGTTATCCATAAAGTTCAAAAAATCAAATATAATTTATGGGAGCCTTGAAAACACTTGGGAAAATATTCATACTAAATAAGAAATAAGAAGGAAGCATTTTTTTCTTTTCTTGTTTTAATGAGCATGAATATGTATTTATGTTTTCTTTATTTTGTTTACTTATTAGAAATATGGGTTGAAAAAAAGCTGAAAAATTCTATCATGACCAAGAGAATGAGAATGTGAATGTGTGTGTATATCTATCTATCTATCTATCTATCTATCTATCTATCTATCTATCTATCGGCAGGTAGCTATGCATATATATAATATTGATATATATAATATTGTATAGATATATATTACCTCATTAAAGTTGACTTATTTCTTACATTAACCATATTGAATATGTATTATAGCTTCCTTAATGTCCATCCAGAATAAAAGTTATAGAAAAGGAATATAGATATTGATCACCTGCTCTATAGCCTTTATTTATTATTATTATGATTTATTGATATGGTTAGCATATATTCAATATAGAAAAAAAAGTCAAAAATAAACCTGGTAGATAGTATTTGATAAGAACTTCAGTAATGTTTAATAAAAAAGACCCATGAAATTAAGAAGTGCGATGTCTCCAGCTAAAGCTTTTCACTCTGATTCCAAAATACGTTGCGATTCTATATTAATCAGAGCCATATGGTAGTGGCATAAAAACAGATATATAGCTCAATGAATGTATAGAGAGCCCAGAAATAAGCCCATACATGTATAATTAATTGATCCTTGATAAGAGTATGAAATGGAGAAAGGATACTTTCTCCAATCAATGATATTGGGAAACTGGATATGCACATGCAAAAGAAGAAATTGGACCCATACCTTATACCACACACAAAAATCAACTCAAAATGGATGTAAGATTTAATAAATGTTGTCCTGAAGCCATGAAATTCCTAGGAAAAAAATATATGGAAATCTCCTTGACATCAGTCTTGGCAATGTTTTTTGTTTTTTGTTTTTGGATATGACACCCAAAATGCAGGCAACAAAAGCAAAAATCAACAAGTGGAACCACTTCAAAATGAAAAGCTTCTGCACAGTAAAGGAAACTGTCAATGAGAAGAAAATGCAAACTATAGAATGGGGGGAAGATATTGTAAATCATATATCTGTTAAGGGGCTAATATCCAAAATATGCCATAAGTACCTACAACTCAATAGCCAAATAAAAAAATAACCTGATTAAATACTGAGCATCAAAGCACCTGAATAGATATTTTTCCAAAGAAGACATACAAATGACCGGCAAGTATATAGAAAAGTTGTTCAACGTCACTAATAATCAGGGAAATGCAAATTAAAGCCATCATGAGATATCACCTCACACCTGCTAAGATGGCTATTACTTAAAAAAGGAAAAAAAACAAGGGTTGAGGATGTGGAAGAATAAGAATGCTGATATGCTATTGGTGGGAAAACAGCATGGAATTTTCTCAAAAAATTAAAAATAGAACTACCATATGATCCTACCATTGTGGGTATTTATCCAAAGAAATTGGATTCAGGATCTCAAAGAGTTCTCTCTACCCTCATGTTCACTGCAACATTATTCACATTAGCCAAAATATGGAAACAACCTGAATGTCCATCAACAGATAAATGTATAAAGCAAATATGTTATATATGCATGATGGAATATTATTCAATTTTAAAAAAGAAGAAAACCCTGCCATTTGCCACAACATGGTTGAACCTAGGACATCGTGCTAAGTAGCCAATCACACAAAATCAAATACTGTTTGATATCATTTATATGTAGAATCTAAAATGGTTAAACTCAGAAGCAAAGAGTAGGATGGTGATTTCTAGGCGCTTGGAGTGGGGGGAATTGGGGCAGTGATGTTTTAGTTATGCAATATAAATAAGCTGTGGAAATATACCATACAGATAGTGCCTATAGCTAACAATACTGTATTGTATACTTAACAGTTTCTGAGAAAGTAAGACATATGTTAATTTTTCTTTCTACATACACAGTAATAGCAACAATAAAGGGAGCAGGAGGTAACTTTGTGAGGTCACTGATATGTCTATGTCTTTGATGGTGGTGATGGTCTCACACGTGTCTATTTACCCCTGAACTCATCAAATAGTATACATTAATATGAACTTTGTTTACATGTCATTAATACTTTGATGAAGAGGTTGAAAAAAATGGTTTGAACGTCACCCCCCCACCCCCCAACTAAAAAAGGCCCATGGAAGAAAGATTTGGAAATTCATTTTTGCTTTAGTTTTGTGTGTGTGTGTGTGTGTGTGTGTGTGTGTGTGTGTGTGAGAAAACATGTCTAGCTTGATATTATCATTAATTCCAGAGCATTCACTCATTTGTAAAGTGGGACACGAAAGAAAATGAATGATCTTTGAACTTACAAAACCAGCAAATAGTTAAAAAACTAAAATGACAAATGATTTTCAAGATGCTGATTTATTAATTCACAATCACTGTTATTTTATAGTTTATTTCATAACAAAAGGGGGACAAAGAGATGCAGTATTTTTTTATACTGATAAATTTCTGAGTCATTTACGATGAATTTCTTCTTGAAAATGTCAGTTAACACAGACGTGGAATTTTCAAATCCTTTCAAAAAGCGTAAAAATTTCTCCCCAACTAGTCTCTTCTCTTTAGTAGTTTGGTATGTTTCCTTCCTAGGTTCCCAGCAAGCATTTTGTATAGTGATTAAGAGCACGAACTCTAGCCAGCTAGTCTCACCTTGAATTCAAACTCGCCAAACTGGGGGAGGGTATTGGCTATCTGTGTATCTCAGTTTCTTCATCTATAAAATGTGTATACCAATGTTGTCCATGTTCCAGTGTGCTGATGGGGATTAAATGATTTTAAGTATACAAACTACTTGAAGGCCTGCCTGCCTGAAACATGGTAGTTACACGTTCTGGGTCTTCAGGAGAATCCTAATATGGGATATTTAATTATTACTCCCTGTTTTACTCTCAGTAGTGGCCTGGTGTGAAGAATAAATGTATGGTAACCATATGCTTGAAAATGTGTTATTATTAATTTTCTAAACATATCCATAATTTTCATATGGTAGAGATAATATTATATAAACAGTTTTAACATTGCTTTTGTCCCCTAACACAGTATAGCCAGCATTTTCCTATATGATATAATTCCCTAGAATGAATGTGCCATATTTCACTTCTGTGTATTTCTGTTGTTTTTAATTTTGCCCGCCCAGATAATGCTATGATCCATTTCTTTGCCCTCATTATTTTGACTACTCTTCTATTATTTTGCTTGCCATAGTAAAATTTAAATTGTTGAGTTAAAGGTAATGAATATTTGTTAGGATTTTGATAATGGTTTATATCTTCAACCATGGAAAATTTTAAAGTATATCATAGGCGAGAAAAAAGGCAACCAAACTGTCTTTACCCAGACTTTTGCTGAAACTGCATTTCAGAGTTGACATTATAAGAAACTTAGGTTGATTCTTTCATTTGACCTTTATTTGCTGACTGCTCTTCTTATCCTGTGTTGGTAATAATATTCAACTTTCTCATCTGCTTGGTATTCCTACACCACATCGTAGCTGTCATTTTGTGCTAATTTTCCATAAATTATCTAGCGAAAACAAACCACTCAATAACAAAGAATGAATTGAGTGTATGCTCTTTGACTTACGATTTCTGGAGCTGGAGGTCTCCTGTGGCTAAAGGAAAATATTCAACATGTCAGTGTTATGTCAAACATCAGTTCTGAAATTATCAGGTAATCTCAAATCTCTAAGGGTGTTGCTGTGGGTTCCAAGAGATTCGCAGTGTTGTTTTAAAGGAAATAGGAAATGTCAGACTTGTGTCTCCAAGGTTTTGTCTCCTGAGGAATAGATTGTATGTGTCCTTTATTGGATGCCCTTTTGTTTGCATAAAGTGGAATTATTCAGTCTCTTTTTGGAATCTTTGCTCTGTATTTGATTCTAATTAGCCTTGGCAATATCATACCTTCCCTTGGTTTGCATTTTCCAAGAATAGTAACCTTCATTTTAGTAGATGTTTTAGCACACAATAAGGTTCTTCATAATGTAAGTACTTCACAGTACTGCTATATGGGGACGTTGAAGAGGGTGCCTTATTTTTAAAAAGAGCTGAGATTTTGGAAAACTAAAGGTGCACTGGATTTGGAATTACAGGAGTTGCCACTGCTTAATTTAATATGATTTTTTTTCAGTAATTTTGTGTTTCAATATTTAGTCATGTGTAATTTTTTTTCCATCAGATAGGGTTTCTGTTTGTTTTCCATTGTTACATTTTGAAGGATTACATTTACTATTTCTAAGGGACTATTTCTAAAACAGTCCCTTCTTTAATTTATCTTCTAAATTTACTCTTTCCTTGAATCGTGTTCAGTTTGCATGATTTCTTAAATTCTTATTTTGAAGTTGTTAGAGACTCACAAGAAGTTGCAAACAAAATGTAGAGAGACCCCACGTATCCATTACTCGGCTTCCCCCAATGGTGATATTTCCTATAACTGCTGTACATCTTCAAAACCAGGCAATTGATATTGACATGATACAATTAACTAAACTGGTGAATTACTTGGGGTTTTGGATTATTTTAAAGCAATTTATATAATCATATGAGCTCTCTGCCAATAGTTTGCTTGTAGGGAGTAATAAATTTTATTTCAAAAGTATATTACTCTCAATAGTTTTTTTTTTTTTTTTTTACTTAAGTTATGTATATCTCTTTTGTTGCTATGATTGGAGAAAAATGAATAGTATTCTTCCTTTAGATTAAAACAATAGTAACTGGGACACCTGGGTGAAGCCTCTGCCTTCAGCTCAGGTCATGGTCTCAGGATCCTGAGATCGAGCCCCACGTTGGGCTCTCTGCTTAGCAGGAGCCTGCTTCCCCCTCTCTCTCTGCCTGCCTTTGCCTACTTGTGATGTGTCTCTCTCTCTGTCAAATAAATAAATAAAATCTTAAAAATAAATAAATAAAACAATAGTAACTAATATTTGTTAAATGCATTGTTATTGACAATACGCAAGGATGATTTCACTTAGGTAACTGAAAAAAAAAAGCCAACCTGAAAGCAGATTTGTAAATGCTTTTTTTCCTTGTTTTACTGAGGACAGTAGCATAGGAGATTGCTCTGAAAGAACTGTTGTAGAGCTTGTTAGTTTACAGATTATATGCAAAGAAGGGAAGGGGTAAGTAGTTCTCTGAGGTATAAATTGTATGTCATCAGGTATAATATATTTGGTTGTAAGAATTAAGGTTTAATGATTTCCACATAAAACATTGAAGACCCTTAGGTCAATTTCATCCATTATGTTTCCATTGTATCTGATTGTTCAGAAATATTGCCTGCAAGCCCCTGCTTAAGTGGGTTTTTAGTTCTTGTTTCTGTTTTTTTCCTTGAAGATACTTGAGGTCATATAGCCTATTGAGAAGGTCATCAGCCACTTATTTTAATGCACACTTAGTACTCACAGCCAGCCTGAAAGTTAGAAACTTTCAGAAGTTAGAAACAGCACTGATATTTTAAACATAAGGTAATTGAGGCTCGGGAAGTTAATTCATCTGAGAAACAAAGACAGAAGAAAAATTATTAAATTTGCCTACTACTTGCAGCCGATTCATTGACAAGTCCTTGAAACAGGCAGAGTGTAGGAGCTTCCTTTGGAGCTCAGCAGCCTCGATGTTGACACTTGGCTAAGGGCAAAAGGCAATCTTAGCCCGATCTCCCTGGGATTCTGTAAGTCTACTTTAATGTATAAAAATTCCTAGATACATTGTTGGCAATCATTCTCCAAGCATATGACTAACCGATATACATCTAAAGAGTCTCATGACTGAATTAATAATTTACCTTTTCTTAACAACAGCTAGCCCCCTCAGGATCCTAGAAACTTTGTTTCCAAAATACCTGAGAGACTTACATGCTAATCCTAACCCGCTCCCAGCTTGAAAGTTCATAATGGGCCACTCTTCATGACCCCAGTGCAGCTCTTTCTATCTAGGGTCCTGTCCTTGTAATTTAATAAAACCACCATTTTGCACCAAAGACGTCTCAAGAATTCTTTTTTGACTATCATCTTCAAACCCTAATATCTTTCCTACATTATTAATCAATGACCAAATCTATATTGTGAGTGTTGGGAGGAAAAATATTTCTCTACCCTTTAAAGTTCTTTTGTCTGTTATGAAAATTAAATTGACATAAGACATATTAAAAGAAGAAAATCAAATGGAAGCTTAATAATATGTATCCCTTCTTTATACATGGGAGAGACCCGGAAAAACAGAGTAACTCTCCAAAATGGCAGAAACCCTCACTTTAAATACCATCTTCAGCTAAACATAAAAGATGTTAGAGGTGGAGAGTCAGGTGGGAGGTTCCTTGGAAAAGCACTTGTTACCCAGATTTAAGTCCATGCCTTCTTCATTGCTAAGAGTTTTATAGATTGTGTTATTTGCCTCTTCTTGATACAAAGGAGATACACATACAAATGGAGGTTTCCCTAATATATGTCTTTTCAAAAGGGTAGCTTCTACTTTCTTTTTTTTTTTTTTTAAGATTTAATTTATTTGAAATCGAACGAGAGAAAGAGAGAGTGTGCGCGTGCGAGAGCATGCCCAGACTCCCTGCCGAGCAGGGAGCCCATTGAGGGGCTCAGGGCTGATGCAGGGCTTGATCCTAGGACTCCAGGACCATGATCACTGCTAAGGCAGATGCTCAACTGACTGAGCCACTCAGGCGCCCCATGTTCATAGTGCCTTAAGAATAACCAGTTTAAAGGCGCCTGGGTGGCTCAGTTGGTTAATCAGCTGCCTTCAGCTCAGGTCATGATCCTGAAGTCCCAGAATTGAGTCCTGCATTTGGTTCCTTGGTCAGTGGGGAGTCTGCTTCTCTTTCTGGCCCTACCCCATCTTGTGTACTCACTCTCTCTCAAATAAAGAAATAAAATCTTTTCTTTTTTAAATAACCAGTTTAAGATTACTAATATGCCAAAAAGGCATATTTTAGGGTGGCGAAATTTGCTCCCCTATATGAGAGAGAGACCAACATAGGACTTAGATTCAATATTTGTGATGAAGTCTAAAATTTTTCTATATAATCATATTGTCTCATTATAAAGGTGGAAGTTTATCTTTTGTGTTGAGTTGCACAAACCTCCTTCGTGTTTTTCACATGGTAGATGTGATCACATAGAACTTATCATGATTAGATGATTAGTTATTAAAAATATTACTGATCATTTTTTCTCTTCTTTATAATATACATATTTACTTGTTTCTTCATCTTATGGCTTTGGTTAGAACTAAATAGTAATAAAATTGCCTGTTTAAGATAGTTATTTTAATTATGGTAAGGAAATATCCTTTAATATTTAATTAAATGTTATTAGTCATGTGCATTATACTTATTAAGTAAATGCACAATATAAAGTAAATAAAGAGGTTTATTGTTAAGTTGCATTACATGAATATCCATTTCTTAGTATTAAACCACATTTGTATGTCTGAATTTGAATCCTATATTATTAGGATGGATGATTTCTTAGTAACTATATAATTCACTTTGTGATCGTTTTAGTTAAAAATATTTTAACTATGTCCATGGAAATACTGCTTAAATTATATTATATTTATTTTAACTTTTTCAAGTTATATTCAGAGTTATATTTGCTTTGTAAAATTATTGGAAAAGAAGATCCCTATTTTTCTATGCTTTCATATATATTTTATAGCTTAGACTTTTTAAAAAAGATACTATTAAAACTGTCTGCTTATTGAGCCTTTAATAGAAATTTCATTTTGAATAATATTTTGAGTTTCTTGCAAAAACATTTATATATTTACTACATTTACCATTTTTAAGTTAATGTAAGATTCATATACCCAGTACATGATCACCTAAATGAAACATGTAACTGTTTAAAAAATTTCTGCATTTCCTGTATTTGTTTTTCTACTTTGAATTTTTACTTTTTTTAATTTTTTATTATAATTTTGTATATTTTTTTTACTTTTTGTCACATTTTTGTATATTATGGGTTACTTGGTAAAGAATGAGTTCATATATCTTTATCAGTTCTGTATAATTCATTGCCTTTTATTTAACATTTAATTTAGTTTTCCTTATAATTTACTTATATATGTTTTATTTTACTATTTTAAATTTTTGAGTTAAATACTTAATTAAAAATTTTAATACAAATGAGAATATTTATAGCTATGCATTTTGTTTGGTTTTGTTTTTAGTTATGCATTTTGAATGAAATATGAGATTATCTCTCTAGTAACTGGCTGGGTTTCTTTCAACAAAGGACTAATCTCAACATACCTATTTTTAAATATTATATGAAGGCAGTGGTGATGGTTGTCTTGTATCAACTTTCCCTTAATTTTTAGTTCTTTTGAATTTTAGGTAGGTAATATAAACTATGTAATTTGTACTTTTAAAAATATATTGCAATTTTCTTTGGGCAATCTTAAAGATAATCTCATTTTCATTTTCAAAGGAGACATGAAAGAAAATTTTTTGTGGTATACATGTTTATATATATATATGTGTGCGTGTGTTAAAAATATATATTATAATGCTAAAATTATATCCTTTAAAACTTTTATGTTTTTAATCAGTCATAACTGAGAACCATACTAAATCTACCATAATTAAGTCTCTTCTAATTATAACTTTAATTATGTATTCATGTATGATGAATACATTTTGCTTTATAAACGTTTGATATACAACTTACTGATTAAGGATTTTGTTGCTGTATATTCACTGACTATTTTGCCATATACCATTAAGTACCTTTATTATGTTCCATATAAAATCTTTCCCCTTAAATTCAACTTTGTCTGAAATCAATGTTGCTACTCAAAATTTTTTATTTTTATTATCCAGATTAATCTATATATTAATCTAGACATTTTATATTGTTAAACTTCCAGGAACAATTTTTACATTTCCCGAATTTAAATAGAGTTTTATTCATTTATTGGTTTTAAAAATTCAATCTGACAGTCTGTTTTCAATAGTAGGTGGTATAGTTTATATCTGTTTGCCACACCTGATTTTTTGGATTTACTTTTGTGAACTTGTGAACTTTATAAACAGCATTCTGTGTGTTTGTTTCCTCCTTCTTGGGATATGTTTTTGGCTTTATATTTTTTAATGTTAAAAACTTATATATGTAACTGTTATCACCATTTAATATCAGTCATTCAGCATCCAATACATATTAATAGCTATAGCTATTATGGTTTTTATGTATCAGTGAATAAAACATACAAAAATCTCTCTATAATAGAGGTCATCGCAAAATAAACAAGCTAATTATTTGATCTGTTTTAAAATGTTACTACAAAAAATAAATCAAGAAAAGAGATTGATGGCAGTAGAGGTAGGGTGGTGATATAGTTACTATTGCTACTAAGGAACTATCCCACAATTTAGTGACAACAATCATTTTATGATATCTCGTGGATACTGTAGGTCATGAATATTCTGGCAGGTTTCATCTGAGTGATTATTCAGCTTTTATGTGATGAGAGTGACTCAGTGCTACTCAACTGGCAAATAAGCCAGTCTGTAGGGTCCAAGGGGCTTTTTCCTATGTCTTGTAAATCAGTAAGGGTCCTTCGAAGGATGGGCTCAGCTGCGAGGCACTCTTCATTGGAGAGCCACATGTGACTTTGCCTTCACAGTGGTATCAGGGTAGTTGAATTTCTTATATGGGAGCTGGGTTCTCATGGATTGAGCATTCTGAGGGAACCAAGGGGAAGTTCTGTGGGCTTTCAGTTTAGCAGTAGAAGTCACACAAAATTAGTTGCCAGAGTCTATCGGATGTAGCAGTCACAAGCATGCTCAGGTTCAAGGGAAGGGGATACTGACCCATCATTTGATGTCAACTCATTTTGAGGCCACGTTTGAAACTGCCAGACATGACAATTATATATCAGAGGCAAGGAATTTGAGGAGAGGCTGGAAGAGATGAAGAGGACCATGCTCTGCTGAGAAAGAGCATTCCAGAGAGAACATAGTTTGTGCCAAAACCCTGAATCAGAAGCATGTGGACTTATTCTGAGAATACCATCATTGAAACCAGAGTAGCTGAAGCATAATGAGAGGAAGGAGAGAGTATTAGTAGATGATGCCAGAAACATAAGGGAGAAGAGGCAGATTATAGAGAAGGAGCCTTGTAGACCTTTGTAAAGACTTTGGCTTTTCCTCTAACACAGACGGCATCCATAGAAAGGTTTTAACCAAAGAGGTAGCATGATCTGGGTTATGTTTAATAATATCCCTCTTTCCTTGTGCTAAGATACGTGAAGGAGATCAATGGCAGAAGCTGGGAGAGCAGTTAGGAGTTTTTTGTGATAATCAAATGAGGGAATAACCATAGACTAGACTAGAATGGTCATGTTGGAAAAGGTCACCTGTGGTCTAAATCTGGATTCCTTGAATAGAGCCTAAAAGAATTTCTGGTGCTGTCTCTTGAGCTCACAGTGTTAGATAAGGGATGTAGAGTGCTTTTCCTTCTCTTTGCCCCTAAAAAATCTCAATATCTGGTATTGTAACTTGGAATGTATAATTATATTAATTCAATATATTATTTTCTCTTACAATTATACTTTAAGAATATTATTGTGGCAAACAATGATAAAATATGTAAAAATAACTTCATACTTGAGTCAACTGTCTCAGGATTTTGGATTTATAACTTCCTAATTTTTGAAGCTTTTGTTTTTATTATTTCCCCCAATATGTACTCACATGTCCTTGAGTAAATTATTATTGGAAAAACAAATCAGTTTTTATATACAGAATACCTCTCATTCAACCTTGAGAAAGACAACCTGGTGGGTATAATATTTTTGGTCATGTTCTTATTCTCTTAAAAGCTCCATGTCTTCTGGTATGTTAATGTGGCAAAAGAAAGGTCTAAAGCAAGCCTGACATAATTTATTTTTAAAGGACTGTGTGTTGTTGCCGCTGTTGTTTACTATCTATATATAAGTTGGACACTTTTTAAATTTCTGGAGTTTGACTAGTTTCTGTCTAAATATGGATAATACCTCACTGTTTTCCCATCACTGTCCCTACAACCTGATTAGTCATTTTAGTCTTCATAGTTCAGTTATAGTTTTGATTATTGTTTTATATCGAGTGGATCTTGTTTCTTTCTCAGGTACAAATTATTTTTGAGTTGAAACTCCGGTCTCTGGCATTCCCATCTACCATCTTTTCTGTCATTGTTTTATCTCTCTCTTTTTCCCCCTGGGGTCTGATTCAATTACCACTTGAACTTTTCAGTGTATCAGTTTGCTTGTCCATGGATTCCTTTGTGGTTGGAAATTCTGCTACTACATTTATTTTTGCTCTAAACCTCTTAATCTCAGGCATCTCCCATTTTTCATTATAACTTCCACATTGTGTTTTGTAAATGACTTGCCTTTCTACATATTCTTCATAGTCTAAGTACTTTAAAGCACTTTTAAAAATATTTCTTCTGGTTCCACAGTCAAATCTTTTTAAGAGATAGTCTTTCTCCCCAAGTCTGTCTTTATGACAGGAACTTGATGTTCCCTTTCCATTTTTACAGTATGATTTTTATTTTTGTGCATGTGCGTGCGTGTGTGTGTGTGTGTGTGTGTGTGTGTGTGTCTTCTGTTTTATTTACGCGACTCACTTTATTTAGAAGGTAGTGATGTTTATCCAAAATCAGGGTCTGATATCAAAAAGTAATAACCATTTTTTTCATTTATTTCCCTTCAAGATGAGGGCTGAACTCCTTTCTGATCTAAACTGGGGAGCAGATTGATAGGCACAACCCCTCTCAGTGGCCAGCAAGCATTTATTGGAATAGCATAACTAGGCTAAGGTGGATACCTATTTTATCTGATCTGGTTCAAAGTACCAGACATGTTATCATGCTCAGCATGCACATATAGTGGGGGACAGGTGTGTGGCAAGAATGAGTACTATTTATAGATTATACATGTTACTGCTTTCTGGGCAGGGATTCTTAACTAGGGCTCTATTTTATTTGGACATTAAGTTGAAATAGCCTATTGATACAGTGCAGGTCGCTTGTTTATTGGTAGTTAGTTCCCTGTTTTACATTGTAATCTCTCTCCACTGTTCCCTAAACTTCATTCAAATCCCGCTCTACTAATAAATAGCAACTTGTAACACATGGGAGGGAAGGGTGAAGAAGAGGCTGAGTTCATGGTTGGGTTGGTGGTGGTGGGAAGCAGTGGAGGGAGAGAAGGATGCTGGCAAACCTATGTGATTGAGTTTCATCACTCGGGTTATAAACTTCTTCTGGCACCCATGCTGCGTGGCTGCCTCTCCACCCCTGACAAGGCTTTTCTTTTTTTTTTTTTTTTAAATTTTTATTAACATATAATATATTATTTGCCCCAGGGTACATGTCTGTGAATCTTCAGGCTTACACATTTCACAGCACTTAACAGCACATACCCTCCCCAATGTCCACAACCCAGCCACCCTATCCCTACCCCCACCCCCCCACCCCCTCCGGCCACCCTTAGTTCATTTCTTGAGTCTAGGAGTCTCTTATGGTTTGTCTCCCTCCCCATCCCTTCCTGTTTCATTTCTCTCCCCCACACCCCCAAACTCCCACCTTGCCTCTCAAGTTCTTCATATCAGAGAGATCATGTGCTTTTCTTGAGGGAACCCCACTCCCAGGCCCGGCAGGCCTCTGATGCATTTCGTCCTTTTACTGTAGCTGTAGTGTCCCAAGGGGACTACACACTATGACTTGTGTGGGAGTGGCCAGTCTCTTCCGGCCCCTCAACAAGCAACACTGGGGCAGTAGAGGAACATTGTCTGGGACTTTTCAGGAGTGACCCAGGGAACAGGCTGTGGGGAGCCAAATACCATCTTCAGTGATTTTTATGAGGAGGTAATTCTTGTGTCTCATGAAATAAAATATTGGATAGGATGATTTAACTTACTTAATTGTTCTTATAATCTACATATTGAGTGTCAGTTTTAGCATTTGGTGGTGTTTGCCTTGTTCGTTCTGTTTTCCTAATTTCTTTTTCTCTCTCCACTAACGGGAGCTTGGATGGGGCTCCATGAGAGACTGCCAGAAGCTGGAACAAATCAGCCTTCACATGAACTTACAGATTCATGGCCTTTGTTACCAAATTCAAGAATGTACAGACATGACTCATAACTTTTATAAGGACCAATTCTGGAAAAGACAGACTCTTGCCTGAAATTGAGTTAGACTTGAAATGCATCATTGTGAATCGATCACTTAATTACAGCAATGGTACGAGCACCCCAGAAAACTAGGTGTTAGCAAGCAATAGGTGAAGGGAGAGCAAATAATGTAGGAGGGATACCCTGCTTGGTTGGTTGTATTAGTGTCCTGTGTCTGCTGTAACAAATCACCACTGAGAGACTTAAAACCACAAAAATGTATTCTTTAATAGTTCTGGAGGTCAGAAGTCTGAAATTCCTATCACTGGGCCAAAATCCAGTTGTCAGGCTAAGCTCTCTCTAATGGCTCTAGGCAGAATCCCTCCCTGGCCTCTTCCTAGACTTGGGGCAGCATCAGTCTGATCTCTGACTTGCAATCCTGCTGTCATGTCCTTTTCCTTCTTTAAGAACAAAATCTCCCTCTGGCTGCCACTTAGGGAGACAGAGGTGATTGCCTTTGGGCCTCACCCAGATAATCCAGGGTAATCTCAAAATCCTTAATTTAATCATTTCTGCGAAAAATATTTTTAATGGTTAGTGCACTTGACTGAGGGAAGGGTCTAAAAGGATAGAACTTTCCAGGCAGGGAGGATGGAGTATATAAACGCTGCGAGATGTGGCAGAAATCATTTAAGGGAAAAGGATAAGGGGAATGTAGAGAGTGAGGGAGAGAGTGGCCACATTTGCCCAAAGGTGTGGAATCTCTCAGCCATCTGGGCCAGAAATACCCATGCTATTTGGACTCTGGAGGCTCTCAGAAATGTCCTACATTCTGTGTGTGTATTTTGCATATACTGAGTCAGCCAAATGTGTTTCTGTGGTATACACAATTGTTAGGAATCTAAACGTCCCGGGGCACATATAGTTCTGTCTACGGAACGAAGTCTAGCTGTTTTCTGCACAGCACGACCGAGTTTGCCAAGAAATAACTGGAGAAGAAATTTTCTCCTGTATGCAAGTGGACACATTAAATTCTGTTATGCAAGCAGATCGTTTTCTCAGGACTGTGGTGATGGCAAGAATTTGGTCATGGTCTAGTTAAGATGAGGTATGCGTAAAAAGCTTACTTATTTCTCCACCTTCATCTCCTCCTTGCTCTTCATAATAACTATGATTTGAAACCCGTCAATTTGTATTTTGAGATTCATCAGACCACAAAATGGAATCGCTGGACAGAACTTCAAGTTGGAATTGGAGACGAGATTGAAACTGGATATTAAAACTGATGCATTATGCTCAAATTCTAATTGCTTTCTAAATACTAACTAATTATCGCAAAATTATTTTTGTTAAGCATGGCTATTTACAAATCTTTAAAACTTCACATCTCTTCCATGGGCCCAGAACTCTATTGCTATTACAAGTAAAAATAAATGAAGTACATATAAATATCTTTGTCCTTTTAGTTCTTGTTATTATGCTTGGCTTTTCATAATTCCTATGTAATTTGTTTGGCCATGCCTAAGATAAGAGCAGGCAGACAAGTGTTCATAATAAGAGCTACAAAATGCAGTTTTTGACTCCCTTGACAGGCTCCCATCGCCAATCCAAAAACACATAGACCACATATCAAGACTATCCAATTTGTAGAGCATTGATGATGGGCCTGCTTTAAACATTGGAAATTAAATCTACCAAGTAATTTCCTTTATAAAATGACAAAACACATTTTTTTCAAAAGTGAAGGAAGAAAAGAGAAAATGATCTCATTAAATGTAGGATGAATGAATCTATTAAAAAAACATTTAACTGTCTACCAATTAAAATGTGTCTCACCATTACATCTGCCTTTCGCCTCTCACTGGTGTTCGTCTGTTCATAAAGTTGCTTGTCTGGTTCCTCTTTGCTCTGTAGGATAGTGGAGGCAGCACCGTTCTTCAGACCAGAACTCTGCATTGTGATTTATCTCAAGTCACTCTGACCTTGAGATTCTTTGTCTATGGTGCTTCATTACATTATCCAGAGAATATATTCTTTGTGAGTGACAAAATAAAATCTCAATTAAAAACAAAAATATATTCAGGGAAATATTAACTCTTCTAAGTTCTCCAAGGCCACATTTTTCACCAAGTTAGATAACCAGTAGTCCCCAGTAGAAATGCCTACGCTGAGCTAATATTTAACATCACAAAGGCAACTCTTAAAGATTCATATAAAAAAGAATCATGTGTGCTTAACACCTTTGAAAGCTTTGAAATTGCTATTGAAGATATTGAAAGTGGTTGTATTGCTCATTGTTACCTAAAGACTCCTGTGCCCTGCTTCAGAGTTTAGAGATTCCCAGCTGCTGACATTTGCAGATACTACTTTCATGAGCTAATTGAGACCCACTTGAATTGTGAGTTTCCTTTTGGCCTTCACCATCAAGAGGCTCGGGGCTGGGTTTTAGGCTGAAGTGCAGTGTCTCTTTCCCAGGTCTCCTTATATAATTGTCATCTGCTCCCCTTCATTATTCCATCTTTGTGCCCTTGCTTCATAGTGTCTGTGCCCTTTATTATTTTAAACTGTCTCAAAGGCTTTTCTGGAAATACACAGTATGTAGGTGCAAAATGATGAAATAAACATACCTCCTCATTTGTTTTAAAACATGGTTCCATTGGACTAGATGACCTCTAAGGTCTTTCCAGCTTTAAATTTATGCTACTGTCACTAAAGACAGACAACAAATCTATTAGGCTCTAGGCCAAGACATGAATGCCAAGTACTCTGTTGCCTGGTATAGGTGTATTTCTTTTTGAAAGCAGAGTGCTAGATTCAGCAACCTGCTAAGGACCCTGTCTTATGGCGATAAAATGAGAGAGCTGGTTGCTAAATAAAAACAAAAAACGAACAAACAAAAACGATCTCAGTTAAAATATCGTTTCACTCTTAAGCATCAACAAAAAATAAAGAGAAAAAAGCTTATATAGTTCTTATGAGGCATTTATATAGATTCAAACAACTACGTTTAGCTTCATGAGTATAGCTAATTTAATGAAATTAGTCACATTTGAATATTGTCACAGTCTTGCTACCACATTAGCATTAAGTGTGATTAAAATTTATTCTGTGTGCCTGTACGGGTCCCCAAAGCCTCAGCCGTCAACACCTTCGTAATAAACTAGCCCTTCATAGCTTTCAGGGAACTTTAACATTCAGAGCAGGTGGTTGGGCCACTGCTTTGGAGGAGAATAAATCATATTTTAAGGTATATTTCCTGTTTATGTGAATTTAGAACACAGGAAATTATCAATGGCATTGTTTACTTTGGCTAGTAAGATAAAAGTCATTTAAAATACAGGAAGTGCTAGATACTATGGACTGAAAATTTCCCAAGCTGATCAAAATATTTTCCTTAAGGGTGACTGAAAATTTCCAAAACTGATTAAAGTATTTTCCTTAAGGATGACTGAGTTACAATGAGAAAACCCAGACTATAATTTAAGAGATGTGTTTGTGAAATATAAATATTATTTTATAGTAAATAAAATTTCTCTAGAGGAAAATAGATTATGACCTCAAGGATAGGTGTTTATATGTAAAGTCTTTTGATTAATTGACATTCAAGGGGAAATTCATTATCACACAGGTACCTTCCAGTTTCTTTGTGTAGTGGATTGAATATGGTGGCCCTAGGAAACCAGCACACTCTGAAATTCAGAGGTTCTTTCTGATTTTATTATATTACCTATTGTAAGAATTACCTAGCAGTTTTGCTAGGTAATTTGCTAGGTATGTTGGTAATCTTAGAATTATCGTACCTTGCCTCTAATTTTAAAGTATCTATGATGCAGTTGGTAATTTTATATTAGCAATTTAATTAATGGTGTCAATTACATTTAAAAAAAACTGTATAAAGATGCTAAGAAATTTTAAGATTTAGTAATGTCTAATAAAAGGTTATTAAATGAAATTTATACCCCAACTAATTTTGAGTGCTTTTTGGATCCAAATAGTATTTATTAATATTCAGGTAATAGTATCCCTTAAATATTTTACTTTCATATAATGATATCAAACAGTGAAGTGAAACAGAATATCAGTGCAAAATGATAATTATCAATTATCATAAATCCATGAAAGCGAGCCCATATTTTACTAAGAAGAATTTAATTTTGAAATGTGTA
>CM053605.1:152135494-152170072 GCA_028646535.1 Procyon lotor
TCAATCCCAGGACCCTGAGATCATGACCTGAGATGAAGGCAGATGCTTAACTGACTGAGCCACCCAGGTGCCCCACAACTGATCATTTTAAATTCAACAGTTACTTTGAAGAACATGAGAGTAATTAGTTATAAAACAAAGCATTATTATTATTTGCTTTGAATTTTAATTTTTAATTTATTTTCTGTTTATTTATTTTATTTTTTTTTTAAAGATTTTATTTATTTGACAGAGAGAAACACAGCGAGAGAGGGAACACAAGCAGAGGGAATGGTAGCGGGACAAGCAGGCTTCCTGCCGAGCAGAGAGCCCGATGTGGGGCTCGATCCCAGGACCCTGGGATCATGACCTGAGCCAAAGGCAGACGCTTAACAACTGAGCCACCCAGGCGCCCCTTTTTGTTTATTTTTTAAGTAAGCTCCATGCCCAGTGTGGAGCCCATCATGGGGCTTTTACTGACAACCCTGAGATCAAGACCTGAGCTGAGATCAAAAGTCAGATGCCTAGGGAGCCTGGGTGATGCATTTGGTTAAGCATCTGCCTTCGGCTTGGGTCACAATCCCAGGGTCCTGGGAGGAGTCCAACATCAGGCTCCCTGCTCAGCTGGGAGTCTGCTTTTCCCTCCCTGACCATCTACCGCTCTGATCTCTCTCTCTTAAATAAAAAAGTAAAATCTTAAAAAAAAAACCAAAAACGAGTCACCTGCTTAGCTCACTGAGATGCCTAGGTGCCTTTGCTTTGATTTTTAATTCAAGAACTTAAAACTATAAAAAACAGAGCTTTTGCTATACCCAAGGTATTTATCATTTCTTGGTAAGATTAGGGAAGAGTTAGGAGAAAGGAAGTAATTTAAGGAATGTACTATTTTTTTTCATAGGGGTTAGTTTACTTTTAATGCAATTTTTATTAGGTAGTCAATGTTTGTTGAAATGAGAGCCTCCTAAACACCACTGATTTTTGTGGTCACTAGTTTTTCATATGGAAATACCATTTTTCAGGTTTACACAGCTGCTCATTTGCAAAATATCTTGAAACAGCCTACCTGTGATTCCCCTGCCTACACTGACAAGCACAAATACATGCCTTGCCAATTGAAGAGTTAAGGTGATGATTGATTAATATCCATTCTTTAATGAGTTACTGTTTTCTAACTCTTTCTAAGCATGTTCGTATTTTACTTATTGTAGGGATCTAAACATTCTCTGTTGGCTACTAAACAAAGCATGACATTACCTTACTAAAATAATGTTAGTGGGTGTTATCCTTAAGATATTATGAAAACAATATCCGCAGCAGGAAATTAATTATCTATAAATAATAAATATCATAATAATGTCTCTATTAATTCTATTTATTTTGATTTTATTATTTAAGTTCAGAAACCAAGATCTCAAATTTAGACACTATTTATCTATAATTATAAAGCCAAGTAAATAGTGGAGATTAACTTAAAAATAGTTCATGGCTCCATAATGGAAGTAGATAGTGCCATCACAAAAGGTTTAATCATTTTGAATTGATTCTACAGATGTCTCCATTCTCTAAATCCCCTGTAAGCCTCTTACCTACCATGAAAGGTTATTCCCATAAACCTGGCACATAAAATCAATCATATGACTTCTTTCGGTTCTGAGATTTCAAAGATTAAGACCTTCGCTGTAGAAGAGAAATGCTATCTAGAAGCTGCATGTACACAGAGCCACACTCAGGAGTGGTATCTAGTGTCACACAAATTTTGGGGGCAAATTGACACACAAAAATGCCCGTGGTACTTAACTTTCACGTTTCCTGCCAGAACTAGGAAGGGAGACCCAGAACTGGTTTGAAAGGAAAAGTTGTTGTTGAAAAAGTTCATTGATGAATACATAGAATGTTCTTTCTAGACTTTTTTTACCCAAGATAGCAACATATTTGACAGAGCCAAAGACACTCCGGTGTCTTGCCTTCTAGGATTTAGGAGACTCAAAACTCTGGAAATTCAAGGAATTTTAATACACAATCACCTAGCCAAGTCATACAAAAAAAAACCAGTAGGCAAACAAACAAAATGTCTATTAGTACTACTCTTATTATTCCCACCACTACCACCAACATGGTCCCCATTCTTACTCTCGAATCTCTAATAGAGATGGTGATAGTGATTGGGTGTTTTCCTCATTTTGTATTAATTTTGAAGTTCTTATATTCTGTCCCAGTGAAGTTATCAAAGACTTCTAAGACAGACAACTTTAAAGGTTTTGTAATGAATTCCAGGGTCAGATTCCAAATATTTTTCCCACCTGAAATTGTATAAGTGCACGTCAAAATACCATACTTTTGATGTGAATCTGAAACAAATTCTACTGCATTCTAAATAAAGTGAAATTAATATCAACTAGTAGGGCATGACATGAGTTTCCAATAAGAAATGTTGGTAAAGGGAGGAGAAATGACTTCCTAATGACATACTGTGTATAGATTTATTAGCACTTCTTTTTAATATTTCATATGTTGAACACAGAGAGAATTGGAATCTTGTTAATCATCATTTTAAAACATCTTTATAGAATGTAAATATATCAGTGCTTGCCTTTTTTCCATACTAATGAAAAGCAAGTTGTACTCAGGGAGTGAGTATTCCTATTAAACTGCTATCATTTATTACCCGACCTGCTTAAAAGAAATAAGCCCAGATGGTGAGTCTATTACTTCTCTAACAAAAAATGTGCCTCTTTTTTTGGTGTGTGTTTTATTTCATTCTTCTAGTTGAAATACAAGCAATTTTTCAAGTCAAGAAACCTCTGTAGGGATCCTTGAAATGTTTTATCCATTTGTATATTTAGAAGGAAAATGTGATTAATGATTTATTAAAATTTCATAATATAAAACTCAAAAAGTCTTTGTTAGAAAAATTTTATTTGATTAAGAAACCATGTATTTTGCATGCAAAGTAAAGACAGCATGGAGTAAGTTTTTATATAAAACTAAGATCCTAAATTGCTAATTTAGTGATGACAAAACCATTTAGCCCATGTTAAAAATACCTGTGTGGATATTTTATTTATACATGGTTCAGTGAAAATTCGTCTGTTGTATACATTTTAAGAAAAAGAGCACAAGAAGTTTTTAATGTAAGTGTTTTATTTGGGTTGAAAATACATGCAAACAATGAAATATTCAAATCTTAACTGTACAATTAAGTCTTTTTTTTTTTTTTTTGCACACAAAATGAGCATTCTTGTGTAACCGGTACCCAAATCAAGGAATATATTACTAGAACCCCAGAAATCCACTTCAATCTTCTAGACACTATGTCCAAGAGTAGCATTTATGGTGAATTAGTATACTGATTTATTGTCATGCTTTTATAGATGGGGTCATACAGTATGTTCTATACCTTGCTTCTTTCATTTAGCACTAACTTAAAAGATATTGTGTATAGTTATAATTCATTCTCATTGCTATATATCATTATATAAATATACTACCATTTATTTTCCCATCTTAATGCTTATGGACATTGAGGTTGGGACTATTTAGAGTAATACTTCCCTGAGCATCCTTACACCTGTCGTGTGGTAAACATTGTTGAGTATGTCCCAGGACTATGACAAATAGTAGCTTATATTGGCTTACGCACCCATCCACAAAGAGAGAGGGCTCCAGCGGGTCCACGTCCAAGCCAACACTTGGTATCATTTGTCTTTTTCATTTAAACTATTCTGGTATGTATGTACCACTGTTACATTATGATTCTTCTTAACCTTATGAAAGCAGAAAAGAAAAACTCAATTTTAAAAATTATTTTTCACTTGAAGTATCTTAAATTCCCTGCTGCAGTATTTTTCCTTATTTAAGTGATACGTAAGAATAGTGATACTTGGGGGCACCTGGGTGGCTCAGTGGGTGAAAGCCTCTGCCTTCGGCTCAGGTCGTGATCTCAGGGTCCTGGGATCGAGCCCCGCATCGGGCTCTCTGCTCGGCGGGGAGTCTGCTTCCCCTCCTCTCTCTGCCTGCCTCTCTGTCTACTTGTGATCTCTCTCTCTCTCTGTGTCAAATAAATAAATAAAATCTTTAAAAAAAAATAGTGATACTGAACTACTGAATAATACACTAGTTTGGAATGAGATTTTTGATCAGTTGTAATTATGATAAAATTTTTCTGTGTTATCAACTGTGACAAGAATAAAAAATGTGAAATTCTTCAGATTACTGTGACATGACATTCCCACATCTTGAAAGAAAGTTCATGGTCTGTGCATAAACTAAGATGCAACCAAAGTAGTTTACAACTGACCCATGAAGAATGGGGGGTGGGGTTAGAGGTATAGTCAAAAATCAATGTATGACTTTTGACTCTCCTGAAGCTACAAAGAGCCTGCAGCTGACCAGAAGCCTTACTGATAGCAGTCGATTGGCACATACTTTGTATATGTATTATATGCTATTCTTACAATAAAGTAGGCTAGAGAAAATAAAATGTTATTAAGAAAATCATTAGAAAGAGAAAATATATTTATAGTACTGTATTTATTGAAAAAAAAATCTACGAATGAGTGGACCCAGAGAGCTCAAACTTGTATTGTGTAAAGTCTTACTGTATTTAAGATTAAGAGATGAGACTAAGTTTTCATTGCTCATGTTATGTCTGTGTTTCTAGAGAAGTAGGAGAATCTTATAGCAGACTTGCTGTCTATTAGTTTCTTTTCAACCCTCCAGCAAGCATTACTTCCTTCTTTAGCTGGTAGTTTACAACTGTTCATTGTGATTTTTTTAAGAAAATAGTATATCCTTTCCTAATTAAAAGTAGTAAAACATTTGAAAATGCTATAGTTACAGAAAAAAAAGGAATACAAAAAGAAGAAAAATGCTTTGCACAAAACTGATTGTATCTCTGGTTTATATTAGTTGATTTCAGGAGTTTTCATTAATAATTATTGAGTGATTGTATTTTGGAGCTCATGTTCCCTGGATTCATACCCTTCCTGAACACCTAACAAAATGTTGCATTGGGAAAGTTACTGAACATAGTCAGATCCTAGATCCCCAATCTGTAGAGTGGGAATCCGTATAATATAAATATTGTATGATGTATTAACCTGGATTTTCCAAGAAGCAGATGCCAAAAAGAGATTAAACACAAGAATGTTTTATTAAGGGAAATGCCTATCCAAACAAATGGGGTGGAAACTGAGTAAGGCTGGAAAAGCTGCTAGTCATGAAGCACGTGTGACCCAGAGGGAAGGGGGGTATGTGTGAGAAATTTGAGTGGAAGCATTCCAGCATGATGTGCAGCCCAAGGAAAGTCAGTGAAGGTTTCAGGGAATCTTGAGACAAACGTGGCTATCAGAGGAGTCCTCTGTCTTCCAGTGATGGTCCTGCATAATTATCCCTGCTGAACACAGTGATTGGTTAGGGGGAAGGTACAGAAATAGATTTCAGAGCAAAGCAGCAGATACACTTAGTCATTTAAATTTCCTATACTTTGAGGTCTATGGGCACATTATCATGGCCACAACAAATGATTATCATGTGAATACACTGACAAACTCAATGAAAGTATTTAAAACAATTCCTGAATCATAAACATGCATTTGTCCACTTATGTATTCATATTATTCATCATTATTAATAATAAACACATTAATAAAGGAGCCATGTGTGCAATCTGCTTGACATATTTGGAAGAAAAATACAATAGTGCTAAAAAAGAGTTAAGAAAAGTTAGTATATATATATATATATATATATAAATATAGTTTACTTGATTCCTTCTAAGTAAAAAATATTATTACATATCAATAGATTTGTGTAATTGATTTTCTTCTCCTAATTGTTATTGGTATATATTGCCAAATCCCTAATGCATACTGGAATACCTACTTCTATACCTCTCTATTTCTGCTTTAGGAAGTGAGTTGAAGTTTGTTTTAAAAATAAAAAAGATATATTAATACCATAATTTTTTCACATACAATTGATATTATCAATATAAAAAAGGTTCCATCATTTAATCGGAAGGATCTGGTTGTTAATTGTTTGATCCACTTGTAGAAATTAGTCATTGGGTATGCAGAATTTGGGGGGGAATTGGATATTCCTTAAAACTTCTTTTATATGGCCATATTCTCAGCAGTGGAATCTCCTTTCGTCTTTACAAAGAACTTCCATTGCTATAGAAAGTCCAGCAGGTTCATATGGATAGCTGTGATACTCTGCTCAAATGGAGGGAAGAGATATTACATTAAACATAATATGAAAATGCTTGCTGAAAAGTCTCTGAGGCTACTTTATCATGACTTCTATTGAGGAGAGTCTTAAATGGAGAGAGTATAGAATGTTCAGGGCATGGCCTCCTATCTCTTACTTTTCCCTATTTGTACTCTTTGTAAATAGAAACCTAGCTATTCTTCCCTGTGTGTGTTAATATGCCTTTGCCATTTCTCCTGCTGGGATGTCATCCTTTGCTCTGGAGTTTATATTAACTATACCATTTCAGACCTATTCTTCCTTTAATACTTCAAGGGCTAACACAAGCTCTAACTTCTTTAATTGTTTCCCAAGTGTCTTAATCCAGATGGACTTCCCCATATGCTCAGTGTTTACTACCCATGTTATCCCTAACCTCTCACATGGCAGATACTGTTCCTTCTACCTATTCCGATAGCATACTGAACCTCTCCTTTATTCCTAGAATTGTGACTGATGAATCTAAATTGTCATTTTGGGAAGATAGTAATTTGCAATGACTTTAACCACCTATGAAGTCCCCCTATTACATACAGCGTGATTTACTAGACCCTTGTTCAGATAAATGTTGATGAAAGATTGTGTTTTGTCTGCTTGCAAAATATTTTGCCAGTTTTAGTTATTTATTTATGATGTTTATAATTTTGACTTTTATAGTCCAACATGTAAAAAATAGCATTGGAACTCATTTATATATAGTATAAAATGAAGTAAATTGATCCAGATAATATGGATTCAGACATATGTGTAATTCAGCAAGATCTAGTAATGAAGTGGGATGTATATTAGCTTTCTTTAGTATTTTGAAAAGTTGTATTAAAACAACAATTTTTGGTTGGGTCTTTTGAGAGAAAAACATTAGAATAGTTTATTTTTGCATGGTAAGCATTTTACCAAAAAAATGTTGCAGCTGGGCCAGGGTATGTTCCAAGAAAAAAAAATTGTTATTGTACAGTCTTTAAAGAGTAAGATTCTGAGCTCAGGTATGTTCAAATGGTTGTGGCAGATAATATTCTCACCAGATAACTAAGTCTTGTATCTTCAACTTTTCACTTTGTTAGCTATACTCAGCGTGTGGTTGGCAATGGAATCAAAGCCCAATCTGGAAATCCTGAAGTCAAAGTCAGAGGAACTGATCCTGTGATAAATCAAATTATTGATAAACTGAAGCATGTTATTCAGGTAAGTGCTGATACTCTACTTATCTGTAAGTATAAGTATAATCAATATCATGATTAATTATATTCAATGATGCTCTACTTATCTGTAAGTATAAGTATAATCAATATAATGATTGATTATAATCAAGTAAATAATAATCAATGGTATAATCAATGGTAAATAATAAGTAGTCACTTTCCTTTACATGTGATAAATCTATTAATCCTATCTAATGGTACTACCTAAACATGAATATCGGAATAAATTATTTGTATCAAGAATTTTAGAACTATTTTGTTGAGAAATTTTGATACAGAATCATTGCACAGTAGTATCTTAATGGAGGGCACCCTGTATCTGTGAAAAGGAGTCATAGCCTCAGAATTTCAAGGTACAGTGAAAATCTTAGGATAAGCTTCATCCCCAATGAATGCACTTAGACATGGGGACTGCTGTGACAATTAGAGAAAACACAGACCATAGAAGACACTGGAGTCATTTTTTAGGTAATTCTCTGAGCCCTCCTGTGAACGTTTTTGCTCCACTTTCAAAAAGTTAAGTCATATATGAATAATATGCATTTTTGTATTTATTTCCTGTATCTCCTTTTACATGTTATAATCTACCTAACAACTATTTATGAAATACTTCTGTTTTATCTTTAATAACCTGTAATTAAGTGTGTACTACTATTTTTAATATATAGCATATGAAGCATGTAAATTTCTATAAAAAGGGCATTTCACTGAACTAATCTTTTAATTAGAATCAAATATGTTACATGTTATAATGGCCACCCCCCATTCTTCATCTGTTGGAATCTGGGCTAAGAAGGACTATTTTTTAGGTATTTGTCTTTTTGTAACAATTTATCTATGCATATATTCTCCTTTTTTCTAAGTAAAACCTTGGGTGGATAGTTGATTCTTATTTCTGATAGTCTGTGTCAGAAACTATACCTAAACATATTACTGAGTTTCTGTGAATATTAAAATACTGTAGGGGTGCCTGGGTGGCTCAGTAGGTAAGCTTTCAAATTGATTTCGGCTCAGGTCATGATCTCAGGGTCGTCAGATCGAGCCCCATATGGGCCTCTACACTGGGCATGGAGCCTGCTTGGGATTCTCTCTCCCTCTCCCTCTGCCCACACTTCTCTTCCCTTGACTTGCACAGGCACACATTCTCTCTCTCTCTCTCTAAAACAAAACAAAACAGAGTCATTGATAAGCTTTTCATCATTGCTCTGCAAAGATTAAGTTTATGCAGGCCCAGTTCTTAGGATTCCCTTTTTATGAGACTCTATCTTGATCAGAGAAAATGTAAGCAGAGGGCCCTGTGCTTACCATAGAGCTCTCCCTTCCAGGAGGCAAGAATGGTTACTTTGCTTATTCTATGGCTGGTGTGTTGGGAAAACACAGCTCTCACCCTCAATGGCAGAAACAAAAGTAAGTTCTGTTGTGAAAAGGGTAGGAGAAAAGTGATGTCAAGACTTCTAGTGAGTTAAACTTCATAGCCTCTAGTGAGTTAAACCAATTACCTCCCAGGTAAAGTATGTAGGTGCCTTATGCTGCTAGTAGGCCAAGTGCTCTGACATTTCTTGAACCTGAGTGGTACTGGGATTGTGTCAAGATCTGAAGTGACATTGAAGGAGGCATCAGAGTGAGCACTACGAGCTAGACCACAGCCTGGGGCAGAATGGCTAAGATCTGGATGGAGATCTGTTGTCCTCAGAAACAGTGATATTAAGTAAATGTCACTCAGGCATTTAGAATAAGGAGGTCACTCTTCCTGTCCAATTTTTGGAACCTTGATTTTCCATAATAAGAAAAACAAAGAAGACCTCCAGGTGAAATTAATCTTGACTCAGTGAGAACCTAATGGGGGTTCAAGAAGATTTAGGATACGACATTAATTCTTGAATTTCCAATGGCTCAATAAACAATCTATTAGGAACTCAACACATAAGAGACTCTGGAACAGAGAGCTGTGTGCAGGAGATTTCAGGCAGGGTGCCTTTGCAACAGTAAAGCACTGGAGGAAAGAGCACTGTAGAGAGAGAGAGAGAGCAATTGAGCCATATTTGCAGTAGTAATGGAAGCTTCTTCTGAATCCAGTAGGAACTCTGGCACTAGGACAGCCCTTTCCAGTTGGCTTGAATTGAAACAAAGAGGTGGGTTATTTGACCAGTAATTGGATGAGAGCTATGAGGGTGGAGACAGGGGAATGCTAACTCAGCTCTGAGTTACCAGCAGCCAACAATATTACCTGCAGCTGGAGGAACAAATACCTTGGTCTAGCTGGCACCTCATAGCATCATGCACTGTAACAATGGTATAATAAGGTATGCAGATCTAGACTGTTCAGAAACTAGTGCACATTGGTCATAAAATCAAAAGAATCAGTTCCTCTCCTTGAGATAAAATCATGGCGGTCTCCAAACTGGGGTATGCCTTCCCCCAGAGAGTACACAAACCAATCTCTGGAGGGCAGGAAAGAAAAATAGAACTTCAGCATCTATTTATTCTATCTCATTATGTTAATTTATTTGGTTGTAGGAAAGTGTATAAAATATGTGACAGTGCAATGGAACATGTGTATAGTGTAGAAATACATAAATACACATGTCAAGTAGGTGTGTGTTCAAACTCTGTGGAATATATACATGATGAAAGCTGATGGAAACCTTGTTATAGGTAATTAGAATGGAGCTGCTATATAGGAAAGAGTCTATAGATATAAGAAAGCATATTCACAAAGAAATAAGTAGATAATCAAAATATAAAGGTTTATAAAACTCTTAGGAAGAGGGTTCCCTGATATGTAGCACATCCAGCAAAACGTCACTGTTTTCTTCTTTCATTACCTTTAAAGCCATATCCTTTTCAAGATGGCAGAGGGAAATAATCCCACTTTTTCTTTTTTTTTTTTTTTTTTTTAGTTCCTGTGTTAAATTGAATCCTATTCTTTCTTTATATTAGTGTACAGATCTCCAAATATTCATGCTCAAGTTTTGTTCTAGGACTATAAGAGAATATGATATAAAATTCTACCTTTGAGGTCTATCTCTTAAAGTCTTATAGGATGAGAATTGAAATTTAGGTTTTTAGAAAAGAGAGCAGAAAGTTATTTTGTACAGGTGTCATGAAAATACTCACCTTTAATGGCTTAGAACTTGTTCTCTCCTAAACCAGCTGTCCTGAAGATGAAGAGATATTTTTTTATTTTGCTAGACTTCTGACTGCTAATCATATATGTGTGCCCCTGTGGAGATGGCTATTATATTGTCACTATCAAGGGGGAATTATAAAGACCTAGCATGGTGTCAGGTCTGAAAAGTTTCAGAAAATTGTCTTCTATAAGCAATAACTTCTTAATTTAGGAGGAGTGTGAGACAAAGAGAGGAAGTAGAGGTAGGAATATATTTCAGAATCTAATCCGTAGATTTAGATGATCACTTATTTGTGTTTCCACAGAATTCCATCTTTCTTATTGTGATGGATTATTAAGTGCATTTAACAGTGAAAATGACATATGTGATCATAGGGATAAGCTAATGTTCCTCTTGTCCTTTTCTTCTGTGTAAACATATGGAAATAGGCAAACCATATTTATTAGCAAAAATTGGCTCCATTCATTAGCCTCCAAACACCTTTCTTTTTGGCCTGTAATTGAGCTGCACCTCATTTTCTTTTTTTTCCACCTCATTTTCTACCCTGTAACCTCTGCAATTACAGTCACTAAACAAGTGGGTAGGAATTTTGCTTTGAAAAATGGTACTTTTTAAATGTCTTAATAATTAGTTTATTCAAAATATTCAATCAGTACTTATTGAGTTCCCACTATGGGCCTTCATCTATACAAGGCACTCAAGTTAAAGGAGTGAACAAAGCAGAGACAACTCTGTTCACATGAGATTTACATTTAAGAAAAGTATAAGTACAATAACTGTAGCTGACAAATATTATACAGAAAACAAAATGGGATGAGGTAGGAAAAGGTACTTAAGGAAAGTTTCCCTGTGGAGGCCACCAAAAGGGGAATGTTTGGGTTGATACTGAAGAAGGAGAAGAAAAGAACCCAAAAAATCTGGGAGAACTGTATGTGGGGCAAAATGAATACTACATTCAAAGAACCTGTGGCAGAAATAGGTTTATTGTATTTACAGAACAAACTGAAGGCCATGTGGCCAGAACAGAGTGAGTGAAGGGGAGAGAAAGAGAGAGAGATTCTGAATTAAGGGGAATTTGGTAGACCCCAGCAGGGAATTTAGATTTTATCCTAAGTGGGATGGAAACCCAAAGACTGTAGGGAGAGGGTGATATAATTTCATTAATGTTTCATAAAGATGATTTAGTCTTCACTTTGGAAAATGGACAAATGTAGAAGAGTGAAAATAGAAGAAGTAAGTAACAAAGGCAGAAGATCATGGTGATTGGGACTAGAATAAGAAGAGTGTTCACCATGCGAAGCTGGGAGATTTAGATAAATATGGGAAGGAGAATTAATTAAGATTTATTGGTGGATTGGGAATGGGAGGGAGAGGGCGAGAGCAAGGATGAGAACTACCTTTGGTTGGGTGATAGTGTCATTAAATGAAACGAGGAATTCTGGAAATGGAGCAAGTCTGGGGTTTAGTTCTTGGGCTTGATTAGTTATGGTTCTGTAACATTTGAAATGCCTCAGACTCCCAAGAGGAACATCCAGAACTTGGGGGCAGCCACAAAGCAGAAGGTGTTTGGGAGCATCAGTGTTAGATAGTATTTAAGTCATGGGTCTATGAGATTGTCACCTTCTTGTTGGAGAATTAATTCACAGCAAAACTTTTAGGGAGAATATAAAACAGCAGAATCATATGAAAGATGTGTGTTCCAAAAATCTAGGCATGGAGAAAGCATTTATTAAAAGTATGTGATACCATGTAGCTTCTTAGACAGTTGATGTAGGACAGACAAGGTATTTAATAACATTAACTTTTCTTTTACTGAAGAATAATCAATGTTCCTTATAAGAAATTGAATTTTATTATTTTAGAAAATTTTACAAAAAGAGTGGAAAATAAATGTTTTCACACTTCTAAAACAACAAGCAGTCTCAGGAAATAAGCTTTATAGGCTTTTGCTGTACTTAATCATACATATAATTAGATCAAAATTTTGCCTTTTTTTAATAAAACAAAATGAGATTAAAGAGTGCATTTAGTTTTGTGTCCCAAAGTACTCCCATATGCTAATAGGAATATTCCCAAAGATGAATCATTTTACAACTTTTCCCCCTTATATTTTTAGATGTTGTAACCGAGAATCGGTTCATTAATAATCTTAAGTATTTTGATAAGTATTGCTAGATTTTTATCCAGAAAAATTGCAAGAATTCATACATGAAACACAGGATATTTGTCAACTTTCACAGCATGTGGAGGGTATAGTTGGAAACTTGGCAGTGACCACACCTTGGTGGTAGGAAAATCACATGGAATTCTGAAGATGAAGGTAGTAGTCCTTTAAACATGTTAGCTTGAGCTAATATCACCTGTGGTACTCCCAGGTATGGCCAAAATATATCTTAATTAGAAAATAGTTTATAAAAACTTTCAAGGCTTTCTAATGAAAGGTCCTAGCAAAAACAACTTTAATTTTATTTCATTGTTTAGGAAAAGCACTCTATTTTTAAATCCTACCAAACAAAAAAAGTTACTCAGAAGATCTGATATAAATAGGGATTTAAGGATTATAACTTGGTCCTCAGGGAATATCTCAGGCACTTCAAAATCCCCTCACTGACTCTGTAAGTCCTTGTGAATAGAGAACAGGAACCTTAGAGAAAAGAGAAAAGTCATGCTTGGCCTTCCACCATCTGTCATTCAGCCCCTTTCTCTGGAGAAGCCATTGTGCCAACATACTTTCCAGAAGTTTCCTACATTTTAAAGTCTCTACTTTAGGGAGACAGTGCTTGTACCGTTGAAAATTACCTGTGATGAGTATGGCACAGTCATACTCACAAGAGCCAGTGAGGAATTTTCTAAAGGAGAATTTTTAAAGGGTTGACATGAACTTTCTTAGATGTTTGCATCAGACTGAATTGCCCTTTGATAATAGATTAGAAATAATACTTGATTTCTCTTAGAAAATGACTGAGGATATGACTGAAAATTTTAATTCAGATTTTTTTCTCTTAGCAAACTTATTTTAAAACTTTTTGTTGTTCATATTGACTAAGTTTGTTAGGCAAAGTTGTCAACAAAAAATAATTTTTGCAGCAGCTTATCTTTAAACATTAAATAACACCTATCATTTTTCCTAAAAAACCCAAAATGATGTCAGCAGTTAAAAGCCTAACTGCTGAGTATGGTTAGTTATGAATGATAATGACCCGCTGCTTAGAAATTACTTTACCTACTTTCAATATGAAACATAAAAAGTAATATCACAGCAATTTTCTATAATTCCTTTATGGCAAAACCAATAAACACTACAGTGTTGTTAAAAGTAGAGGATTTAAGTAACATTTTATTTCTTCAACCTAATAATTCTAATACATAAGAGAATATTATCAGTTTCTATTAAATATTCATTTTCATAGAGACTAAAACTTCTTGGAAATATGTCTTCATGTATAAAATAAATTTGGTTTTTAAATGTGAGAAAAAGCAATAATCATAACTATTTGCTTAAAACTACAAAATATATAGACATTTTATAATATGTATTTCAGTAATCACAACCTACTGGGTTCAAGCAGAAATGAGGACTCTCTTATTTCATGTAGGAAAAGACGGTACTAAATTGCCTCATTTCTTTTTTCCCATTCTGTTCCTAGAATACCAATATGATAAATAGTAACTTTAGAGCTGTGATAGAGTGAAGCAGGGGTTCTGATTTAAATCATAGTGGATAGTTCTAAGGTTAGTGCCTATAAATATAAAAAAAAAAAAACCCACAAGATTTTTAGTATGTCAGTTTCTGAATTCTGAAAACTGTCTAAGCTTTTTTCGTGAAAACAACTATTCTTATTCACGTTTTAGAAACTTCTTATTGGTAAGAGTTTATAGCAGAGATGCAGAACCAGTCAATTATAATTGATTGGTCAGGGGTGTCAGCTGATTGTGTGGATTTCCTTTACTTCTACAGACTTCTATTCTTGCTCCCTATTCACCACAGCACTTTGACTCCTTGATCCTCATTTCTAATACACACCAATGTCATGTCCCCAGACTTAGAATATTAAAATTCCAGAAAGACACCTATGATTTTATATGAGCAGTGCGGTGGTAACCAAAACACATTTAGTTATCTTCTGATTCAGAAGAAAGTATTTGAAATGTACTCAATAGCTTTGAATGGCCATCTAATTTAACAATTAGTTGGTTTGAGTAAATACAATGGAAGGTTGCTTTCTGGAGTGTGTAGTATAATGCATTGACTTCACTATTGTCCATTTCATTAAAAAAAAAAATCAATTGTCAGCATAAAACCAACCATTTCAATTAGTGTACAATCAACTGGAAATGAAAGGATTTGGGTTGGCCATTGAGTTTTCTTTTTTTTTTTTAGAGAATATGTAAGTGTTCTATGTTGGATAAAATTTTACTTTATATTCACTTGGCTGCTGCAGATCTTACATGTTATTATTACCTATTAAGATTTGAGCCATTTATCTACCAGGTTTTCCGTTTGTCAAATGTATCAAAAGAATTTGAACACTAGAACTTTTATACTTTATATTTTGGTGATTAGCCATTTATAGGCTAATATCTTTAATCTTTCTGTTTAAAATATAACTTTCACAAAGTGACATTCTAAATTATAGCCACCTACCACAAAAATTCAGATTTATTGTAAGAAATTGAAATTACTGGGATCTACATTTTTTTAGGAATTGTGAAATCTAAAAGATAAATGTATAGCATTATATTACCAGAAACTAGAACAAGTGAAAAAAATAATGCCTTTGACAGTTATTATCTATCCATTCAGTAATGTCAAAAACCAAAAAAAAAAAAGAGAAAAAGAAAAAAACCCCCAAACAAAACAAAAAATCTCTTTATTTCAATAAAACACACTGGCCACAATACAGCAATATATTAAAGAGCATCAGTTTTGAGTTAGGACAAGGCATATGACTAGATTCCATCTCCTATAGGTACTAGTTGTATGTCTATAGTCATCTTAATTAACTTCTTCTGTTAAGTCATCTTAATTAACTTCTTCTGTTATATAATCAAAAATATTAAAAAAATCGTAAGTGTGGTAGCATGTGGAGAAAGTGAAGCTCTTTTTTTTTTTTTTAAGATTTTTATTTATTTGACAGAGAGAGACGCAGTGAGAGAGGGAACACAAGCAGAAGGAGTGGAAAGGGAGAAGCAGGCCTCCTGCCGAGCAGGGAGCCCAAAGCCAGGCTCCATCCCAGAATCCTGGGATCATGACCTGAGCTGAAGGCAGCCACCTAATGACTGAGCCACTCAGGTGCCCTAAAGTGGATCTCTCAAATACCATTGGTGGAAAGTAAAATCAGGCAACTACTTTGATAATTAAATAGATTTGTGAAAGGCCAAACATAGTTACCATATGAGCCAGAGATTTTACTCCCAGCTTTATACCCAAGAGAAAAGAAAATATGTGTCCACACAAAAACCTGACATGACTGTTGATAGCAGCGTCATTCATAATATCCAAAGAGTGGAAAACACTCCAATGTTCATCAATTGATGATTGGATAAATAAAATATTATATATCCATAAAACGAAAGCTTGTTCAGCAGTAAAAAGCATTTGGATATGGATATGGATAAGATGCTATAACACAGAAGAACCTTGAAATCACGGTAAGTAAAAGAAGCTGTTGCAAAAGATCACATATTGTGTGAATCCATTTACATAATAAATATTAACAAATATATTTCATTATTTTATTTGGACAACAATTTTCATTTGTATATGAAATATTCTTTCATACTGGCAATAACTATTAGTAGTATATTGAAGGTTTTTCCTACCTCACCTTGATAGTTTTGCTAATACTGTTTATTTAGTAAATTTAGTAAATTACTAAAGATAATTACTTTTTAATATCTGAATGTCTGTGAAGTTTTATTGGTCTTTGCCCTTTTATTTGCTGACCCTTTCATTGTTATTTCCCTAACACACTATTATCTAATTGCTGCCTCCATCATTCCACTGAAATGCTCTTGCTAAGTTCACTGATTATCTTTTTCTTGTTGTTCAGAACTTAATAGCCTTTTATCAGTTGTCATTCTCTGGAGCATTTACTATCACTTATCTATGCCTTTGATCATCTCTTTGTTCTCACTCTGTGATTTCCATCTAAGTTTCCAATTACTTCACTACAGGATCTGTGTCTTTCCTTAATACCTTTAAATTAAACTCAATGGAAGGTTTTTGAGGATAAAGCCAAGGAAATATCTTGAAAAATAATAAACACACACACACCAAAGAGTAATAGTAAATAGTAAATGGAAATAGTAAAACAATGAGATGTTAGAATTTTACTCCAGGAGATCCAAGTAATAAGAATTTCCCAAAAAAGAACCAAACTAATAGAAGAAATTTATCAAATATTTTCTCTTCAGAAATAAGGAGTCAGGACTCCAAATGGAACCTACCAAGTGACCATCACAATGAATGAAACATATGCCACCCACAATAATTGTGAAATTTATGAATACTGAAAAGAAGATATTAAAATCTTCCAGTGAAAGAAACCAACTAAAGAAAATACACAGGAATTCATGCAAAGATAGCTATTAGATTTATAATTGCTTATTGACAGGAATACTAGACACAGATGGAAAAGCAATACCTTCAAATTATGAGGCAACAGATTTCTGACCTGAAATTCAATACCCAGCTGAACTAGCAATCAAGTATAAGAATAAATTCAAAATATTTTCAGATTAGTAAGTATACACAAATACATATTTTGTTATACCTTTTGTAGAAAGCTATTGGCAATGGGAGTGATCAAGAAATAATAAGGTAATGGGGTTTAGGAAACCTATATTGAAAACATCAGCTTAGGGAAAAGTTGACTGTGGGAGGGAACTTTGTAAGCTAAAAAGGAAAAAAAATCAGCTTAAAGTGATATTTTGGAATGTATGGAAAAGAAATTACTAAGCATTTGACAGATCTTCTAAAGCATTTAAGGAAAAAATAAGATAGATACATAGAAAGATGTGACAGTTGCAAGGCAACCTATGTAATTAATTGATACCATAGCAATTATACATTATGGTGGAATAAAAGCTTTACAGGAAAAGAAATATAATCATAATACACTATTGCTCTGAAGTAAATAATGTATTTGTAGACATTTCAGTAATCAAAACTTTGCTAAAGCTCTATTAGTTGGATGGGAAAGGAAATAGGGACTTGGTGTTATAACAGAAAATCAGTAACTATTGTCAAGAATTGACAATGAAGAAACAGAAAAACTGCCTATTTATTAAAAGTTGTATAGGCATGTAAGGTTAATGCTAGAAAAATCAATCCAGTTAATTATTACCATGTACAGGAGCAGGAAATATGGCATATAAAGTGCTTGGGCAGAGAAATGCTATTTTTTTTTTATATATTTATAGAGATTTTATATTTATAGAGATTTTTTTTATATTTATAGAGATTCCTCAAGACCTTAATAATAGAGCTACTCTTTGACCCAGCAATTGGACTACTGGTTATTTACCCCAAAGATAGAGATGTTATGAAAATAAGGGGCACAAGCACCCCATTGTTCATAGCAGCAATGTCCACAATAGCCAAACTGTGTAAGGAGGTGAGATGGCCTTCAACAGATGAATGGATAAAGAAGATGTGGTCCATATATACAATGGAAAATTATTCAGCCATCAGAAAGGATGAATACCTACCATTTGCATCAAAATGAATGGAACTGGAGGGAATTATGCTAAGTGAAGTAAGTTAAGCAGAGAAAGACAATTATCATATGGTTTCACTAATACGGAATATAAGGAATAGTGCAGAGGACCATAGGGGAAGGGAGGGAAAACTGCATGGGAAGAAATCAGGGAGGAGACAAACCATGAGAGACTCTTGACTCTGAGAAATAAACTGAGGGTTGTGGAAAGGTGGATGGGTGGGGGAGGGGGTAACTGGGTGATGGGCATTAAGGAGGGCATGTGATCAGAGGAGCACTGGGTGTTATATGCAACTAATGCACCATTGAACACTGTATCAGAAACTAATGATGTACTATATGTTATCTAATTGAATTTAAATTGAAAAATTAACAAGAATAGCAACAATTATTATTATTTTTACTTGTAAAAAACCAATTTTATCTATTTTTTCTTTGTTAAGTCCTGGTTATCCATCATGTCTCAGTTTTTTCTGACAAAGAACACGTGTACTCCTGTATTCTCCTTGGCACTCTGTAACTGACTTATGAGAGCACTTCTTTAGAGAAGAAAAATTAAGGAATTAAAAAACTAGGATATTAGATAATATCAACAGTGGCCTCTTTCTCTCTACCCAGATATCTTGGTTGATCTATTATTCTTTATTATTTAGGACCCTAACCTTTGTTTTCCTATTCTGACTCTAGTGTTGTGAGCCATATCTCACACATTGCTCATTTTTTGCTTAAATGTGGCTGTTCTTTGTGCTGGTTAAAAGCTTCTGAGAATCCTCTTCTTTAGCTTTTTCTGGATTTTTTTTTTAAAGATTTTATTTATTTATTTGTCAGAGATCAAGAGAGAGAGACAAAGAGAGAAAGAGAGAACAAGCGGGGAGAGAGGCAGGCAGAGGGAGAAGCAGATTCCCCGCTGAGCAAGGAGCCGGATGTATAGTAGATCCCAGGACTCTGGGATCATGACCAGAGCTGAAGGCAGACGCTTCACCAACTGAGCCACCCAGGCATCCCCTTTTTCTGAATGTTAATTCAGTTCATAGTTCTACCACCTTCATTAAGATCTGGATTCCTAGGGTCATAGTAGTTCATAAGGCTTTTCAAACAGCTCAGCTTTTCTCTTGTTATTCATGATTTTCTGGGCCATATACAGTCCTCTCTAGGCAATGGTCAGAAATTGACTCCAAATACCCCAACGTTTGGCATGCAAAAAGTAATTCTCCAGATTTTCTGAAGCATTCCTTTGCCATACATAATTTTTAACTGGCTCATGTATATTCTCAGTTTTCTGCAGGTATATTAAGAGTCCGCAATGCTTTGCAGACTCAATAAATGTATTCGGTAATTTCTTAAATATATTTTTATGAATGCGCTTCGAAGATGTAATTTGTCAGAAGAGAACAGTTTCTGGATATATTTCTTGCAGTTCAGGAGCATTTAACCAGATGGCCCCCTATAGTTTTGGAACAATAAAGCATCCCGAAAGTAGGCTGACATAGGTCATGAGGGATCAATGGGAAAGTTTCTCAGGCACAGGATATTGGAGAAGTGAAAGAAATACTCTATAGAGATTTATTAAAAACTAAACCAAGTAAAAGTTCTGTGATAAAATTAAAATATGTATTATAATATCCTTAAGAAATGTGGTAAGTCTTATGAATATAAGTTCCGCACTTATATTCTGTTTCACTCTGATATGATGAAAAGTTAATCGGTTTCATTAGGAATAAAACAAATCATGAGTTTTATAGTAATGAGTGTGAATAGGCATTTATATACCTTTTACAAGGCAGGTCAGTTACTATTTCTGAAAATGATCATTTTTTGAAATTTTGTATCTGCAAATTTATTATCAAACAGGCCTGAAACTCATTAAACAGATGGTGAAATGTAATTTAACTTCCTTTCACACTCCTTTCCCTTTAATCTTATAAAAGAAAATGAGTTTGTTGGCTTTCAATTGAAAGTCTTATTTGAACTCACTAGATATATATATAACAAAACAAGAGAGTTGATAAATTTACCAGATCCTAGGGACTTTCTATTGTACACATTCATTTTTAATTTAATGATAAGAAAATCTCTTCAAGATTTTTGTAAAAGAATCACATTATCAGAAAAATTTATATTTCTGGAAAATAAATACGTTCTTAAGGCCCTTAGCAGATCTTGGAATGAAAACCTTCTTCTTCTTTTTTTTTTTTTTTTAAGATTTTATTTAGTTATTTGAGAGAGAGGGACACAGCAAGAGAGGGAATACAAATGGGGGGGTGGGAGAGGATCCTAGGATCATGACCTGAGCCTAAGGCAGACGCTTAATGATTGAGCCACCCAGGCGCCTCTAAAACCTAATTCTTAAGAATTTTTAAGTATTTGATTTGTACCCATGAAAATGTATGAAGTTTAAATTTCATAATTCCCCATCTTAAAAGATGTGAAACATGTTACCAGCATATCAAAGTGAGTTATTTATGTACTTAAATTCTGATTTAAGTAACTGTACTGTTTTCTTATTGATGAAAATCGAGTAGCAAGATTATTATATTTCATCCAAGAATGCAATTGCCTTATTTGAAAACTAATTTTCAATGTCTGTTTCACAAATATGGTCATAACTAGAAAATTTGTCCCGTTTCTATGCTAATTCATTGAAACATCGTATTTCAACCTTTCTTAAAAGAAACCTCTTTATCTGACACTTTAAAATGTATTGCATCTCAACCTATCAATGCATTTCTTGGATTTGTAACAAGGAAAAATATTCCAAGTATTATCCATTAAAAACAAGCTTCTATGTAGAATATCATCTGTGTTGCCTTTTGACTACAGTCTCCGTTACGTCATGGGACATACCTGTGTTCCCTCATTGTGACTAGCAGAGGGCATGGAAAGATAAGAAATGTTCACTGTATATCTATTGAATAAATAAATGAGAGTTATGATTAAGTCAGTCACTATATGTAAAATTTAAATGGAACAGGAAAATAAATCTTTCCAATTATCAAATACTAAGAGAAACTCTTTGAAATTGATCTAATTACAAATACCATGCTTTCAAGCTTAGATTGTAGTTTTAAAATTCTTGTTCTGTTTTATTCATTCATCCATCCATTCATTCACTGAAAAAGCCTTGATTTAGTACTACTAGGTGCTAGGTATGTTAATGAGTACAAAATATGATTGAAGGAGGGCATTGATAAGAGTGAGTGTATTATGGAAGCAATACCCATAGCAGGATGTGGTCTGCTTCTGAGTAAGTAGGGGGAAGGAAGGCTGACAATATCTCTTTACTTTCTTCAACTAATATGTTTGAAGTTGTCTTATGAATCAAGAAATTTCCCAAGTAGTAGGTTTACAAAATTGAATAAGACCACACCTACTTATAGTAAAATATTTCATAATAAAAATATAAAGGAGGGTGTCTGGGTGGCTCAGTGGGTTAAAGCCTCTGCCTTCGGATGAGGTCATGATCCTAGGGTCCTGGGATGGAGCCCCGAACCCTGCGTCGGGCTCTCTGCTCAGCAGGGAGCCTGCTTCCCCTTCTCTCTCTGCCTGCCTCTCTGCCTACTTGTGATCTCTCTCTCTCTCTCAAATAAATAAATAAAATCTTTTAAAAAAAATTAAAATATAAAAGGATTCACTTTGCAGATTTTATACTGAGATTTCTGGTCTAGCTTCCAAGAATTAGTTATAATTTCAGGAACCTAGAAGGCATTCAATTAAGATTGACTATAAAACAAATTACCAGAGGGTATTTAATGAAATAACATGTTACAATTTACTTCAATTAGAATATAGTTATAATTTATTTTAAAGATACTGCAACGTGCACATAGTAGGTGTAATGACTGAATAACAGAAATGTTTAATAACACCTTTGTAGCAGTCAAGCTATCGCCACAATATTTTTGCGTTAAAAAGCCATACAAATGGCTCAGTTGATTAAACATCTGCCTTCACCTCAGGTCATGATCGCAGGGTCCTGGGATCGAGCCCCACGTCTGGGCTCTCTGCTCTGTAAAAAGTCTGCTTCTCTCTCTCCCTCTGCCTACTGCTCTACCTGCTGTGCTCTTCCTCTCTCTCTGTCAAATAAATAAATAAAATCTTTTTAAAAATTGCAAAATTTAGTGAGGTATATTAATAGGCATTTTTTTTTCTTGTTCCTGCACCTGTGGTCAGCTACAAGTCAGCTTGATCTAGGCCGTGCTGGCTGGGTTTGCTTAAAGTCCAGATCTGGCCCATGTGTTGGTCCTTCTCCTCAGATCACAGAACCTAAAGCACATGATTGTTATGGTAGAAGTCAGAAGCGCAAGCCTGCCTGTGCAAAAACATGCCAGCTCGTTCTGTGTTTATTCCTGTAAGATACCTGTTTGGCCAAAGCAAAGTCGGACAGCAAATACCAAAAAGTCATGCAGATGGGGGAGAGAGTCAATAATTGCCCCCAAATGATCTAATCTACCAAAATCTTGAAGATATTTAAATAATATCATGGCATCGTTTTCATTTATTTGTATTAGGGTTTGCATAGACACAGTGCAATACAGAAGTACTATTTGAACTCTTCCTCGATATTCATAAGATTGCTATGTATTTTCCACTTTGATTATATTTTTATAAGCCTTCTTTGTGTATCAATCTGAAAACTTTGTAGTTAAATTTGATCAGGAAGGGACACATCAACTAAATCATTTAAAATGTTTCTCAATATTTTAATATTTTATGCTATTATTAGTGGAAAAAACGTGAACTGATAGAATTTATTTCTGAGTTAGATACTGATTTATTTTAATGAACTATAAAAATCAGAATAAATTACTAACAGAGAAATTACACTTGAAATACTAGTCCGAGCTCCAAGTAAGATTGGATTTTTATGTTAAACATTTGGCTTTAATTGTTCTGTTAGGATTTGTTTATTAAAGTATAATTAGTAACATTATCAGCAGAAAAACATGCTGTGCTATAATTAAATCATTTAAATAATCATTTCTTGATATCTTAATATGCTAGAGTTCTCAATTCATTGAAGTAGATAGGCATTCTCTGTAAATACAATTTATTATCACTAGTTTGCTTTTCTAAAAATGCTTGAAAATTTAGAATTCTGCTTTGAACTTTTAATAATATGCTATTCTGATATTGATACATTATGTTTATCTATAAAACACGAAACAAGACAGAAGTATAAGATAATCAGAACATTTGCAACCTGTTTGCCTTTGCAGTTATGGGTAGTAGAATTCTTTTTTTTTTTTTTCTTTAGTAAAATAGAGATGATTTTGCACTCATTCCGGTTTCAATCTAGGAAAAAGTACTTATATACTCTGCGTATGTTTACAAGATACCGGTGCTTTGAAACATACTGCATTATTTTTGTTCCTTATATTCCATACTTAGAGTTTGTTCAAACAGGCTATTAAAACTAATAATATAGGCGACTGAGTGAATATAATTGTGGAATCCTTATATTGTACTAGTATAACTAGAATAGTATAACTAATATAACCCTGTAGTGTAACATTTTATGTTAACTATACTTCAATAAAAAATATTAAAAATAAATGAAGAGTGAAGAGAAACTAGTAGGTACACAGACATCTCAGAGATCTCACCATTCCTTCCAACGCATGAAATTTGTCACTGAAATGATGGGGTGGAAGTGGAGCCAGTGGGAATAGGAATCCTTAGCGAACAGTTGTTTCTCTTGAGAAGATTGGAAGTGTGCAGGACGTGATATGTCCTATCATAGAGGAATCTAAGCATATGCTGTCCCTAGCAAACTCAATAAGTAGATTCATGTAAGTGAGCTAAGGTCCATGTAACTGATTTTGCATACAAGTGTGTGTGTATGTTACGTGTACACACGGATAACCATGTGTTCTCAATCAGCTCTTGTTACTAAAGGCTACCCTCAATGACCGTTTTTATGTGTTTAAGAAACATGGTAACCTGATAAATGGACCGACTTAAGAAGAAGAATAACAAAAAGCTTGCTCGTTCCTAATATTTCCTACCGTGTATCAGCTACGCTTCTCCCCATGGTTTCCTCCACTGGGTTGCTCTCTGAACATCTCTTCCACTCTAGTGGACACTAGAGACACTAGAGACACTAGTCCACTCTAGTGGACACTAGAGACACTAGTTGATAGTGTCTAGAGACACTAGTTGATATTGTTGTTGTAAATGACTCTGATAAGCATTTATTCTACATACTTTTATCCTAATGTAGTTTTCAGATGGCAGTCCCATGGGATCAAGCAGAAGGAATTACATGGAAAATCTCTGTGAGTCCATAGAGTAAAGAAAGAAAAGTTGTGTTTGGAAAGTGATCAGGTTGATCACTCTCTCTTTTTTTTTTCCCCAAATACTTTTATTTTATTTTTTCAGTGTTACAAGATCCATTGTTTCATGTACCACACCCAGTGCTCCATGCAATACATGCCCTCCTTAATACCCACCACAAGGCTCACCCAACCCCCTCCCCCCTCCCCTCCAAAACCTTCAGTTTATAGCTCAGAGTCCACAATCTCTCATGGTTCATCTCCCCCTCCGATTTCCCCCACTCTCTTAACCAAGTGGCCATGAATCATGTTTCAGTGGCCATGAATCATGTTTCAGTAAACAAGTTCAGTAACTTGCCAGAGTGACAAGTTCTAAAAGTTTGCTTGTTTGTTTATTGATGTTTACAAAGGATCTTCATGGTGGTGTAAATATAGGACAGGAGGAGGAGCACTGAACTGTGCTCCAGGCTGTATGAAGCCAGAGCAGAAATGCTAGTAGTTGAGGGTATGAGGAAGACAACTGTGGCAGCAGGCACCCAGAGAATCCAGAAATCTCTTCCTATCCCCCACACCCCTGAACTTTCAGGAATCTGCACTCTGTTCTCCTTTACTGAAATATAATTCACGGTCACAACAATATAAAAAATGAATTTAGAAAGACAGTAAACATAAGTTAGATGAAAGCCACAGTGTGCTAGAGATCCGTGGAGCAAAGAGAAGGAATGTGGAGAGGAAGAATTGTGAGAGCTCACATAATGTTAACTCATTTCTTAAATTTTCATGACAGAGAAATAGTAACATTTCACAGATTGTCATCTCAACACCGATTTTAAAAATGTAATGATTTTTGAAATTTTTCCTCTCGGTCCTTTTCCATGACAGTGAAGTCCAGAAGAGGACAGAGGAGTTGGAATTAGACTTCCAATGCCACCATTCTCTCAGTCCTGTTCCAAAGGGTCCAGACTCCTCCTGGAGTTCAAGTGGCTTCAGATTTTTTTTTTTTTTTGAAGGCTCTGGCAATCCCTACTTAGAGCTCATTGCCTCCAACTTAGTACTCTGCCTCACCTGGACTTTTTAAAATTTTAGCAGATGACATGGGCTATTATTTTAATAATAATAATACAGTGAATAATTTCAAATTTTGTTCTTAAATAACTATGAATTTTATTTCATTAACTTTTCTAAAACATCTATAAGAATGTAAAAATTTTAAATCAAATGGTCTGTAGGGAAAAAAATCCCATACTGTGCATATTTCTTTTAAAGAACAGAAATATAACATTTGCTTTTGAAAACAAATATACTTGCAAACCTTGAGACACTATGGACTTAGAGAAACAAACTGAGGGTTTTAGAGGAGAGAGGGGTGGGGGAACAGGTTAGCCCAGTGATGGGTATTAAGAAGGGCACATATTACATGGAACACTGGGTGTTATATGCAAACAATGAATCATGGTGCTTTGAAAAATACTGCATTATTTTTGTTCCTTATATTCCATACTTAGAGTTTGTAAATAAAATTTACAGTATTTTTGTAAAATAAAAATAAATTTTAAAATAAATAAAAATCTAAAAATGAAAACAAAAAATAAAATAAAATGAATATACTTTGTGTCCTTCTGGAGTTTTGGCTCGATCATCTGCTGTTTTATAAAGAGTCTATCAACCACAATCTTCATTTTCTTTATTTTTCCCCCTGAGGATTTCAAAATTAAAATTGGCATCAGTCCACCAATTTGTTCTTTTCTCTTTATTGGTTGAGTGCACATAGATTGCTTTATCTATATCTTAATTTTCATCATAAACCTACAGCAGAATCTCTCATGTTTCATTGCTATGCAAGCAGATGTGACTTTTATTTTTTCCTTTTCATTGAACACTTACTTCATTTGAAATTTTTCGCTTGATTTAATTTAACTTTTTTTTGATGGTAGATACATCTGTTGTTACCTGTGTTTCGTTGTCATTTTAATAAGTTGCTACAAGCTGTGACCACAATAGTTGTGCATTTTCCTGCTTTCCTACTATTCCTTTATTCTTTATTTTACGTATATTTATTTTCAAGAAATGGAATTGGTACATTATCATAGATTTGCTTTATGCCTCTCTAAGATTTTCTTCCATAAGTATGTTTATTTATACTTTTGGGAACATTTTATGATTTAATTTTCTATAAAATGTCAAAACTCCTTTAGAAATTTTTCAGTTTTCCAAATGCATGCTGGCATAGATTATTTAATAGTTATTACAAAATGATCTTTGGGGCAATAAATTTTGATATATAAGGACAATTCCCAAATGTAATTTAAAAATGATAAAGTAGTCTTTAATGGCCTAGAATTAATGCGCATTTATCATTTTAATCTTCATAAAATTTTAAGAAGACTATGTATTCACGATTAGTTACATAATTTTCAAGCCCCAGTGCAAAATGAAAATGTAGGATCTCTTTATTCAAAAGTTACTAAGGGCTCCAAAGAGGTCCTATAGTAGCAGGTGCGTGGGCCTTAAAAAGCAGGTCATATGCCCATGAGGCTGGCCCTGTGTTATTTTTTTTAGGCTCATCATTCAGTTTGCAAGCAAATCTTTAAATTGAGAAAAACAACACTGAAGAACATTTTTACCACGATGTTTTAAAAGTTATATAATATTAGAACTGTAGAACTGAGATAGAAAGATCACATATCCAACCTAAATTCAAACAATGGAATTCTATTTTTTTCTTCAAATTTTTACTTAAATTCTAGTTAGTTAACATACAGCGCAATATTAGTTTCAGGAGTGAAAATCAATGATTCATCACTTATACGAAACACCCTGTGCTCAACACAAGTACCCTCCTTAATACTGATCACCATCTAGTCTATCTCCCACCCACTTCCCTCCATCAACCCTCAGTTTGTTCTCTATTTTTAAGAGTTTCTTATGGCTTGGGGCGCCTGGGTGGCTCACTGGGTTAAAGCCTCTGTCTTCGGCTCAGGTCATGATCTCAGGGTCCTGGGATCGAGCCCTCATCTCTCTCTGCTCATCATCAGCCTGCTTCCCCCTCTCTCTGCCTGTCTCTCTGCCTGCTTGTAATCTCTTTCTCTCTGTCAAATAAAAAAATAAAATCTTCTTTAAAAAAAGAGTTTCTTTTGGTTTATTTCCCCCTCTTTTTTCCCTGCTCTCATATGTTCATCTGTATTGCTTCTTAAATTCGAATTATGAGTGAAATCAGATGATATTTGTCTTTCTCTCATTGACTTATTTCACTTAGCATAATGCACTATAGCTCCACCCATGTTATTGCAAATGACAAGATATCATTCTTTTTGTTGGCTGAGTAATATTCCATTGTGTATATATCCATCTCTTCTCTATCCATTCATCAATCAATGGATATTTGGGCTCTATCCATAGTTTGGCTATTGTTGATAATGCTGCTATGAACATCAGGGTCCATGTACCCCTCTGAATATGTATTTTTGTATCCTTTGGATAAATACCTAGTAGTGCAATTGCTGGGTCATAGGGTAGTTCTTTTTTTAAGTCTTTGAGGAACCTTCATACTATTTTCCAGAGTGGCTATACAAGTTTGCATTTTTGCCAACAGAACAAGAGGGTGCCCCCTTTCTCCATATCCTTGCCAAATCTGTTGTTTTCTGTGTTTTTAATTTAATTAAAATTAATTTTAATTTAATTTTTTCATTCTGACAGGTATGAGGTGGTATCTCATTGAGATTTTGATTTGTATTTCCTTGATGAAGAATGATGTTGAGCATCTTTTCATGTGTCTTATAGTCATCTGGATTTTTGTTTTTGTTTTTGTTTTTTTTTGAAAAGTGTCTATATGTGTCTTCTGCCCATTTCTAAACTGGATTATTTGTTTTTTTGGGTATTGAGTTTGATGAGTTCTTTATAGATTTTAGATACTAACCCTTTATCAGATATGCCATTTGCAAATATCTTCTCCCATTCCATAGGCTGCCTTTTAGTTTTGTTGATTGTTTCCTTTGCTGTGCAGAAGCTTTTATCTTGATGAAGTCCCAATAGTTCATTTTTGCTATTGTTTCCCTTGCCTCTGGCAACATATCTAAGAAGAAGTTGCTACGACTGAGGTCAAAGAGGTTGCTAGCAGCCTGTGTTCTCCTCTAGGATTTTGATGGTTTCCTGTCTCACATTTAGGTCTTTCATTCATTTTGAGGTTTTTTTTTTTCATATGGTATAAAAAAGCGGTCCAGTTTTGTTCTTCTGCATGTTGCTATCCAGCTTTCCCAACACCATCTGGTGAAGAGACTATTTTGTTTTGTTTTGTTTTTTCCATTGGGTAATTCTTTCCTGCAAAGCATGGAATTCTTACATGACTTTCTGATACAACTTGCCTTTAGGACCTAATATCCCACCTATGGGTACACTATTGAGTTACCCTAGACAGCATGTCTATCTTATTTTAGCCTGAAATCTAACTTCTGTGAATTCTAACTACTGTCCCAAGTTCTGCCCTAATGAACAATTCAGATAATTATATTTTCTATTCTATTAGGTAGAACCATGTGGAATTGTCAGTATTGAGCCTTTTTGACCTATACAAAATGGTGGTTTTATGTGTTTCCGCCTAAGACATAGCAGCTCATTAAATATGTGAAGGTGGGGACCATATAGCCACCATCCCATTACCAAACTTATATACATATCCAAAAATTCTTGCAGGTCCTCTCTTCCTCAAACTAATCATTCTTTGAATCTTCATCATTATTCATATAAGAAAATTTTTGGACCCTTTAACATGTTGGTTGAGTGACTCTAACAATTAGGTTTATTAATTTTCCTCTTACAGTTTGACATTCTTTATTGAAAAGAATGTTCCAAATGTTGCCTAAGGAATCCTTTTGATAATGTCTCATCTTCCATTTTCTAACCTATTCTCTCCCATTATTTTTTTGGCTCAAAATATTACCTTTTCTGTGGAGAATCCCTGTTCTTTCCACTTCTGTGATCTGAGAGGCATTCTTTCAATGGGCTCTCACAAACCTATTTGACATAGTGGGCAATAAACTCAGTACTATCAGTATGATGATTACAGGGGGGAGTTCTATTAGGCTCATGTATAACATCAAAAAGCAAATCAGTAAAAAAAGAAAAGAAATTATATTACAGACCATGGTCTAAATATGTAATTTTCTGATGATTTCCATGGAGACAAAAATAACATGGATCTAATGTAGAGCATTAGATTTCTAAAATTTTTATCTGCTACACATTTCCATCAGCAAGTTTTCTATGGAAGTCCAACATGAAAAAACCCTAGTTGGCATGAAGCTGTTCTCTCCATTTGAGATCTGTATTAATCTCACTGTGTTGGCCTGACTACCTACCCTGCCACTGAAAAAAAATGCCCCCCTAAAACAACAAACAAACAAAAACAACAAAAAAACAGACCAAAACAAAACCCATTAAATCTGAATTCTCAGCAGCTTCACTGAGTCAAAGTTTATTTGTTGTACATATAAAGTCCAGCCTTGGTCACGCAAACCTCCTCCATTTGTAAACTCTGGCCTTCATAACACAAAACCTTGAGGTATCCAAGGCAGAAGAAAAGAGAACATAAGAATGAGGCAGTGTGTGTGTGTGCCCCAGTGTGGCACATGTCACTTCAACTCATGTCACTTAGATATTTTCACTTGATCCTAACATAACTGTAAGTCACTGAAATATCTGGAAGTTCATGAGTATTTGCTAAGCGTGAAATGTCTGTCATAGACTTTCTTCTGTTTTCTTGGATGCCCCCTGACTCCTCTCCATGGGAACTCCTAATATTCTACGTAACATGATATTAAAGTACTGGTCTCAGGGGGTGATGTCCCTGTGCTTTAAGCAATTCTTCATGAAATATTATTCTCCAACACCAAACTTCCAATTAAAAAATCATCTGTAAGGAATCCAATATTTTATTTTGTGAAAGGGATTTTCATACAAAGTTTTTGAGTAACAACAAAATGATAGTTGTGTGCTTTGGATAGATTGCTTAGTGTGAGGTAGGGATGATGTTCTTTTTTTTTTAAGTTTGACTCTCTCAAGGATATGACTGAATGAACAACAGACTCAGGGGAAACATGAGCATACCCCAGATTTCCTCCTAATCTTGTTCTCCCTTCAGCATTTCCAATTTTTATTACAGGTACCAGTCATTTGGACTTAATATTTTGGAATTTCTATAGGGTCTTGCATATTCTTTTGTCTTCCAAATAACCATATGCCTAGGACTGTTGCCTTGGATTCATAAATTTCTCTCAATTTTATTTCTGCAAACTAAGTCATTCACATATTAACTCACAAGTGAACAATTATAATAGCCTCTTGGCATCCAATCTCTCCTCTTCCAATTGATAGTTTTGCCAGAATTGTGTTTTCTTAAAACAGACTTTAGATCACATTTCTCTAAGTAGGTTCCCATAACACCCAAATTAAGGGTTTTTAGTAGATGCTGCATACAGGGAAATAGATATAGAAGAGTGTGTTTAGTAAATAACTTTATAAAATCTAAGTTAAGTAAAGTTGAATAGAGTTTGCTTTTTGCTATTGCTATGTTAATATGTTAGAAATTTCTAAAAATGCTTTGCATATGCAGAATTCTCTAACATATTAAACAAAGGAATCTTTTCTAAGAGGTATTCTTTCAGAACTACCCATAGACCAAATTTTCAAGGATTCCTCATTATTGATGGAATCTCATGCAGGCTTTGAGAAATTTTCTAGTCTGTTCTTGCATCATTTCTTCTCAAGTACTTTTTCCTAGATCGATTTGCATTACTCAACTTGTGAATCTTCTATTCCATCCCTGGGTTCTTACTGTTGGTTTTATGTGAAATTTCTTGCAATCCACTTCACAGTGTCTCTTTTGAAAATCTAAAACTCATTTATCATGAATAAATCCTCCCCTTCTCTGCTGAGATTTACTGAAATTTCCTGGTCCTTACATATCATAGTCAGAAGTAATCTCTACAAAGTGTTTCCATGTAAGGATGAAAGAATTCTTCAGTGGAATATTTACTATGTACCCACCAAATTAGTGGGTATTTACATGTACTATTTTATTTGATCATCTTATCTATTCAATAAAGAAATATTAATCAACCCATAATATAGATTGAAAAGTACTAAGACATAATACAGTTAATGTCATTGGCTTTTCTCAACTATAAGCTAGGAAAGCTGCAATTTCAAGAACACATAAATACTTCCAAAACTTCCTCGAGTTGCTTACACTATATTCCATATCATTTTGTTTTTATTTCTTTTGTAGTTTTTAATGTGTTCTACCATGTATCAGAGTAATTCTTAGAGGCCATTCCCATTATAATGCAAGCTATAGGAAGACAGACACTATCTCATTAGATATATATATAGATATATATAGAATATAACTCTAATTGCATGTTTTACAGCTGAGTACATATTAATTTGAATTTGATCAATTTGGTTATATTAGCTGCCCTTATGACGTTTTGTTTGTTTCTGTATGATATACCATATATTTTTATTCAATTTCATGTTAAAGTATCTCTGGGAATAAGATTATATTATATCACCTGTTACATATATGTCCTCCCAAATGCCTGTACTGGGCTTCCCTTAGACTCTCTTCTTGACACTCTTACTCTTGGATAAACTTTAGGATTTCAAGTTTATGAAGGAATTTACTTTTAAAATAACAAAAAAACCTCATAGGCTATGTCAGTATAACAAAAAGTAGGAGACTTTCTGGGTCTATACCAAGTGGACAAAATTATACAGAGGTTACAAGGAAGATCAACAGTAATCCAGAGGCAGAACTTTAAAAATAGTTAATTGAAAGCATTTTAACATGTACCTTGCTCTGGGAGCAGAAGTTAAGTATCATAAAGAATGGGTTAGGTATCAAGAAATGCTCAAAAATTATTTTCTTCTGTAGGCTCAGGCATGACCCTGAGCAGTTATGCATTGCAGATTGCTCTTTAAATTATCATCTTGAGAGTAATATTTGCTTTTAAATACATATTTTAATGTAACTACCTCTGTGACTGATGTTGGCTGCCTGGTAGTCACTGAAAATAGGAGTGCTGCTTTTTTATCTTAAAAACTAGGTGTCTTCCAAGGTCAAACTTGGGATGTAAGTCTTATTTCAAAACAGACTAGATGGCAGCTGAAGAATTTACACTGACTACCGGGCAAGCTATACACCCTTTTGGTCCATAAACACTAAGGGTGTCTAGAAATTATTTAGATCATTAAGTGGTGCTTGATCCTACTCACTCATCAGGAAAAATAAAGATCAAATTTTGAGAGTCTCCATATTCTCTGTAGAGGCAAATGAAACCCAGATGTTCTCAACTCCTACAAGTTTCAGGGATCACACCTCACTTTAAGCTAATGGGGCAGTATTCAGAATCCACCGCTGTTGACCATAGGTCATTAGGTTCTTGTCTCCAAATAATTTATGGAAATTTTGAGATATATATTAGTGAATTAAGTTCTGTTCTTCTTACTGCTTTTGACTTGTCACAAGGATCTTGGCAATACAAGAATGCTTCAGTCTGTTGGTCAACTTTCGCTGTCTCAAATCAGACATTTTTACAATATTACTCTGTCTTTGTGTCTTTGTCCCCAGTGAAAACATGGACTTTTCTCTTCATTCCTAAGAGCAGATTTAATTTGGGCTCTAACATTGTTATTATGTTATCCAGGGTTTAACTATACCCATGGGAATTCTTTAAATGATGTCTTCCAATTCCCATTCCCAAGAATGAAAGTATTTTCTATCACTCCCTTCTTACATCATCCTCTTTTGTAGCTACAATAACCTGTGTAAAAGTAATTTTAAACAGTAAAATAATAGTTACCTTTTCTGTTGTTAACCAGAGAAGCTTATCACCTCCTTGTCTCAAACCTTTTTATTTTAGAATTGGATAGTTATTTACTCTTCTTCATGCATAAGTCTCATTGATGTGTGTTTTTCCCAAAGAAACAAATTGTCACCTCTCCCCATCAGGTTCATTCATTTGTTCAAGAAAACAATATAATGATCTCCTCTTCTTTGACAAGGACTTTGAAAATCCAGTGTAGGAGGAGTGATGGATATGAATCAAGTGATAACATGTATGATTGCAACCAGGTTATATATTATGAAGGAAGGGGACATGGTACCATATGACTATGTAATATACTGAGGAAGTCATCCTGGTCTGAAAGATAATTAGGGGTTTATTATGTAAAAAAAGAAAGTAGCATAGAATGAGAGTACCAAAAAGCAGAATAGAGAGAGGAAGAGAAGGAGAGAGAGAGCGAGCCCAAATGCATGTATTGTGTGATGGGAAATGTGGAACAATAAAGACGGAGAGAAAGACAGTGTGATCTGAGCACAGAATACATGGTGGGGAATGGGTAGGATGATGCTGGAAGTAGGCAGGAATAGGGCGACACAGGGGCTGCTAGTACATGATCAATGATTTCTATCTATCAAAGAAGAATAAAAAGTCATACAGGGTTTTAAGTTGAGGCATGCGTTAAATAGATTTGCCTTTGAAAAACAATCCAGTAGAGAGTAAGCCTCTTTCATGGAAGCCGAGAAAACCCGAGAAGCTATTTAGTGGATTCTAGCAGTCATTCATAACAGTACTGTGGACTAGGATAGTGAAAAAAAGGAGATAGGTGGGTGTGAAAGCCACATACAAGTAAACTTGTCCGAATTGATCATTTGGCCCTGAGACAGGTGCGACAGCACCACAGGAGTAGCTCCTATGTGTTTGGCCTCCACAGCTAGACTGATAGTGGTAGAGTTTCCCAAAATAAAAATCAATGGGATAAAAGCAATGCATGAAAAGGAGCATTAGTTTACTCTCGTATATGTGAAGTTTGGAAAGGTTTTCAGAGTTGATATCTAGTAGAAAATTAATTTTGCTGGTCTCAACTTCAAAGGATGAGTCTGAGTTAGAGATAGAAGCTGTCATTATCAACCAATGGAAAGACTAGATTTCATAGTTGTTGATGAAATTTTCTTTTTTTTTTTTTT
>CM053605.1:152170572-152211832 GCA_028646535.1 Procyon lotor
ACATTCTCATTTCTTCAAGAAAGATTTGAAAGTGTTAACATAGGCTCTTTTTCAAATGACTTCTTGGGGAAGTGTTGCTTTTCCATTTGCATTTAGTTTGCTTTGTTTTGTTATTTTATTAAAACCTATGATTAATTTATACGTATGAAAAATGAAGATGAATAAGAGAGATTGAGTCTAATTTTCCAACCATCTTTGACTGAAATTCAGGAGGTGTTGGTCCGTTTGTTATGGTTAGTTGTTGTGTTATGTAATCAGTGGGAATCACCAACTTTCTAGTTCTTCACAGCACTGTACACCGGATCAAAAAAAGCTTTTGGGTACATATTTTCAATCCCATTGTTATGGTAACATTTGAAAGAGAGGCAGAAGCCTTCACATTTCAATCTAAGATCCATTCTTTTTTTTTCTTCTAGAGTAAACATCTCAGAGGCACCATGTTTTCTTAAACATAGAGCTGAACATTTGGTTTGGAATCTTATGAATGTTCTTAAATATATGAGAAAGCCAGAAGGTCAGGGAAACACAGAAAGAAAACTGAGAATTACTGATATTAATCTGTCAACAGTGTTTATTCTAGATTAGAATTTGGCTTTTTCTACAGTTTGCTGTCTGGGGAAGCCCCTCAGCTAGAAATCTTTGTTTCGACTTTTCAGAAGGGCCTTCAGATGCTTTCTTGAAGCTTATTGGCCGTACAAGGTTCTAAATAGCCAGGTTATCGGAATTCTCAAGCAACAGCTGAGTAGAAGCAGTAAATTAGAAGGGAGCTGCTGGAGGCAGGCTGGAGATAGCACACCAGCCATCTGAAGTCCTGACATCTAGAAAGACAAATCAAGCCTCCTGTGTTAGAATCTAGCACAGCTTCTCATGGTCATGCTTTTGATATTTGTTGCAGAAAAATTAAGATATCTTTGGTATGCCAGGAAAATAAAGTACACTGTAGATCAGTACACTGTAGATCAGCTCAGAGACACATTTCTATGAAAGGTTTAAACTCCGTTATCTGGAATAACCATTCATGAGGAATACTCTGGGGATGGGTTTCCTTGCTTGATTAGCATTTGGTCCAAGCTCGATGCTGGAGTTGTTTACAAGATTTGAAGTAGTCTCACATGCATTATCTCCTTTGAGTTCTGCAGTAATCCTAGGAAATAGACAAGGCAAGTATTATCATGCTCGTTGTATAAATAGGACTTTTGAAGTTCAGAATTGTTGGAGATTTATTCGTGTCACAAAACAGTAAGAGCAAGTCTCCTCTTTATTGCTTTTCTTCAGCAAGTCAGCCAGTCTTCATGGCTCTGTGACTTCTGCTGAGAACTTGTTACCTTAGAACCACAAAAATCATGCTCCTTCCTATCCAAGAAGTTTTATTTTATTTTATTTTTTTTTAAGAAGTTTTAGAAAAAAGTTTTTCAGTGAGTTCTTTCAGGATTATGTGTAAAGAACTTAGGATATGTTAATGAAATATTCTATAAGTTAATTTAAATATAATCTCTCTATATATAATAATATATATATTATTTGTATATTTATATGTAATATAATATATATTATATGTATTATAATATAATACATATAATATTCTTAGACTTCTGTTTCTATATCTCATGACTGATTCTCACTACTCTAGGCATGTAAAATAAGTAAGATTGCCTTTGTCTTTTAATGCAATGTTGTAATCAAATGAAGAAACCTGTAGAATAACTGTAGAATCACAAGCTAAAACACTAAGATGTAGTCTTAACAAATGTATGATTATTGCTTTTATGGAAATCCTTGCATTCAAAGATCACTTACAATTTTACAAGCCTTTGAGTATGTGGTATATGCTAGATAGTGGGACTAGTTTATTAAATATAAAAGGCATGCCATCTTTCTCTTAGAGGTTTAAAGGTCTTTCCCTGGTTCCATAAGCAAATGTTATTAGCAAATATTAACATATATTAATAACAATAATTAGTAACAATAATTAGTAACATAATTATATTATTACAGCAGTGATCACTCTGCAAACGATATCAATAATTATATTATTACTGATTGCAATCATTATGATAAACACTGTATAATTATAAATTGTTTTTGTTAATATAAAGTTAGTATTAATATTGTTAAATATACAGGTATTATCAGTATAATTTAATAGCATAGGTAATGAACTGGGTTGACAGTAGGTGCCAGGGAAAATGCAAAGATAAGCAAGGAAAAAAAAATAACTCCACTTTGCTTCTTTGTGTAACACAAAAGTTTTAATATAGTTTAAAAAAGTTTTTATTTTTAAGATTTTATTGATTTATGTGACAGAGAGAGAGATCACAAGTAGGCAGAGAGGCAGGCAGAGAGAGGGGGAAGCAGGTTCCCTGCTGAGCAGAGAGCTGGATGTGGGGCTCCATCCCAGGACCCTGGGATCATGACCTGAGCTGAAGGCAGAGGCTTAACCCACTGAGCCACCCAGGCACCCCTAAATAAGTTTTATATATATGAAATTGTAGTAGTAGTAATTAAAAATACCTCATATATAAATAGCATCTGTTTTCTCAAAGAGTTCTGAAGATAACATGAATTTCCATCTATGATGTGAGTGCATGAATGATGATACTTCAGTGTTACGTGGTTGGTAGTTCAGATTTAAGGAAATAAACCCATTTCTTGACAGCTCTATGTACAGCAACCATTGTACCTACTAGAGAGACACAAGTTAAGCTATTTGGTTGCAAAAATATTCACAATTCTTAAACTTGAATAATGGTGAGCAAAATGCCAACAGAGGGCGGTACAGTGTCTTTAAAAAATGTCAGAGACCTGGATTTGAAACGCAGCCTTAAGAATTCCGAAGACAAATAGGCCATTTGGTTTTATTCTCTGAACCTCAGTTTTCTCACTGGCGAAATGAGTGGCCGTGAGAAGGAAGAAGGAAGAATAGTACACACCAAATAAATGGCTATGACATGACAACGTATATCCAGGAGGGAATGGACTGCTCTTGCGTCTCTTTCCAGTTTATGTTACCTAGTGGCATTTTCTTGTAACCAACTCTTAATATATTTAGTACTTTTTTTGTTATGTTTTGCCTCTTATTTTATACTGATCTTCAGAAAATGATCATTATCTGGTAGCTCTTATGCACAATGCATTGTGCCCCACGCCGTGCAAAGATGAAGGGGAATGTAAAAGGCTCCCAGGTTCATGGAGCTCTCACAATGAGACATTTCCCTTCACTGATCAGCAGAGGTGTTTCTAGGAGGGTCAAATGTTCAACAAAATAAAAAAGTAGAAATAGATAAGTCTGCTGCAAATGAATGCATGATTTAAATTTCACATTTCCCACTTACTGAGTTGCACTCATGAATAAGATTTTTTTTCCCAGTGTAGCTAATTTAATAAGGATCATGTCCACCAGAATTACAATGTTCCCTTTCATTAAAATGATGGTCATTAAAAAATGGTGAGACGAAGTGTGGTTTTTGTGAATGAAAATTTCAGGGCACCTAAGATGGGTTTATTAGCATTCATAGTAAAAGAGGTGGAACCACCCATACATATCAGTCAACAACGATGCAGCCTAATTGGATACACCTGTGAATGGGGAAGGCTTAAATTGGATTCTGTGATATATGTACCTCATAGAAATTGTCTCACTCATGGTTCCATAATTTTTTAATATGTTGGTCAGGTAGCTCAGTTTTTTGGTTCTCTTTTGTTGTATATAGACTGATTATTGAGAGGGTATCAGTTGTTTATTTTACTTGACTTTCATGAAAACAGCAATATTGATAATAGCTGAGGTCTTATTCTATTTTTTATTTTTTTATTTTATTTTTTTTTTTGAAGATTTTTTTTTATTTATTTGACAGAAAGAAACACAGCAAGAGAGGGAACACAAGCAGAGGGAATGGTAGCAGGAGAAGCAGACCTCCCGCTGAGCAGGGAGCCCGATGCGGCTCGATCCCAGGACCCTAGGATCGTGACCTGAGCGAAGGCAGACGCTTAACGACTGAGCCACCCAGACGTCCCTATTTTTTATTTTTTTTAAGACTTTATTTTTTTATTTGACAGAGAGAGATCACAAGTAGGCAGAGAGGCAGGCAGAGAGAGAGAGGAGGAAGCAGGCTCCCTGCCGAGCAGAGAGCCTGATGAGGGCTTGATCTCAGGACCCTGAGATCATGACCTGAGCTGAAGGCAGAGGCTTAACCCACCCAGGCGCCCCTGAGGTCTCATTCTATAATGAAAGCGTATTAGTTTTTGCTGGTCGAGCTTGAGAAAAGCGAAGACTACCCTTCCAAGCATCACAGAGGTGAATATATGACTGAGCTGTTCATTCATTCATCCATTGAAGCACAGTGAGCATTTCAAGGATCTGCACATGACCCAAGTAGAGTCAGACTTTTTCCTGAATCTTTTCTACTAGAGCTAGGAAGAACTTCTATAAAAGGCATAGCCTTAGTCCTATATGCATGGCAGATTCTAATTTTGGCAATATTTAATTCTTTCTCTTTAACCTAGACTTTATATCCATTATCTCTGCACCAGTTTGTAGTTGTATTTGCTCTATGAGATGAGTTATCATCTTTGATCAGAGACAGATTTCATTTTGTGCACTGAAAATTCTCATTTTCCTCAAGTACATCAGAATAATATTTTATTGGTAATACTATTAAATATCCAACTGGCCAAGCTTAATTCAGGAAATTGCTGATTAATTTCATAGCGCCTAATATGTCATGGTCTACACACACAAACATTCTGATTCACAAAGTGAGAACATAAAAATACCACTTAAAGAGATCTTTTTCAAAAGTTAGTTTAATTGAGTAATGTGAATACAATTGTAGCATCAACTTTCACCTCAAGGAGGGAGAGATAGGGATCATTCTGCTCAGATTCTTGTCTGGATTCACTGCCTTGATTTCTTCAAAAAGTCACTTCACAATTATATTTTCCTTAGTTGGCTTACTCACATCTTTCCCTTTCCCTTGGGTTCAAAACTGTTAATTTATTTGGAGATCTGTGATGTTTTCCTCTTTCAAATAGATTAGATGTAGATTGAAACCTTTTCCAAGAAAACAAAAATGAATACCCAGAGAGCATAATCAATATATAATGTGCTCCCATTTTATCCATTTGCTGTGAAAACTCATTCCAGCCTCCTTATTCAGTTAACTGTTAAAGATGTTTCTAGATTCCCAATCTCATCATGTTTGCTAGATTTCATTCCTAACACTTTAATTATATTTTATGTTTATGTATAAATGAATGACATGGTTATAGAACCAAAAAATGTACATTAAGGCCCTGCTTTTTATTCAACTAGGACAACATTGGGCAAATTATAGCTTTTCTAAGTCCCACTTTCTGCCTCTGCAAAGTACGAAAATTCAGAATGATTTTGTAAGGGCCATGAATCTGTATCTAATATAAATTATTTTTAATGAACTGAAAACTGGCCAGTGATCTTTATAAAAGGGACTTAATTCTCAAGGAGCTTATATTCTTGAAAATAAAATTAGACCTAACATTTTCAAGAATGTAATCCATAAATAAAAAGTTTTAGAGACAATAATAACTACCATCTGTTCATTCTAGTGGGAACACACTTAGGTATGCTGTTACTATTCCTGGGTAGTCATTTTCATTTCTCTTACTTTGAAAAGAAAATTCTCAAAAGCATGTGCTTACATGAAAGGTGTGGTTTTCTGAGGCACGGAGTACAATCACTGATGTGCATATTTGAGTTTTTAAAATCTCGTACTGTATCTGGAAAGAAAAGTCACAGAGAGATACAACTACTAGCTTTATATTTTTTAGATTCAACTATTTTCAAAAAGAAATATATTGTTTAAGCCTTTAGGTAAGACTCACATTTTCTTAAGTCTTATCTAAATCAGAATGTATTTTGGATATTTTTACTGCATGATACACTTAAAATCGCAGTCACCATTTGAAAAAATTATAAGAATTTCCAGTATTTTTTGTGGCATTGTGCTCGCTTAGATCTTAAATGACCTCAAATATGTGTTATTTCCCTAATGGAATGTGTGTAATTCATAAACGTATTCTCTGAGTGCCTTGCTGGTTGGCTGCCATCCTTGGGAAGTCCATCAATTGTAACCGAAGCAAGATGTTTAGCACACTCTCAGACAAAGGTAGGTGCAGGAATATTAAGCAGCATGATTTCCTGGTATTTAGCATGTCGCTAAACCTTAGAGGAACCACATATTTTATAATTTTTGATCAATGTAGAACAATTTATCTAATGCTGAACAACGTTAAACGCTACACCATTCTGGAATGTTCTCAGATCGGCCATATCATCCGCAGGCCTCCGAGGCAGCTGTGCAGGGAGGCATGGGTGAGAATCAACAGTGTTAAGACAAAATCTATGAAGAACCTACTTTAGCTCTGTTAAGTGTTCACCACTCTCAGAATAGTGCCTTCCACATGCCATGCTTTTAGCACTCATGTCCTCCTGGGATACCAAATATGATTGCTGTTCGGTCATGTTCAGCTTTGCAGTTCCAGAATTAAAGGTATGTCATCATAGCTTGCTTATTTTAGTCCTAGACATTAAAAGTGAAGGTGTCAAATGTCTGATTCCCATTCATCCTCCTTGAAAACATTTCTTGACCCCGCGCAGGTAAGTTACTTGCAAAAGCAATAGTCTTGAGAAAATCAACTACTTATATACTCGTATTACTAGGGAAAAGATTTTGTTTTACCCTCTGAAGTTTATTATGCTCTATGGCTTTGGGCTTAAATAATATCTAGTGCCAGAAGTTATTTGAAGGCCAATGGTGATAATTCAATATGGGATTGCTGTTAATATGTCAGAATTCTATTTCTAGCTAAGTAGTTTCCTTCACTATTATTATTCTTGTATTTTTTTTCTAAATTCCTGTGTTGCCAGTTTTTTGAAAGACATGTCAGAATCCACTAGGAAATATGAATAAAGGAAGTATTTAATGTTAATAATGAAACACTGAGATTGATTTACACTAAGTTTTTAGAAAATAAATGGCCAATGTGGTAATTGAAAGTAAAAGCTTTTAATACTTGATATAAATAAAAATGAAATTAAATTTAAAAAGTATTCTAAAAATCCACTTAATTTAGATGTGATTATATTTTATTTTTATGCCCATGATAAAAACATTTTGATGAAGGTCTATGGTCACTTAAAACAATCAATTTTTACTTATTGCAGTTGAAATAATGAGCAGTTGAAAATAAAATTCATTTATGGAGACATGTAGGGATTGGGTTCTAACGATACATACTTTCCTACTGAGGGCATTTTAGCAGAGTTGCTCATCAATTGCACTGGATTATAATGACCTGAAAGTCACATGGTCTGCATGATGGAAATATGAAAAAAATATGAAAATATACATACTCAAATTAATATATATACAAATATCCATTCTGTGAAATAATTTCCAACACTTAATCTACCTGATTTGAATTATCTTTGCCTTCCTAGTTTTGACATCCATTTTACACTGTTGTGGCTTTTGGAATGTAGGTCTTAAATTTTTGCATAGCTGAAGACATGGTATAGTATTCCAAAATTAATTGTGTACAAAAAAGGATGAACTTTTCTGTGTTACTGCATCTGTTCTCCCTACTAAAATCTCAGTTCACATATCAAGGTGGTAATTTTTTCTTTTTTCTTTCTTTTTTCTTTTCTTCTTCTTCTTCTTCTTCTTCTTTTTTTTTTTTTTTTTTTTTGCTTTTTTGTCTTTGCAAATACTTCCTGAAAACTCTTGAGCAACTGATAAAACCCTGATGTGCTGCTCTGAGGGACTTACAGATAGGGGAGGCCTGTGTTTTCCCTAGGTACATAGGCAAGAAGGGCTGAAAAGGAATGGTTCCCTAACGCAAGACTCGAGAGGTCTGTGAACTCCTCTGCTGTTGTCACTCCCTTCATGATTCTGCTTCTGTGAAAGTAATTCATCTTCACCTTGACTCCCAATCAGAAATCTTGTGCTCATCACCAAAAGGAATTACAATACCCCCTTTTTATACCCAAGCTCACATCAGAATACAAAATTCCCAGAACTGCGCAAGACTCCTTCCATAAGCCACATTATCCCACCAGGAGAAAAAGATACCAAAGTGGGATGATAAGAAAAGTAGACACTCAGAACATTTTGTTAAGTGTTCTGGAAAGGGAAAAATAATGGTCACAGTAACATCTGATAAAGACTGGAAATAGATTAAATAAGCCCATAAAAAGAGAGTAAAAACATATTCAAGGAATAACAAAAGTAGCAATCCACATAAGTAATGCTGTATTTAAGGTAAACCAGAAAAGAGATGGCAATGGAACACGTGAAAGAGAATCAGAAACTTCTAGAAAGGACCCAAACAGAGACAATTTTGCTGGATGATGCTTCTTGCAACTTGGGTCAATATGAATGGAGAGCTCCTCCTTGAACCTGCACCTGAACCTTCTAAAGGGAGGAGGTACAGGCTGGTGGACGGGTGAGTCCCCAGGAACCAGAGTTGTCTGCTACTATGTTGCTTAGTAACAAAGAACAGAACATTTAAGAACGTTGAAATGGAACAGTGGAATCCTTGAGGTACTTAACATCTTTTAAAAGTGGCCAAAGAAAGTTACTGAGTCTGACATTTTAGGTCAGCATCTAGATCTTGCCCTAATCTATAGAATAGTGGACACTTGCAACCTGATTCAGATATTTTTTTTCAGCATAAGGATTTTTGTTTTTGCCTTCAGTGAAACAAAGAGTCCAGCTCTTTATGCAGAGGTTTGGATCCAAACATAACATTTACAAATTACAGGTTGTCAGTATCTCAAATCCACTAAGGCTAAATTGTACATTAAATAGATGCATAAAAAAGTTTATTTTGATTGGTTTAAGTATTTAATCTTGATTTCAGTAGTGCACATCAATTTGTATTTTGTGACTATTTTTGCTATAATTAAATTTCTTCCCTTCCTTGGCTACTAGACAAGTAGGGGGTAAAAAAAAAAAAAAAAAAAAAAAGAAGTAACAGCTATCTTTCACATTTACTGTGAACAATAAAGCAATGTCATGATCGGTTTTGATCCATATTGATGAAATGTTACACCTCAGAATTCAGGCAGTACAACTACAGAATGAAAGAAAATTAAAATCATTAAATCTGATCTGTGAGAAGATTAAAAACAAGCCTCCTATCATCACTTACTGCTGCCAGAAGTGGATTAAAAAAAATTAAAAGGCTCTCCTACCACCTCACTAGGAGTTTAATGAAGTACACACCATAAACATCATCAGAATTTTGAACAACAGACTGATAATTTAGCTGACCTATTTTTTCTTGTAGAACACATCTCAGAATTTCCTTCATGCAAAAGCAGTTTTGACTTTATTTTCTCAAATCTTTGAATATTCTCACGTACTTGGTAATGACAGCACAGCTGACCATGCCAACTATGATTGCTTATCTACAAAGGTCTGTCTGTGCTCATACAATCATAGAGTCATGGCTTAAAACAAAGTTCACATTAGGAAGAATAGAGTCACAAATTTAGCACAAGTTCCTTTATGTAAAAATCCTATGAAGGGAAACAAACCTCAGGCAGTCTAAGATTCTCCCTCCCTGGCTTTCATGCTTCCATCAAAAGGAATGGGTTAGCTCCAGAAATTTCCTGTACTTCACAAAATCGTGACGAACTCACACCACTGTCAACCTTGAGACCATCAAGATTCATCTAGCTTCACCTTTTATTTGTGTTTATATCTGTTACAACTAGAAGCTAAGGACTCACTCTTACTCAAACCTTGCTGCCCTGCCCAATTTTCTCCCATCACAGTTAGTGTCTTTGCCTTGGTAGCTCCTTCTGTCCCATCTAGAACTCTCTTGGTTCTGGTTTTCCTAGGCTTATACCCTCAAGCTCTGCCGATTGGATGACCGCATCAGATTCTCAGTGATGTCTCACATAACCACACTTTAAAAAATGTTATCCTCCCTCCCTTTGTTGTTCCTTATCCTCTCCCCTCCCCTTATGTTTATCTCTGGTATATATTGCCCTTTACATATAAATGTCTGTGTTTGTGTGTGTAACTTTATTACTATAAATAAATTATACACATGTAACTTATTTGATTATTTATATTTCCTTGCAAGAATAGCAGTTCCAATAGGAACATTGCCTATTGTTTATCTCCTACACTTAGAATAGTGTGTAGACTACTAATTTCTAATCAAATATTTGTTGAATGAATCAATGAATGAATGAATGATTTTAGAATACTTCCTAAGTTTATATCACTCTTAGGAAAGATTTTTTTAAATGTCAGTAAATTAATTACCTGTAGGTAGTAGAAAAACAAAATCACTCTCAAATGATGAACACATTGTGTATTTTCAAAGAAACTAGAAATAGTAATATATTTTTTTTAAAGATTCTATTTATTTGACAGAAACACAGAGAGAGGGAACACAAGCAGAAGGAGTGGTAATGGTAGCGGGAGAAGCAGGCTTCCTGCCAAGCAGGGAGCCCGATGTGGGGCTCTATCCCAGGACCCCAGGATCATGACCTGAGCCGAAGACTGATGCTTAATGACTGAGCCACTCAGGCGCCCCTAGAAATAGTAATATTAAACACTTCTTATAACTATGAAGCACTCACAAAAGCCTATAAAGAGCACCTATATCATACCTGAAGGAAAGTCATGTTCCTTTTGAATTTTTTCACTCTGGGAAATGCCTAGTCCATTTACACCCTTGTAAAAGGCAAATTGTAGCCCATAGGCTCTGTGAATTAGAACTATGAATGTTTACAGCTTTCACAAAAAAAGGTGCAAATATAGAATAGTATTCTCTGTCTTCTTTGTATTCAGAATGATTACATAGCTGAAACAATTATCAGTCCTAAAATTGGAAAAATACACCAAGATAATTTAAGTGGACAAATGGCAACTAAATATATGGGGATGTGGAAGTTGTATTGTTGTATTGTTGATGTTGTATTGTGCTCCATTTGATTGCACTTCACAGCTGTTACAGTTTTGATAAATCTTACACATTTTACAAACTTTAGGGGAGGCGGTAACTGCAGGTGTGATGGAATTAGCAAGAGAACCAGAATTAGAAGTGAAACCTGAAGATATGATTGAATTGTTGCAATCTCATGACAAAATGTTAATGGGCGAGGAGCTGCTTCCTACGGAGTGAAGAAATGGTTTCTTAACATGGCATCTGCTTATTGTTGTATGTTGTATGTATGTGTGTTGTATGTGTGTTGTATGTATTTATGTTGTGTGAGTGTTATATGTTGTATGCATGCAACACATTGTATGTGTATATGTTGTTGCGTGCATGTTGTTGTATGTATGTGTTGTTGTATGCATGTTGTATGTTATTGTTGAAATGACAACAAAGGTTTTAGACTATTATGTAAAGCAGCAGCAGGGTTTGAAAGGACTGACTCTGATTTTGAAAGAAGTTGTGCTGTGGGTAAAATGCTGTCAACCAGCATTGTATGCTACAGAGAACTTTGTGAAAGGAAGAATCGACAGGTGTGATAAGCGTCCTTGTTGTCTTATTTTAAGAAATTACTACAGCTACCCCAGTCTTCACTAACCACCACCCTGATCAGTCAGCAGAAATCAACATGGAGGCAAGACCCCCCACCAGCAAAAAAGATTACAATTCGCTGAAAGCTTAAGTCATGTACATTGTTTGTCTAGACGTGATACTGTTGGGTACTGAATAGACTACTGTTGTATAGTGTAAACATAATTATACATACCTGGAAACTAAAAAATTCATTTGATCCTCTTGATTACAATGTTTGCTTTATTTATTTTGGTCATCTGGAACCAACTGCAGTATCTCTGAGATGTGCCTGTGTAGATTGTGTTTTTAACAGTCTTTGGCTAAACCTGTTTCTGTGAAATGTGAGATTGTTTCCTAAGCAAACTTTTGTGGCTTTATCTGGAAAAGTTGTACCTCTGTGATAAGCAATTAGCACTTTCTAAGGCTAAGAAATTGTGTGTTTATAAAAAGTAAGTAGGTATCGATTTCTCTTTGGCTTGAAGAGTTTTTGAAACTCTGTGCCTTGCTGGTACTTTGTCTTACACTAGGCTATGATGTCTCTCCTCCTGCAGATCCATATCCAAGTAAACTCTTGATCTTGTGTCAAATGTAGTGAAAGACGTTATCCTCTAAGTTACTTCCAGAAAGAACTTCCTTGATCTAGAAGGGTCCTACTGTCAAAGATGCCTGCATTTTGCAGTGGGTTTTTCACCATTTCACATTATGATATGAAGAGAGAGTGACACACACACAGGTAGTGGATTGTAGTCGATGATTAATTTACGAGTGCCATAGCATATAAGCTTGGAAAATGATTAAAGTGGCTGACTGCATGATCTGCTTATTTCTTAATTAACTTTGTTTTATCACACAGAGCATTTTTATATTGTAGCATGCATAGTTTTGAATGTTATGAATTATATTTTAATAAAATGAATTTAATCATATTGCAAAGCCAATGTGAATTCTCTTTGAGCACTTTCTTCTGACAGATTTAATGAGATAGAGTAAATTTATATTTATGGTATGGTGCAATTTTATGCATATATGACACTTTAAGCATAAATGTTCATTCTGCAGTGTATGTACATTGCACACCAGAAAAAATATTCATAGCAATTTCACAGTCTTTTCTTACATCAGGCTATGATAGGTTTTCTGTTTGTTTGCACACCACATAATAGCCTGGCTAGCAAATATATTTTAAGGGGAATAGGGAAATGTTCATTGACATCACACTATGTACCTGGCACATGTTATCACTTCCCTTCTAATGAATAATAATAGAAACATTGAAATTTTATGGAAAAAGAGAATTAAGTTGTTTTAATCAGTATTTTCATTGGTCTTTTCAAAATTAACATACACATGTGGCTTAAAATTCAAATGATACATCATACTGATAAAAAAGTCATTTTCGTTTTCAAAGATTTTAGCTGTTTTTCATATATAACTATTTTTCATAAACATGTATTAAAATAGCTAAAATATGCGTACTAATTTAATAAACTTTTTACCTTAATGCATCCATTTTAGATACTATTAACTTGCTCTATAGTGGGCAATGAAAAATTAGCTCTCACACGTTCTACCTTCTCTTCTAATAAAGTGATGGAATTCCATTAATTTCCTTTGAAGCATGCCCTTGGCTTCACTCTGCACGTTTTGATGCTGCCTTTGCATATCAACTCATTTCAAAATGTTTTCTATTCTCCTTATAACTCCTCTTTACTTTTATTGCAAAAGTATTATTTGTTTTTAAATACTCGAGGATTTTCTAGTACTTTCTTTGGAATTAGTTTATATCAATTTGTTGAACTTGTACCACATATTCTGTATGATATCAGTGCCTCAGGTGGCCATTGATCTTGTATATGATTGATCTCAGTGAATGCTCCACATGTTTCTGAAAATAATTTGTATTCTGCTGTCTTTGGGGGAAGGTTCTAGAAATACCTATGAGATTAGATCATGGAGGTTGATAGTTTTATTCAAGGTTTTTATATCATAATTTATTTACCTCTGTCTATACCTGGATTCACAGCCACATAGTACATCCTCGTAATTGTTTGGGGTTATTTATTTATTTATTTTTTGTTTAAGATTGTATTTATTTATTTGTGAGAGAGAGAGAGTGAGAGAGAGCAAGCATAAGCAGGGGAGCAGCAGGCAGAGGGAGAAGCAGTCTCCCTGCTGAGCAAGGAGTCCGATGTAGGACTTGATCCCAGGACCCTGGGATCATGACCTGAGCTGAAGGTAGATGCTTAACTGACAGAGCTACCTAGGCATCCCTAATTGTGTTTTTAGTAAATGAAAACCACTATGAAAATATTTGGATAAATGCTTTGAAATCAATAATTAAAAAATAACATGTAAGGACTTGTGGTTTTTCTAAAAAATAAAACAGTGGTAAATTTATATCTTTTCATTTCTACCATTTTTTAAATGTAACTAGAATTTTCAAAATCAGAGAGCTGCAAGTATAAAACAATAAATTTAAAAAGTGAATTCCTATGAGTATAAGATAATCATTTAATTATTACTTTGTCTTTATTTACTGAATGTTGTAGAATATGCCTTTTATATAAATAAGGGCAAATGAGGTCTTCAAAATAAATGAATGATTAACAGTGAGTGCTCAAATACCACTCACTGCTTGTTACATTACAAAATAAATTAAAAAAAGGAATGCTCTTCTATTTGTTTAAGTGAATTTTTAATTTAGTGCCTATTTTTTGCCAAGAATGGCAATAGGCTTTCATAAGATACTGTCCTGTGAACTCACAGAATGTTAATATGATGCCGAATAAAATTTGACTTGTATGTTATTTTACTTAGACTTTCCCAGTTCCTAAGATAGTATCTGGCAAACAACAGTGTCTCAGAATTGTTTCTGAATGAGCAAAGGGATTATGGAGTTAAATTTGCCAAGTTCTTGAACATTGGAAGGAAAAATTACACATCCACATTCCTTTTTCAATTTCCTCAATTTGCTGGGAGATCTCTGGTATGGATCTGAGGCCACTTTTTGATGTTACCTCAAAGCAAATTAAATCCTGTGAATGATCAGAAGAAGCCATCAACAGAAAATAAGCAAAAGGATCCTAAAAATATTTTTCCAAATAGAATTATTACTCATTCTACATATAAATTAATCCACCTGTCTAGGAAAAATAATGTTACCCATACAAAATTATTGTAAGGCAAAAACAACAGTTGAATGTGTTCACTAAGAGTACGTGAAATACTTAAAGAAAAATGTGATGCATTATGTAGACTTGAGCATTTTATACCAGAAAATTGCCTTGCTTTTATTCTCAGCACGTGAGGATCACATGTATTTTAATATGATTTTTGGTTATACAGCCAGTGTTGGGGTTTCATGCTTGATGTGTCTCTGATATCTTGATTGAATCATAGATTTTTTTTTTTTTTTTTTTTTGGTCCTTAACAGTGTTCCTCTGTTGGGATCGCACACACTCACACACACACGTGCGCGCGTGTGCACATGCACACATACCCATATGCCCACACACCCACAGAAAATTACAAATGTATTTTGGTCAAGGTTAGAAGGATGCACAATTCACAGAAGCCCATTGGCCATCCAGAATTGGCTCAGGGCCAGCATCTCTCCCAGTTGCTCTGGCTTCTAGAGTTTCTAACCCAGAGGTGAGAGGCTAGCACAGCTGATGGGGCACGGCCAAGTTAGGGTCTTAACCGAAGTGCTGAGTTTGTGTTTAACATTCTTTTTCACTTGCACCTTACCTTACTCTTAAGGAATAATTTATGCAAAAGGTCTCTGTACTCAATGCCTTAACTTAAGAGAAGGTTTACAGATATTGGGCACTCCTCGTTTTTGAACTCAATTTAACATGGCTGAGACTTCATCTTCATCTGGGGTAAAAAGAAGATTAAATGCTTGAGTTTCCCTGCATGCTAAAAATCCGTCTTTAGTTTATGGAAGTCCTATAAGAGTTATTTGCCTGTTGTAGCTGTGTGGAACCCATTATTTTGATGACACTGAAGTAAGAGTAGCGTGGCCTGTCCTGTGACCTGGAGGCTGCAGGCTGCCCTTCAGCCTTTTCTGTGCTATTTAGTATACTTTGTAACTTACTCTGAAATTTTCACGTATTGATCAATGGTTGCAGACCTGGCTTACTACTCACTACTTCAAAAATGGCTCTATTTATCTGATATCCTCAAACCGTTTTACTCAGTCTTGGATTCATAACTCTCATTTTATATAAAATCTTTGAAAATTTTTCCCAAGATGTGTCTATATAGTATTTGCCCAGTGAGTAGGGTTGAATCACTTACTAGAATAAAGTACCAGGAACTTTGTCAAGCGTTTTTAAAATTTAATTGATTTAATTCCCATAGTCATCCTATGAAGTGACCTAATTATACCCATTTCACAGATTAAAAAGAAAAAGTGGCTTAAGAATGTAAAGTGACTTACCCAAGATCTTATAATGGTGGAGCCAGAATTTAAGTCTCTATAAATGTGATTCCAAACCCCATACTTATAGGCATCAGGTTACAGTGCCTGATGAATTAATGAATCAATAATTTTAGTTTCAGAAAGAGGATCACATTTTCTATTCTTTCTTGAAATGGTTGTAAGATCCTGTGAACCCACCCATTTCTACTCATATTAACCCCACAGCCTCCAGTAGACGATCTCATTTTCATTCCACCTGTTTTTTTGTTTTTGGTAACATGTGTTTTTCTTTTTTAAGATTTTATTTATTTGAGAAAGAGAGAGCGTGCACAAGAGAGGGAGGGTCAGAGGGAGAGGCAAACTCCCCGAAGAGTGGAACGCCGGACTTGGGACTTGATCCTGGAACTGGGAACATGACCCCAGCTGAAGGCAGTTGCTTAACTGACTGAGATACTCAGTTGCCCCGTTTTTGGTTTTTAAACAGCAATATTGTCACTGCTGTTCTACCTGGATTCATAAATATACCTTTTTTTTTTTTTAAGATTTTATTTATTTATTCGACAGAGAGAGAGAGAGATCACAAGCAGGCAGAGAGTCAGGCAGAGAGAGAGGGGGAAGCAGGCTCCCTGCTGAGCAGAGAGCCTGATGCGGGGCTCGATCCCAGGACCCTGAGATCATGACCTGAGCCGAAGGCAGAGGCTTTAACCCACTGAGCCACCCAGGTGCTCCTGGATTCATAAATATACCTTAATCCTTGCAACATGTCCAGATCTCTGTCCATCTGACAACACACCTGCCCATATTAAGGTTTTATATGAAAAAATAATGGAATAGGTGCTTCTCTCCTTTCTCTCTCACTTATATCTTCAAAAAGCTTTTTCAATAACCAATAGGAGAGGGGCGCCTGGGTGGCTTAGTAGGTTAAAGCCTCTGCCTTTGGCTCAGGTCATGATCTCAGGGTCCTGGGATCAAGCCCTGCATCGGGCTCTCTGCTCAGCAGGGAGCCTGCTTCTCTCTCACTCTTTGCTTGCCTCTCTGCCTACTTGTGATCTCTTTCTCTGTCAAATAAATAAATAAAATCTTTATAAAAAAAAAACAACCAATAGGAGCTAAATAAACTTGCTTAACATCTGAAAGTGTTTCCATCCTTAAAATTGTTTAAAACTTCAGTAACATGCAATAATAGTGTCAAGATTCTTCATCTTCTTTAAAGGTGGTTTTTATTAAAATTCTTGCTTCAGGTAAAACGTTCCGTTTATTCTCTCCTCCAAATAGGTGTTTATCTATTTAAGTACCTTCTAGACATATTTCAAATGGTCAAATGCATACTAAACAGTGGGTTTTTCTCTCTTACCTCAAATGATTTAATCTGCTGCAATATACATAAATTATACATCGATTGCATTAGAAAAGAACCTAATACCTTTATATACTTTACGGCTATGGGTGTAAAAATTATAATTGTGAACATTAGCATTTCATTTTCACAAAGCAGCTGCCAGTTTATGATCTCTTAGGATTTTATTAAATTTGTGAGTAGAGTTGAAAGTCATCATGCTTATTCAGATCTGTTCCTTGTCATCATACATCACAAATATTCTTTCTAAAATGATGCCTTCAGTGGTAAAGGTATTTAGGAACTAATCTCTAGTCTTTTCTTTGTCCTCACTTACTCTATTTTGCCCCCTTTTTTGGGTCCTTTTATTCCATAAGCCCCCTTGTAGCTAGAATATGATGTCTTCCCTGCAGTATTAGCTGCCCTTTGTGTTGTATTTGATTTTAAAATAAATTCTAATCAAGATTCTTAATTTATTTTTTGAAAATTTTCCCAAGATTACATAGGGCTCAAGGACAAAAGGTAGAGAAAAGGCTTCTAAAAGTGGTTTTTGGGGGTTCTCTTTTCCTCCACCCCAACCCCCACCTCCAAAAAAAGAAAAGAAGAGAACTTGTTTACACAGAGAAAGGTAACAAAGAACAAGGGGAGCGAAAAAACTACTTTAAAGTTTTGTCAGTTTTTCTTCCCTTCCCTTGCTCACCGCCCACTGATGGAGACAAGTCCAGACCATTTTCTGCAGCTCAGAAGCAGGTGAGGGCAGCACAGCCCCAGGAAAAAAGTAACTATCGCAGTGAAAATCCTGGTTCCCAGATAGGTTTCGATGATCCCAAATTTAAACAGTATCCCCACAGCACTTCTGAGCAGGAGGTGGAAAATTGGAACAAATTTTTGCATTCAGGGAGAGGCATGAGGCCCAAAGAACCAAGAGGGAATGGAGAATATTTTTCCAATACACTTGTCTTTCCCACTTAAAGTGTTCCAAATCCTTGTTTTTCTAAAAAGGTAGTGCATGTTATTGTAGAAACAAAATTCCCATGTAGATATTTTATTAGTGATATATATGCAAGTTATTTATTAATAATGAAACTGTTTCTATATTCTTTACATACATTTTTCTCTATCTGTACATGTGACAGTATTTATTTGTGAGATGGTAAAGTCCTGTCTAGAACGAGACTGACTTAAAAAAAAGAGTAGGCTCTAAGCAAAAAAGAGTTCTCACTATTTTTACTGAGCTAAGCAGAGACATTATCTTAAAAGTATCTTGTGAAATTATTTTCTACCAGTTTGTGTGTGTGTGTGTGTGTGTGTGTGTGTGTGTGTGTTTTACTTAGCCAAGCATTAAGCTGAGTGGATATTTAGTTGATTAAATAATCATAGATGCTGCAGGCTCTGAGTGTTATGGGGCCATACAGATAATGAGGTCCAACTATCTCATTAAAGTAGTATTCTATTTTATAATTAAATTACATTGATGTTTCATTTTCTATAAGCAGGTTTGCTCTGAGGATAGCCAAAGCCAATCTCAGGATCTAATGAGAAGATACTGTCTTAAAAACTGCTCACTTTTTATCAGGATTAATGAAAAAGTATATTTTTTTAAAGATTTTATTTATTTATTTGACACAGAGAAAGAGAGCGAGAGACGGAACACAAGCAGGGGGAATGGTAGCGGGAGAAGCAGGCTTCCCGCAGAGCAGGGAGCCCGATGTGGGGCTCGATCCTAGGACTCTGGGATCATGACCTGAGCCGAAGATGGACGCTTAACGACTGAGGCACCCAGGCGCCCCGATGACTAGATTTTTAAGTTGCTATATTTTTAGAGCTAACTAGTAAAACTCTCTCTTTGTCCATAACAAAGATTTCCTCTACTAACATGCTTCAGAACTCTCTGACTGAAAGGTTCAAATGGCCTGGTGTGAAGTGATCTGTTTTATTGCCATGGGTTTGTAGCACTTTTCACACACCATCCTAAGGATTTAAAATCTTTTAAGTATTTAATTAATTATCAGCATATCGCCCGCCAGTCTTCACAGCTGGCTCCTAGCATTTCAGTAACTCAAGCAGAATTGCTTGAATTTTGCAAATCATCAAGGGAATTAAGTTATAAAATGGGTCTTTGTTGAAATCATGAAGGTTTCTTGTGAAGAGAATTGAGAGTCATATCTAGGATTTTTATCTTTAATGTCAATAAACATATAATTTCCCTTTAGGTGAAAAGTGAAAAAAAAAGTTACAGAGTTATAAATGACTGCAAAAACTTTCTGATAGTTTTAATTTCTATATATGTCTTTTTTTTTTTTTAAACATAGAGGGCAAATTGCATATTCCTTTAGAAATTGGTCATAGGAGTGGCTGCATGGCTCAGTTGGTTGAGCGTCTGCCTGTGGCTCAGGTCATGATCTTAGAGTCCTGGGATGGAGTTCTGCATCAGGCTCCCTGCTCAGTGCAGAGCCTGCTTCTCCCTCTACCTGCTACTCCCCCTACTTGTTCTCTCTCTCTCACAAATAAATAAATAAAATCTTAAAAAAGAAAAGAAAGAAGAAAGAAAGAAAGAAAGAAAGAAAGAAAGAAAGAAAGAAAGAAAGAAAGAAAAGAAAAGAAAAGAAAGAGAAAGAGAAAGAGAAAGAAAGAAAGAAAGAAAGAAAGAAAGAAAGAAAGAAAGAAAGAAAGAAAGAAAGAAAGAAAAGAAAAGAAAGAAATTGATCATGGCATCTTAAACCCACACCTTGTACAGTGCTTTAAAGTGCAATGACTTCACAAACATATCTTAAGATTATTGAATTTCATTCTCAAAACGTTTATGTAAGGTTGGTGGTTATAGATGATTATAACTAGGTAACAGTTTATTTATTTATTTATTTATTTATTTATTTTCTGATGCAAAAGCAAAAGAACTAGGTAACAGTTTAAAGGACTGACCTCATTACATGTAACTCATTGCATCTTTGAACATGTCCGATGACTGTACAGATTCTTCTCAAGGTGATTTCCACAGTTGCGCATAACAGAGACACTAAACCCACACATTCCATTTGACTAACCTATGAATGAATCCTGGAGGAGATTGGGCTTGCTGACCTCACCAGTAAGCGCTGAAAAAGACCCAGCCCAGAGACAGGAAGGGTCGCTGTTGAGAGAAATGCTTAGCTTTCCTTCCTCCTTAAAATACCAATATCCCTGATCTGCTCTCACCTAAAACACCAGTATACAAAATATTTGGCATCAAAATGGACATAGCTAAGAACAAATGAAACTGTAGTTAAAGTAATTCTCCAAATTACTTTTGAAATACTGATTTTAGCAAAAAATAATCGATGTCAATAATGATAGATGCTAATATGGGAGGAAAACAACTCTTCACTGTTGGCAGATTCTCAGTGATAATCAGAGATGCTTAGCTGACCTGCTTTTATAAGCCATGTTTCAAAACCAAACACTGTGTAATGATTAACATTTTAAAAATATCTCATACCTGTTTATCTTTTGAGGGAAAAAAAATCTCACCAGGGAAGAAAATGAACTTCTTATGACTCATTAAATCAGTAGCATTACTATAAATCATAAACCTGTTATAGGGAAATAGTTTAATATAGAAACAGCAGGTCCAGCTGTTTAAATATCATATAGCATATGGGGCTCAGTAATTGGACTCAAATGCTATCTGCTAAATCATTTACACTTGTGTTACACTTCTTATATAGTGTTGTACTTCTGTGGGGGAAGGACAAACTAGTTCTTGAATTGCTGCTAGGCTAAGTGCTATTCTTTTAACTTCAGGTGAGTATCTGCCACATTAATGCCTACTTGCTTGTTGCATCGAGTGGGTTTCCTTTGAGGTGGAATCTACAATGTATCTGTTCTGGGATACTTCCCTGTAGCATTTATGATGTGCTTTATTTGGCTTTGGGTTTCAGCCTAGTATTTGCTTCATATTGTTTCTTTGTTTTGTAATACCCAAGATTTCTACCTTAAAACATTGTTCATATAGAATACAATCTTGTCCCTTTAGTAACCCTTGTGAATAGGGGTAGGACGAAAAGGGAAAACAAAATGATTTAGTTTGCAAACTGCTAGAATCAAAACACAGTAAGTTCTCCAGAAAGAGCTGACTTGAGCCCCAGCATTTAGAATGTGAGGAAACCATCAGCAGAGACAGAAAGAAGTCTAGAGTCATATCCCAGGATGTTAGTGATGAGCAATTGAAATATGGTAGAATGTGTCCCAATAAGATTCTATCTGTTCCCCGCACATGGATTCCTACTACAGCTCTTCATCAAAATTACCTATTTTGTTGTTTTGTTTTATTTAAATTCAAACTTCTGAGCTTCACTGCAGACTTCCTCCTCTAATCCAGGAATCTACATATTTGTGTGATTTCCCCAGGGAATTTTGACTTAGATCTGCCTCAGCATTTGAAAAAATCATCACACAGTGAAGGCGTTGGGGGTGGCAGGGTATATACAAGATACCCTGGCTTGGGCCTCTATAATATAGAGGCATATTCTAGGTACGGAATTTTTCCCTTAGCAATTCACCTAGTTCTCAAAACTCATGTTTTGAAATTAGCTGGCTTATACAAGGTTATAGTATACAAACAACCCATTAGTGATATTCTGGCCTACGCTGTCAAGTTCATTTCTGACCTTCTGCCCTACTCCGTGTCATGGAGGGAAGGGACAGTCACCTGCAGTCTTCATAATCCAGGCTCCTGCTGCAAGGAGGAAAGAAGGAAGGAGGAAATTTCTCTCACTTCTAATGCCGTGAGTCTATCTGCTCCAGGGCTCCTACTTCTGGAGGCTCAGAATTTGCAGCTTTTCATGGGTGACCTAGCCTTCAAACCTTGGTAATCCTATCTCTTGCGTCTGTTTCTCCATTGTAGGGGAGAAAGCAGTTACTGTTTGCTGCTGTCTGCTGTTTGGTTTCTCAGCTTTTCCTCACCTGTGTAACCAGTTCTCTGGAAAAAATTCCCTTCACTTTAAACACTTAGGGTATTTTGTAGTCTGTAATTTCTGGACAGATCCTGACTGATACAATCTCAAATATCAACTTGAAGTTTCCACCGGGATATAGTAAACAGATGAGGTATGCCAATCTCCCTCACTTTAAGCATCAAATGTGACAGCTTCTGACACCCTTGTACGGTCTGTAGAAAATTAACCACGAATCTGTTGTTTACTGAAGCAAATTGAAAGAAAAAGTCCTAGAAAATTGATTGAAAGGTAGAGATTATAGACCATATCACAGAGGAGAAAATGCACCATACCCCCTGAGAAACTTTACTAAAACTAGAAATATACAATTTATATTTACACATCATACAGCAAGTATACAATATCCTTTGCTAATTGAACGGGAAGGCAACGGCAAGAATATTGAACAGAAAGAAAACAAGTGTCTCAGCTGAGGATGTTTTTCAAGACTTTACCAGAATAAAAAATAGAGTTTTAGCATAAGACTAGAGATAAATGAAGCCATCTGCTGGGGACTCCATCCATTTCCTCTACCATCCACTTCTTCCCTTCTTCTTTTTTTTTTTTTTTTAGATTTTATTTATTTATTTGAGAGAGAGAGTGAGCCAGAGGGAAAGCATAAGCAGGGGACAGGCAGAGAGAGAGGGAGAAGCAGACTCCCCACTGAGCAAGGATCCTGATGTGGGGCTGGATCCCAGGACCCTGGGATCATGAGCTGAGCCAAGGCAACAATTAACCAACGGAGCCAGCCAGGCGTCCCTTCTTTTCCCTTCTGCTGCCATAGTTGAGGTAAGACCTTTTCGTTTCTCAGTCCCATCCCTCCACTTGTTTTAGATCCTACCACTTTCTTGGTAACTTGAAATTCTTTTTCAAATTATAAACAAACACATATACCCTTCTTCTTACCTCTCTCGTCCACTCATCTAGGTTCAGCCTCTACCATCTCATTGTTCCTCAAAGTTCCTGAAAATGTCACCTGTAAGAACCGTCTCCAACTTCTCTCATCCTTCCCCTTACTCCACAGTCCTTTCTGCAAGCAGCTTTCTGCCCCATCGTTTCACCACAACCATTCTTCCCGAGGTCACCAGTGACCTCTCTGCTACTAAATCTCATAGACGTTCTCTGCATCCCATTTTCATTGCCTCTCAACGGCTTCTGGCCCCTTTGTTGACTCTGGGCATATTCTCTTCTCTTAGCATCTCTGACCCTGTGGTCTACTGCTTTCCTTCTTACTTCCCTGGTCACTTCTTTTTTTTTTTTTTTTTTTTTTTAAAGATTTTTTATTTATTTGACAGAGAGAAACACAGCGAGAGAGGGAACACAAGCAGTGGGAGTGGTAGCGGGAGAAGCAGGCTTCCTGCCGAGCAGAGAGCCCGATGCGGGGCTCGATCCCAGGACCCTGGGATCATGACCTGAGCTGAAGGCAGACGCTTAACGACTGAGCCACCCAGGCGCCCCCCCTGGTCACTTCTTATTCATTCCCCCTGCAGGCCCATGTATCTTCCTCAACCCTTCCATGTTGTGCTTCTTCAGGCTTAGCTTCCAAACCTCCTTCTCCTTTAACCAGGTGTTTTGTCCCTGAGATATCAACCATCTGCATGGCTTTGGTTCCTCAGGACCTAACTCCAACTCAAACTTTGCCTTCGTGCTCCAGGACATCGGAAGAGGAAAGATAGCCACTGAATATTATGATTTTCTTAATTAAAGGTTAAAAAAATATGTACATGATATATTCAGTCTCATTTTTAGACAGTGTTTACATCTTCTAAATGTATGGCGCTCTGGCTTCTCTTCCCTTCGCACCAGATTTTTCAGTGGCAATATAAATAGAACAAGATTTTGAATAGTATACTTAATAAGTGTATGTAGGAAACAGCTCCCTGATGTTTAAAGTGGAGTCGATTCCCTACCTCACTCTGCAGGATGAGCTTGATGCGATAGGGCTGAGACCACATTTACTTCAGCAGAAATTGCCTAGGACACAGGCCAGAGGGGTGGAAACAGCACTAACTTACAAAAATGAAGGGACGTTTGCCATGGCCCGCCGCTAATTGTTGTGACCACTGGCCTTGATTTCTTCATTTGAAAAAGAAAAGGATTATTTTATAATAACTAAAAATTTGAAACAACCCAAATGCTCATTACCATGTAAATGAACAAATAATTTATGGTATATTCATAAAATGGAATATTATATAGCAAAGAAGATGGAGAAATGATACTGTCCCCCCACAAAAAAAAACCCACAAACCAACCCCTGAGCATGAATAATTCTAGTATGTTTAAGGCTAAGCTAACAGAATAAGAAAAAAAATACACAATATATTATTTAAAAATTATTTTTATATGATAAAACTAAACTATATTAAAGGTGAATACACATATAGCAAAATAAAAAGCAAATCAGGAAATTATAAAATTATGATAATGTTGAGAAAATTGTACTAGTCTGAGAACAGGAATTTCTATAGGGAATGGACTTTTGGGGTACAGACAAATATTCTATTTCTTGGGCTGAGCTATGTTCACTTGACACTTACAATGTTAAATTATACACTTTTATTGAATATCCTATTTTCCTGGGAATGGGCAGCAACCCCTGTACCGATGGATGAAAGATTACCCCAAACTTTGCTGTGAAAAGGAGGAGAAGGCAAGGGGGTCAACGCTCAGAGACCAAGACCCTTTGCTCTTTGCTCCGGCTTTAATTGGTCCTTCAGGATAATCACAAATCTTTATCACTCTTTCTCTAGCACGTGTTTGACAAGAGGTCTTAGGAGGATCTGTTTACAAGAAAGATGAGATATGGTATGCTAATCTGTGTGTTCAGGGACAATGCTTATGTCTCTTCAATCTCAGGGCGGTTTACAAAAGTTTAGGGGAAGGAAACTCCCGGAGGCATTCCTAAAGCAGAGTGGTCACGCAGGCCTCGGCATTCCAAAGGCCCACACCCTTCTCTGAAATTTTCTACTGCCTCCAGTGGTCTCCTTGTTACATTTTAGCAAACCAGGTATTATGGCTGATTTCATGCTCTACATTAACCCCAACACTGCTTGCACATTTGCATTGTGCAAATTTTTAAACATTGATTTTATTTTATTTTATTCTTTTTAAAAGGATTTTATTTATTTATTTGGGAGAGGGATATAGCGACAGAGAGCAGGAGCGGGGTTGGAGAAAGAGAAGCAGGATCCTCACTGAGCAGGGAGCCTGGGATTGCGACCCCAGCCCAAGGCAGATGCTTAATTTACTGAGCCACCCAGGCGCCCCAGAAACATGCTTTTTTTTAAAGAAAAAATTCACATACTAGTAAACCTTAAGATCTATTAAACTTCCGATCTATTGAAAATGTAACATTTTATGAGTCTATAAGTACTCTGGTAATTATTATTTGTTTCAGTCAGTTTTATATATCAGATCATATAATATAAGCAAAAGCCTGTGTATACTATCTCATTACACATGCATACATGATAGTTTTTGTATTCTGTTATGGTAAATTTTACCCTCTAACTCTGTGGGTTAAAAAAAAGCAGGGGCACCTGGGTGGCTCAGTTGGTTAATCCTCTGCCTTCGGCTCAGGTCATGGTCTCAGGGTCCTGGGATCAAGCCCCTCATAGACTCTCTGCTCAGCGGGGAGCCTGCTCCCCCCATCTCTCTGCCTACCTGTGATTTCTCTCCTTCCCTCTGTCAAATAAATAAATAAAATAAAAAAATTTAAAAAAATAGAAACCCACTCACTGAATTCGTTAAGAATTATGGTTTATTTGACCTACAAAATAGGGGCTTATGTAGCATTTAAATACTTTTTTTAAAAGACTTTATTTATTTTTCAGAGAGAGAAAGAGAGAGAGAGGGAGAGAGAGAGAGAGAACACAAACGGGAAGCAGCAGGCAGAGGGAGAAGCAGGCTCCTCGCTGAGCAAGGATCCTGACCCAGGGCTGGATCGCAGGGTCCTAGGATCATGACCTGAGCCGAAGGCAGACACTTAACCAACTGAGCCACCCAGGCATCCCACATTTAAATACTTTTTAATTCATGACCAACATTCAAAGAGTTGGGAAATTTCCTTTCAAAAATCAAGGAGGCTCTTGTATTCAAACATTTTAGAGATGAGTCCAGACTGAACCCTTCTTCCCAGATGACAGGAACCTGCTCCCCCTTTAGCTGGGGTCTGGGACTTGGAGCTTTTCTCTGAGCCAGCTCCCCTGGCACACTGCCTGTCACTGAGAGGATCAGTTTCCATTCAAGACTGTGGTAGAGTGTTGGTATAGATATCATTTGGGTTTTTTTTGTTTCTTTTTGTTTTGTTCTGTTTTTGTACACAGGTGTTTGATCATGTGTTTACTTATTCTGTCCCAATAGACATTTCAGTTGGGATCACTACTCCCAACTTCTGATTATGCTGGTCTGCCCCTTTGCATTAATCATAGTTCTTACTGCTCTGCCTATGGAGAAAAACCACCTATTTGTACATTCTGGATAAATTATCTCATCCAGGAAATGAGATTAGCGATTCTTGAGCTGAAAAATAATCCATTTATTTAGAAGCCTGTCTTTTCAATGTGCTGTAGAAAATACGAGAATTAAAAAGTTTAAGCCTTCTTCAAATTTTTTTCTTAAAATATATCCTTACCATGGCAGATGTTTCTTTCTGAAAAACCATTAAAAAACAATGTTCTCCAAAGCTACCTGATTTAGTGAGGAGCTTTTGTGTTCCCTGCAGAGAGCTGAGCTCAAGTCTTCTGTTCAGTTCTTAATCTTACAGCATTTATTCTCTTTCAAGACTTTCCAATTTGCCAATTCATTGGATTTTGTTTATCACCTTTTCTACAAAAGCCCATTTGTTCATTGACAGTTTCATTCTAAGTTAAATCCAAAGTAGGGCTGATTAATGAATATTCAAACTGGCCCCAAGGGCTCTTGTTAGCGTGATAGTTCTATCGCATCAACCATATGTAAAATCTATCTTCCATTTAAATGTGACTGCTTTGCTATGTCAGAGATTATTTATTACTCTGTCCTCTATTAGTCTTGATTAACAGGAAGTTTTTGATTAAGCAAGGCCTTCTCATCTCTGACTGCTTATACATCAAACATTCTTTTGCTGTGGATTTGACATACTAATGGTTTTACAGAATTGGCGTTTACTTGTTTCATGTTCCTCGTAAATTTGGTGCAAAACAGATGAAACTTACTTAGCTAGACCAAGATCTTATGTTAGGGGATAGCATGACACAGGAACCATCCTGCATTTACAAAAGGTTCTTTGATGTCTTGTTATTGGCCAAAATAAATACCACGTTCCTCTGCAAGTTTAATCAAATATTATAGAATTGACGAGGCTTTCTTGGTTTCTCTTCTATGAACACTGGAAAGGTCATTCATGATAAATATAGAAGCTGATTTCATGCTATATGAGTCAAGATGCAAGAAGAAAATGAAAATGAGATGAAATGAAAAATGCAAATAAGCTTTAGTCTTACTGTACAGTAACTCTGTACTGTACAGATTTTACTTTCAAATTCATTTGCTTTCTATGCTTTTTACCAACCCTTCCACTGAGCTTCTGCCTACTCCTCTTTCAAACTGGACATCCAAGTGGAAACTCAAACTTACTCTATCTCAAAAACACTTCTTGATTTTCCGCTAAACCTGCTTCTACATCAGTCTTAAGTATCTCCATTTATTGCATGAGTATTTCTGCAGGTGCTCAGACCGAAGCTTTTTTAGATTAAGATCTGTTAGTCTCCTTTCTTTTTCTTGGTTCATCAAAAAGTATATTTGCAGCATTTAACAGTTCTAACTTTTCTGTCGTGCACTGAATGTTTGCATGCCCCCTGCTCAAATTCATGTGATGAAGCCCTAACCCTGAACTTGATGCTATTGAGAGAGGAGACTGTTAGGAAGTAAGGTTACATTGAGTTATAAGGGCAGGGCCCTCATGATGGTCTTTAGAAGAAGAGATCTCTTTTTTTTTTTCTCTTCCATGTGAGGACACAGTGAAAAGGCATCTGTCCAGATGCAAGCCAGGAAAATAGTCCATTAGAACCTGACCATACTGGCACCCTGATCTCAGACTTCTTAGATAGAACTGTAAAGAAATAGATGTCTGTTGTTGAAACAGATCCAATCTATGGTGCGTTGTTAGGGCAACTTGAGCTCACTGAGATTTCTTCTCATCATGCTCTATTTCTCTGCCATCTCTCACACAGAACACTGTGGTAGCCTACCAAATTACCTTCCTGCCTCCTTTTTGACCTTTTTCCAATGGTATTTCCTGAAATGTAACTTAGTTCATGTTATTTCTCTGCTCAGTTGTTCCAATGACTTCCAATGATGCTCAGCATGTAACCAAACTCCCTTTTTTTTTAAGGACTTTTATGTTCTGGCTGTTCTCTCTCTGACCCTGTCTTCTACCTCCTTCATGGTGGCATTGTGCGCACACATGGTTGCACACACATATGCATGAACACACATCTTGCTTACTTACACTCTTACTGCATTTCTTGCTAATCTTCCAATTTACCAAGTGTTTTTCTACCAGAGGGCCTTTGCACTTGCTGCTCCCTCTGCTGATAAAACTGCTTCCCTCAGATATTCATGAAGCAGGCTTTCCCACTTTATTCCAAGTTGTGTTGTTGTTGTTGTTGTTTTTAAAGTTGCCTCTCTAGGAAGTCTTCCCTGACTTCTTTATTAAGAATGACCCCATGCAGGTCCCCCTCATTATTTCCATACATTATCGCTGATTTAATTTCTTCAAAGCCTGTATTATTTCCCCACATTATGGTATATATTTATTTGTTCACTGTGGACTCCATAAGGTATGAGACTTAGATTCTTTTTTATTTTTTTAAAGATTTATTTATTTATTTTGACAGAGAGAGAGAGATTACAAGTAGGCAGAGAGGCAGGCAGAGAGAGAGGGGGAAGCAGGCTTGACAAGGAGTCAAAGTGTGAGGAGAATACTTGTCCTCCCAAGCTCTGTCCATGGAACAGAGTTCTCCCTAAAGTCCTTTGAGTGCTAGGACCCTGATGTTAGGTTATTCCTCTAATGGAAATGTGGTTGTTGGGCTCTCTTTTTCTGCTACCATTAAACATTCAACATACAAGCCTGTGTTACCCACTACCATATAGAAAAGAAAGGTCCTGTTACCTCTGGTATTAGGAGTGTATGGCTCATAAGGAAATAGGTAAGATGAGGAAACCATGCCAGCATCCTTCAGAGAAGATTGAAAGATAGTTCATGGGTACATGGCAGTGTTTAAATATCGCTCATGCAACTCCTAAAGTAATTTTTGAAAATTTATGTATCCTCTTCTTTTATTTGAAATTGACACCTTAATATTTATTACAAATTTAAATAATTGCAAAGAAGCTACTGTCTGGATACTTTCACTGTATACATGACTTATATCAAAACATTAGAACTGCAGTTTAGCTTTTTCAGTGTACAAACAGTATCAGGGAAAGCAACCCTCATTGTCAAACTCAACTGCAAATTAGATGATCTCACATAAGAAAAGGCCTCATTTCACTTTTTGTTCAAATAAATAAGTTAATGAATCTCCTCGTATTAACCACTAGGTGTTCTGAATTCTAATTCTAAGGTAGATAGTTCAAAGCATCTCTAGATAAAGTATAAATATTTCCATGACGTTTTGCTCCCATGGGTCTCACTCTTAGCAGTTTTACAATCCAGAGCAATGAATTGTAGAAGATGGTGACAGGTTTGCCTTTCTTTTGTAAAGAAGGGAAAAGGATATTTTAAAAGAGGAGTTGGAAAAAGGAGAGTTCTGAAAACACAGACGCATTCATAGCCAAGTTAATTTTTGGAAAGCATACATACAGAGAAATTGAGGATCTGGAAAAAGATTGCCTTAAATTTATTCATGCCTATAAAGCATCTGTTCAGTCTTGTTTTCCTGCAGGCTCCCCTACTCCAGAAGACTTAGCTATAGTCATCCAAGAGAAACACCAGTAGTCAGTAGCCGGTTTTATTCTTCCATTCCACACTCTTTCTGTGTGCTATTTCCTCCTCTGCTACTACCCAAGAGGTCCTTTTCCTCTGGGTCATCTTAAATCTAATCAATGTGATGGGGTTGAATTATGAGGTAGGCTATTGATTAATTTGGTCTGCCCCCCACTCCACAAATTCATCCCATCAAATCCCTAATCCCCAAAATGGTTGTCTTTGAAGAGAAAACCTGTCAGGAGGTGGTAACAGTTAAATGAGGTCATGAGAGTACGGCTCTACTCTGATAGGGCTGGTGCTTTAAAAGAGAAGAGAATCAGAACTCTCGCTCTCTATCCCTCTGTCTTGTGAGGACATAGTAAGCAGGAAGCCATCCGCAAGCCAGAAAGAAAGCTTTCACCAGGATCCATTCATGCTAATCACCCCAATTTCTCAGACTTTTAACATCCAGAACTGTGAGAAAATAACTTTCTTTTGGGTAAGCCTACTTTCTGGTATTGTGCTATCGCAGCCTGAGCAGAATAATACAGCCTTTGGTACCAAGAACTGGGTTGCTACTGTAACAAATATCTAAAAATACAGAAGCAGATTTGTGACTGGGTAATGGGTAGTGGTTGGGGGAGTTTTGAGATGCATGTTAGAAATAATGAAATTAAGACTGATTCTGGTGAATACACAGAGAGAAAGAGAAAAGCTAGAGAGAAAGCCTCCATCCTCTTAGAGAAGGCATAAATAACCATGAACAGAATATTGGTAGAAGTATGGAGGTTAAAGGTAATTATGGTGAGGTCTCAGACAGAAATGAGGAACACGTTATTAGGAAGATGAAAGGTGATCTTATAAAGTAGCAAAGAACTTGCCTATACTGCATTCTAGTGTTTTATGGAAAATGGAAATTGGGAGTGATGAAATTGAGTATCTAGCTGAGAAGACTTTTACAAGTCAAACATTGGAAGAATGTCTTGGTTCCTCCTGACTGCTTATGGTAAAATGCAAGAGAGAGTTGACTTGAAGAAGGAGTCCTTAAGAGGAACTAGAACTTGAAAGATTTGGAAAATTGTCAACCTGCCTATGTTGTAAAAAGTGAGGAAGCTCCTTCTGGAGAGAACATCAAAGTTGTAGTTGGAGAATCACTTCATTATGAGGTTATCCATGGTGTTAACCAGATATCTTAATCGAGTCTGGGATTTGAGATGGTATTGTATCAGCAGAGACATTGCCAGTTTGAACTGAAGGGTCAGAGAAATTGGGATGAAATGAGAAAAGGCTCATTGGAGCCTTTAGCATAGGATCCAACTGCTTGGCTCCTATAGCACAGACCATAATGAAACTGTTACGCTGCAAATGTGTCTTGTTGAAAAGAGAAGAATAACCTCGAAGGCAATTTAGAGATCATCAGGGCCACTGCCTTGGTGTCACAGCTCTGTCTGATGGAGACTTGGGGGTGGGGTTCCTCCCGGCAGAGCCTTAAGGGTAGAAAATGAACTTTGTGTCTTTTAAGCTGGCCAGTGTGAAGTATTGTGTAATGGCAGCCTGAGCAGATGAAATCAGCCATGTAATGGGCAGGCCAGGGTCATGGACATTATTTGAGATGCCTCATTAGGCCTCTTATACTTCTCTCCCCTTTCTTAGAGATTCCTTTCCAGCCATAGTATGACATCTTTTATTTATTACCTTTGTCACAGCTAACTGGGCCAGGCACTCCCCTGTCCCCTGAAGGGATTGCCTTGGCTAAAGACAGCTGTCCTGCTGATGGTCCCTTCCCAGGGTAGCCCTCATGGAGTGATGGATTTCCTTGGTGGTACGGGGTTAGGACAATTCTGAAGGGTCATGTAAGCTTCAGAACTGGCCATCAGTTAGTTGAGACATCTACTGAGATGACGTTGCAGCTTGACTCCCCCCTCTACTTCCTCACTTACCCTAGCACTGGAGATGCTGGAGCGTTGTCCCAAGAAACTTGGCTCATGCTATTCTCTATCTCAGAGTTTGCTTCCTGAGGAACACAGAGTTCAGTGCATTGGCATCCAGATAGTCTTCCAGATTGTTTTATGTGTATGCATGATAGGAGGGTCTCAAACTGAGAAAAGACATACTACACTTTATTGTGATCTTTTTTTCTCTTTGTATATCTGGCTTTCTATATTTCATGATGAGATTCTAGAGTGTAAGAAGCATATATAACTCATATATCTGTCTGTGGCATTTAGGACTATGTCACGCCATAGTAGTTCCTGGCAAATTTTTTTGAATAAACTCTACAGATGAGGTGGTATGTCAGCAATAATATTCCCTACTCAGGGCAAGTGGTATTTTTGAGTACATACATGCTTGAATGGTATTAATAGCTGCAGAACGTGATGGAGTACTTATGATATACATGTAGCATGATTGCACAAATGAAAGTTATATAAATTAAGAACTAAAACCTATAAAAATAATATTTACTTCGATGTTTTCCTGATAATGAAAACTTTGCAAAAGTATTTGCTAATGGGTCCAATTTGGAATTCTGATATTCTTGAATTTGCTTTCCGCTTATGTAGGAATACAGACAGCATTATCAAGTCAAGACTTATAGTTTTGTTTTGCTAAGTGTGACCAAGTAAGCTTTATCTAGGGTCCCTATGCTTTTTATCCATGAAATGTGATTAAATGCTATCTACGCACTTTTTCTACCTGAAAATTCTATTTTGTTATCTGAAATGAACCGTCTCTAATATCATACCTGATATTGAAATAAGGCAGACAAGCAAACTAAAGGGTACCTGATGCTGACTGGTGTCTCTATTTCTGGCAGGGCATCATTAATGTTTTCTAAATAGAAGCTAAACTTAAGTTATCCCCATTTATACCCAGCTTCCCAGTCCTACATATGATTAATTCATTTTCTTGGCCTTTATTCAACAAATATTTATTGAGCACCTATGTTAGATCAGGCACTTTTTAGGTGTTTGAGGGGTACATCAATGCACAAAACAGAGGTCTCTGCTCTCATGGAGATTGCATTCTTTGACGATGCAGTGAACATAGTGAATATATAAACTGTATTGTAGGTAGACAAGAACTATGAATTTGCAAGACATGGAACAAGGAAAGAAGATACTGAGATTGTCTGGAGTAGAAATTGTGGCAAGTTGTGATGTTAAATAGGATGATTGGAAAGTTTATTGAGCAGATGAGATGCGGGCAATATTTAAAGAAATGGAGAAGCTAGCCTGCTGACACTTGGGGAAGAGAACCCGAAGAAGAGTGAACATCTAGAGCAACATTGGAAAGGCTGGGATGTGTTTTTGAGGGTTTGAGAAAGTGTCAGGATGCTGTGTGGCTGAAGCAGGGTTAGGAGGGAAGTCAGGAAGTCAGAAATCAAAGGCGGGATGGGTGGTGAAGAAACAGATCCTCTAGGGCTTTCCGGGTCTTTGAAGGACTTGGAATTTTACTCTGAGTGAAATGGGTCGCCCCTGGAAGACCTGGAGCAGATTTTTAGGGGAGTAACAGAGTCCTCCTTGCCTCTTGTATGAGCACTCTGGCTGCTTTGCTCTGAACAGTCTACCAGTAGGAGTGGCAAGAGTAGAGGGTTAAGGGATTAAAAGATGATTGCGTTACTCAGGTGAGAGACAGTGGCAGGAGGCACTACGTATATTGACAAGCGATTGGCTTCTGGATACGCTGAAAAGGTAGTGGCAAGGGAGACTTCTTTGGGACCAGATATGAGACACAAGACAAAAAGAAGAATTTAGGTTCAGACCAAATTTTTGGTTTGAACACCAGGGCTGAGGGGATCGGCACCAAGAGAGATGGGATACAATGGTGGGACGGATTGGTTCACAATAAAACTAAAGTGTTTATGGTCCATCTAAAGAGAAATTCTTGAAAAAGAAGAGGTTCCCAGGGGACAGAGTGTAACTAGATCAGAGAAAAGAATAGCATAGCTAGGGGCTCTAACACGAAAAAGAGGGTGAAAAGTAGAGAAGCAAGGTCATTAAGCTGAGAAGGAATAACTAATGAGGTGGTAGGAAAGCCCAGTATTTTTCTTGATGTCAAATGAAGAAAGGGCATCTGAGGAAAACATGATCAGTTATGTAAAATCTTGCTAGAAATTCACTTACGAAGATGCCTGAAATTGCCATTTAATTTAGCAACAAGGCAATAATTGGTAACTTGATCAGAGCAGTTTAGGAGGTGTGGTGGGAGTGAAGTCAGATGTGACAAGAATTGGACCAGACTGTAAGTCTGGTCAACTTTTGGACAATTTTTGCCAAAAGGGAGCAAGAAATTGGATGCAAGCTAATAGAGGAAGAAGATCAAGACAAGTTTTTTGTTGTTATTGTTTTATGTATTTTGTTTTGCTTTGTTTTTGTTTGGGTTTTTCAGAAAGGGAAAGTAACAGCAAGTTGGTGTGCCAGTGGGAATTATCAGGAGAGAATGGGGACCCGATGGTGGTAGAGAGAGTAGGGAGCCATCCCTAAAGTGAGGAGTTCAGAATTCCTTCTCCTCTGTATAACAACAACGTAATTGTTGAAAGCTATAGAATAATAGTAAAAGAACCAACAATCATTTAAAGTCTCTGCAGATTGTTCTAATAGCTATCAGGAAGCAAGAATTCCTATCTCCTTCAAGGTTCTTCCAGCCAGACTCAGAATCAGATTGACATGAGGCAGATTAAGAGGAGAAAACTCAAATTTAATAGTATGTGTATGGGGAATCCTCATGGACTGGACGTGGGAATTCCAGAGACAGTCAGGCAAAGTGAGGTACATATACCTTTCTGAACTGAGGAGAAGGGGGTAAAGGGTCTGCATATACAGAAGGAAGGAATGCAATTCACAGGAAGAATGAGAAAAGAGTAAATGTTTGGTAAACACGAATTTGCTGGGTCACTCAGAAACAATGGGACAGAAAGGAATTGATCAAATAGGTTCCTCCCTCTCTACACTACGTAGGTCACAGTATAATGTAGTTAGTTGTCTGTGATGACAGCCCTCTTCCTGGAGCAAGTCCTCTTCCTGAGTTATTTTAGGCAGTTGTAGAGGAGGTAAAGAGCTTTTCCTGAATCTGTTGGGTTTTGATTGTTTTTTAACTCAAAATAATCTTCATGCAAAGTGACCTATCTTGGGGCTGCCTGGCCTTGGCCCTCAGCAAAGCACAAACAGTCCAGAAATATTAATTCAAGAAATTCTACTAAACTTCAATAAGAATGGTCAGAGTTGTTGCTTATAGTACAGTTTGTTATCATATAGTTGCCATAACAAAATACCCCAGTCGGGGTATTTTAAACAACAGAAATTGATTTCCTGAAGAGGCATTAAGATGAGGCCTTTAGCTCATGATTTGCCATCATACAAGGCAAATGATAGAAAACTAGAAGAGACCTGTTGAGATCACAGTTCATTCTGGGGGCAGGAAGACTTTGAGCGTGCCCTAGGCTGCACTGCCTCAGGAACAGGGCCAACATGATGTGAGGCAGACTGTGAAGCATTTTCCCAAGCCTCACATAGACACATCAACAAAGGGTAGGAGTCTCAAGGCTTAAACATAACTTCTGACAAAACACTGAACAATGAGCAACTGGCCTAGGGGTTTCTCCTAAGAAGCCAGGCTTAAAAAGGAAGTCACACTCATCTCTGGAAAATTCTGGAAAACTGTTTGGAAGCCCAGTGCTGCATCCACTCAGAAATGATGCCATGAGCTTATTCACTTATTACAGTAGCATAAACAAGAGGTCAGAAAGAAGATATTTGCTCTCAGATATTTCATCTTTTTCCCATGGAAAGGCCCTGGACAAGAGACAGACATATCCACATAAATGGGAGTTATCATCTCATCATCAAGGGAGCTTTGAATAAGAAGTTCCTGCCCTTTTATGAACCTTGGGACAGGAGGTCAGGGAGAGGGGAACCAAAGGAGTGGAGAAATACTGAGTACTGAGTCAGTGTAGAACAAAATGTCTGTAAGGTTTCCACTCCTCCCCCCGATAAAGAGGTCTGAGCAGGGACACTGGGGAAGGCCACCCCATAAAGAGTGCTCTGAATGGAGGGACCTGGACTAGGAGTGTAGTTATGCAGAAAAGATGCTGGCCAGAGGTCCTGAGTCCCTGATGCAACTCCCCTTCCAGACTGACCTGCATTGGCTCCTGCACTTTTGGTGGGCAGAGGGCAACTTTCCTCCATGAGTCTTGCCAAGTGAAGTCTTTTAATTGCTTATTCTTGGCCTTAAGGTTTACACATAGGGTTTTAGCCAGGAGCCAGACTCCTTGGCAATCAAGAAAGGGACTTATCAATCTGCTCTCCTTTATTGAAAGAAGAGCAAACAAACAAAAAACAAAACAAAACAAAACAAAAAAGAAAAGAAAAGTAAGTGCTCTGAACTGTGAGAGCCACCTCCTTCAGGACAACTGTCTATTCATCCGTCCATCCATCCATCCATCCATCCATTCATCCATCCATCCATCTGTCCTGTCCATCCGTCTGTCCATTCAGTAAAGGGCAAAGATCTAAATTGCTAAGGGGCTTAAGTACCACCACTTACCCGTAAGTGTCTTATGATAATCTAGGAGTAGCCCCAAAAGGCCAGGCTAAAAGACAAAAACAAATAGAAAACTATATAAGCAAGGGCATGTTTGAGAATCTACACACTGCTGGGGAAGTAGATTTTGCAGAATTAGCTTAGCTAAACCATTAATCAACCCCCTTTCCCAAAATAAAGTAACAGAAAAACAAATCACCAAGCAGACAACAGCAAGGAATGCTGTAGTAAGGGGGAAGTTGAACCATTTTGCATAATCTATTATTTAAAATGTCTAATTTTCCAAAAAAATGAGATGTGCAAAGAAACAACAAAGTGTGATCCATATACAAGAGCAAAAGCAGTTATAGAAACTGCCCTGGAGAGGGACCACTGGGTGTGTTTAACAGACAAAGTTCAAAGCAGCTATTATGAATGCATTCAAAGAAAGATGCTTAAAGAACATGGAAGAACCATGCTTAAAGGGAACATATGATGACAATTTTTTATTAAGTATACAATATCAATAAAGAAACAAAAATTATTTGAATAAATAACCATAGAGAACAAAATTATTTTAAAAATGAAAAGTGGGTTGAAAAACACAATAACAGACATGAAAATTTCGGTAAAAAGGTCTAGCCATAAATTTTATTAGAAGAAAGAATCTGCAAACTTGAAAATCAATTGAGATACTGCAGTCTGAAGAACAAAGAGGGAAAAAGGTATGAAGAAAAACTAACAGTATCAGATAAATGTGGGAGACCATTACGCATACCAACATAATGGGAATTTCAGAAGAAGTGGGTAGAGAGAATGAGAAAATATATTAGAAGAAATAATGGCCAAAAAGAGGAAGGATAGGATAATTATCCTTACAGGTCTTTGAGAACTGTGAGTTTAAAGTGGGATCGGTCAGAATAGTTGTGTGTGTGTGTGTTCCAGCCATATTCAGTTATGTGGTCTGGTCATGGAATGAGGAAAGAGGTGAAATGGACCAGAGTTGCGGTGGTGCCAAGCAAGCTGGAAAAAGTGAGGGGGTAAGGAAGGTAAGGAAGGAATGCAAGAGCGATTACGATAGACCGTGGAATTTAAACTGGGTAAAGAAAGAAGGCAATATATCAAGGGACAGGGAAAGATGATGTCACAAATGACTTGGAAGTCATGTGCCAGAGAGATTAGAGGTGTCCATTGGTGAAAGAGACTCATTACATTGTGATTATGTATATCACATAATCAAGATTCCAGGCATATGTTACAGTGAGTGGTAATGGCAAGGCCTGAGAGTCAACTCTGGAGGGAAAGAGTGAGGTAGATATCCCTGGAATGGAAGCATTTATGAAATTAAGAATATAGGGTAATGGAAAAAATGACATGAATGTATATAGAAATTACAAGTCAGGCGTTCTAATGGACAGAGTAGGAGTGAACCAGGAACTAAAACTTTTGAGAATTACATAGGAATATTCTGCAGGTGAGGGACTAACAGCAATAACGTTGTTTCTTTTCCAGCAGGTGACCATTGAGTCCTATAGCGTAGGTGTGTCATTTAAATCAGATTATGTTAATATTCCCTTTTTCTTCAGGTTGTGTGCTTACAGTGTGACCTTTTTCAACTGGAATGGTATAACATTATGGTATAACATATTATAACAATATGCATTATGTCTCAGTGCATAACATAATGTGGTTCCTTTGGCTTCGACTTCCCCATAATTCTTAGCATATTTTTCTTAGTTCTACCCTATATAATATTTCCTGTGCAAGCTTATTCTATATTTTATAATCTGTGATTTACTTTAAATTTTATCTCCGGAATTGTTTTTACTGATGCATTAGCCAAGGTTCTTAACTACATGCAAGGGAATATACTTTATGTTGTTTAAGAATAGCCTGTTTATTGAAGGGATAAAGCTATCTCACAAATTAATTAGTAGGGTTACAAAAACGAGATCGTAGGCTGAGCTTCTGGAAGAGTCTCATGTTGGGTACAACTGCATCTATACGATTGGCAGTTTACAGAATCAGAAGGTGCCACCACAGCTCACGTCTCAAAAAGTAGTCGGGACACTGCTTAATCTGGATGCTGGATAGCAGCTTCTCCAGCCCAAAGATTTTCTTTTACTTTATCAAATGATTCAGTTCTGAATGGAGGTCTTCCACAACAATATCTAATTGATGGAATCTAAATTATATCTGAAGCCTTAGCTGCAAGGGATCCTGGGAATTATAGTTTTTGCTGCCCATCCCAGCAAGTTGGACCATTGTTAGGGTAAATACCTAGAGTGTTAAACTCTACCATCCAGTATCAACCAGATGTACGATTTCCAGCCTTTAATGAACTTTGAAATATAGCATGAGGAGTAAATACACTAACCAAAATTGATCATGATAAAGACTTTATCCACATAATTCACACAGATCCTGCTGTGTTAAGGACTAGCATCTTTCAAAGAGAGTTTTTAAACCTCTTTGAAAACCTTTAAAGATGTCTGTTTCTAGCAGAAATGAAAGCTCTAAGTTTGCTCAACTTGAAAGGGCCAGTAAGAGTAATTTTAGCATGACCACTAGCATCACTCACAGTATTTGATTTGGTTAATTAACCACCCCATTTCATTCCCTCATGGTTCGGAACCTCTCTGGAAATAAATAACAGGAGTTAGAAAGAGAAGAAATTGTCTGCTTTATTATAGATGCAGAGCTGGATTAGAAAATATAGCTTGGGCTTCAAACCAAATCTTTTTTTCCTCTTTCTTGTTCCCTCCATAGAATTTATACAAAAATATTACCAAGAGAGCAGCTGAATAACTGAAAACTTTACTGCATAAGGCATAGATTGTTCTTTTTGTTTTACTGCATGGAAAATGCAAGACTGGCCAGCAGAATGCTTAGGACTCACAGGCAGGTAGTTTCTAAAACCGGTATCCAAGAGGGGCAGATTGACAAAGGAGAAACAACTAAGTTGTTTAGCATCTAAGCTTAGGACATTAACTAAGTTTAGGACATCTAAGTTTAGGACATTAACTTTCCCAATTCAAGCTCTTCAGGAAATAGATATCAGACTCCTAACATTTCCCCTATCAGGTCTCTCCTACCAAAGGATGAAGCTACTGAGTTCCGAGGAGGAAGCAGCAACTCCCACCCTGAAAGTTTTTTGAGTCCTTCCAGTTTATTCTGTTGATTAGTCACACAGTTATGCATTTTACTAGAAAATCCTTCAAATGTAAAGATGTTATGCTTCCCAAGTACTTGCAAAAAAAAAAAAAAAAAACAACCCAAAGATTTAAGGGAGATAGGATTTTTTATTATTGCAAAGGAAGGAAAAAATACACTTTGGTACTACCTCTAAGCAGCAAATAAAAGCAAGCAGACTGCTGTCATTTTAGTAACTCTGTGTATATTTTTGCACAGATTTCCTGGAATGCCTGTAAGATGCCCACTTAATGTTCTTAAATCACTGATGTTTTTATAAAACAATGAGGAGTAATTTTCAAAGGCACTTATGAGGTCTATTTTTATCTCGTTAAAGCAATGGAGTTAAGTGACTTTACGTTTACCTCCTTAGTGAAAAGGGGATTTAATTTCCAAATGAGAACCCACAGTGATACCATAGATCCCTTTTTCCTTCTCATACTTCCATTTTGTTTGGTTTAACATGAACCCAGAGAGAAGAGAAGGAAAATAGACCTATGCCAACAACTGCACAGTTACAGCAAAATTGGTTTAGATAACCCCGAATCACTTTGTTTTTTTAAATTACTTTAATTTTATTTTTTCAATGTTCCAAGATTCATTGTTCATGTACCACACCCAGTGCTCTATGTAATATGTGCCCTCCTCAATACCCACCACAAGGCTCACCCAACACCCCACCCTCTCCCATCCAAAACCCTCAGTTTGTTGCTCAAAGTCCACAGTTTCTCGTGGTTCATCTCCCCCTCCGATTTCCCCCCATTCACCCTTCCTTTCCTTCTCCCAATGTCCTCCATGTTTTTCCTTATGCTCCACATGTAAGTGAAACCATATGATAACTGACTCTCTCTGCTTGACTTATTTCACTCAGCATAATCTCTTCCAGTCCCGTCCATGTAAAATTGGGTATTCATCCTTTCTAATGGAGGCATAATATTCTATTGTATATATGGACCGTATCTTCTTTATCCATTCATCTGTTAAAGGGCATCTTGGCTCTTTCCACAGTTTGGTGATTGTGGCCATTGCTGCTATGAACATTGGGGTACATGTGGTCCTTCTTTGTACTACATCTGCATCTTTGGGATAAATACCCAGTAATTCAATTGCAGGGTCATAGGGTAGCTCTATTTTTAATTTCTTGAGGAACCTCCACACTGTTTTCCAAAGTGGCTGGACCAATTTGCATTCCCACCAACAGTGTAAGAGGGGAAGTTCTCCTTTCTCCAAATCCTGTCCAACATTTGTTGTTTACTGTCTTGTTGATTTTGGCCATTCTAACTAGTGTAAGGTGG